>JAGSMR010000007.1:8347500-8452500 GCA_029286605.1 Sericinus montela | reverse complement strand
TTAAGTTTTCTTAATTTTTCAATCTTAGTATTAACATAATACAATGTAAGTTATATTGCATATACAAGCAGCTTTTCACAGCACAAGAATTTTGAGCACGAGAAGTGAAAAGACAAGTGACATTCCTTGAGATTCAGATAAGATCTCAGATCTTGGATACGGACGATTTCCTAATTCGTGTAAATGAAACCAGAATAATATACGCATAGCCAAAAATGGTAGCAGCGATTTGAAACGTAGAAAAGATTATATAATGTACAAATAAACCACAATTCACTGCCCATTGAGAAAAAGTAATCCACAGTAGAGTATTAGCGTAATGATCAGTTAATAGCGAACGGTTAACTTATGTTCTTCTTCTTCTTCTTTCTTAGTCTCACGGCCCCTCTTTTTAGAATTCTGCCAATGTCAAGTCAGTTATAGGAGTGACAAGAGAGTGTTTACAAGTTACAAGAATGTTTTTATGTTGAAATTATTAATTTGGACTTTGTATTGACAATTTTACCTCATCATAATCGTGAGCGTAACTTAAGTCCAGTGCTACATCGTCCTCTCCCTAAAGGAAGGGTTTACACTTATTATCACGCTTCGCAAGCGAGGTAGTTTTAACAGTACCAGACACCCAATAAAATTCGCTGTCCGTCATCAGACCACTGAAATTTGATCTGATATTTTTCCAGATGGCTACCCTACTATCTGCCGGAAGCCTATTTTATTCCCTGAGATTTTCCCTTATTCGCCACTTACGCCAACAACGAGTAGAAATGCGGACGGCATATTGTTACGCCGAAAAGACACACCAATTGGTACATAAGTTTTTCATCAAATTCATATTTTTATTCACCTACATTACTAAATATTTAAGCTAAACTACATTGAGGCGATGAAATTCATTACAGAAATATTTAAAACAATGTGTATTGATAAAAAGCAGGTGTTACACAAGGATGCGTAATAGGCCCAAGACTCTTCCTATTGTATAGATAACGCCTTATCAAATTGATCCATACCTTCGGCAGATATTTCTCGCCAAGGCGTAGGGGGATACATGAAGGCGGCATTCTGTATCTGTTCGTTGATGTCCTCGTCCTCGTTGAACGGGAATGTGCCCGACAGAGATACGTAAACTATCACGCCAACGGACCACATATCCAGGGACCGGTTGTAACCCTTATTCCGGAGCACTTCTGGAGCTGGCGGCATTAAAATTTATGATATACTTATTGACTTTAGCATATACACATTTGAGCTATATAATAAGTGAAAGAGAAATGTGTTTTTCGAAAACCATAGATGAATTAATTATGCTAAGCTATCTTATTCATATGAGAATTTCACATTAATAATATAGCTTAAATATCTATTTATTTTTGCCGGTCTTGATGTCAGACGCTGTTTGTTACGAAATTCAGTTATAATAGAGAATAAAATTTAATATATGATAAATATTCATAAACTTCTTCTACGACTGTTTATTATACGTGTATTTTCCCAAACTCTTAATAGGTTTTCACACGACTTCATCCGCATGATCTACAGCAATTGTAAATTCTTATAAAAATTAAACGAGAAACACAGTAGTTTGGTTTTACAAACATTTGTATATATAATTTATGTATTAACACTGTGCCTTTTTATTAAATATCTTTTATTTTTTATTAAATTAATATATGATATATATAATAGTGAAGTCACGATAGCCGAGTTGTGGGTTGGTCGGAATTTCGAGTCGAGAGACCCGAGTTCGATCCCCAGGTGGCAGTACCAATGAGTTTTTAAAAAAAAAAACTTATGTACGAAATTCATCGTTGGCTTGGACATAAAGGCGGCGACGGGCTCACCACCTGTCACGTTGTCCCGAAAATATCTTCGGTGGAAGGTGGGTCAAAGCCGCTTGCGTTGCTTCACTTGCAGCAGGTTGTTGATCAGGTCTCTGGCTGTGTGAAATAGAACGGATATGTTGACACGAATCTTGTTGAGCTAATTAACGAATGACGTAACGACAAATTTTAGCCAGTGTTGTTATAGTTGGTCAGTGTGTTGAAATGTGGAATTTAATTGATAAATGTGTGAGTTTGTCACTGCTTCCCGTAATGTTGAAGTTTAAATGTATTACAATTTTAAGTTTTCTTAATTTTTCAATCTTAGTATTAACATAATACAATGAAAGTTATATTGCATATACAAGCAGCTTTTCACAGCACAAGAATTTTGAGCACGAGAAGTGACAAGACAAGTGACATTCCTTGAGATTCAGATAAGATCTCAGATCTTGGATACGGACGATTTCCTAATTCGTGTAAATGAAACCAGAATAATATACGCATAGCCAAAATGGTAGCAGCGATTTGAAACGTAGAAAAGATTATATAATGTACAAATAAACCACAATTCACTGCCCATTGAGAAAAAGTAATCCACAGTAGAGTATTAGCGTAATGATCAGTTAATAGCGAACGGTTAACTTATGTTCTTCTTCTTCTTCTTTCTTAGTCTCACGGCCCCTCTTTTAGAATTCTGCCAATGTCAAGTCAGTTATAGGAGTGACAAGAGAGTGTTTATGTTACAAAAATGTTTTTATGTTGAAATTATTAATTTGGACTTTGTATTGACAATTTTACCTCATCATAATCGTGAGCGTAACTTAAGTCCAGTGCTACATCGTCCTCTCCCTAAAGGAAGGGTTTACACTTATTATCACGCTTCGCAAGCGAGGTAGTTTTAACAGTACCAGACACCCAATAAAATTGCTGTCCGTCATCAGACCACTGAAATTTGATCTGATATTTTTCCAGATGGCTACTCCTACTATCTGCCGGAAGCCTATTTTATTCCCTGAGATTTTCCCTTATTCGCCACTTACGCCAACAACGAGTAGAAATGCGGACGGCATATTGTTACGCCGAAAAGACACACCAATTGGTACATAAGTTTTTCATCAAATTCATATTTTTATTCACCTACATTACTAAATATTTAAGCTAAACTACATTGAGGCGATGAAATTCATTACAGAAATATTTAAAACAATGTGTATTGATAAAAAGCAGGTGTTACACAAGGATGCGTAATAGGCCCAAGACTCTTCCTATTGTATAGATAACGCCTTATCAAATTGATCCATACCTTCGGCAGATATTTCTCGCCAAGGCGTAGGGGGATACATGAAGGCGGCATTCTGTATCTGTTCGTTGATGTCCTCGTCCTCGTTGAACGGGAATGTGCCCGACAGAGACACGTAAACTATCACGCCAACGGACCACATATCCAGGGACCGGTTGTAACCCTTATTCCGGAGCACTTCTGGAGCTGGCGGCATTAAAATTTATGATATACTTATTGACTTTAGCATATACACATTTGAGCTATATAATAAGTGAAAGAGAAATGTGTTTTTCTAAAACCATAGATGAATTAATTGAAAAGTAAACGGACGAAAAAGAAGTTAAGCATGATATGAGAATTTCACATTAATTTCACATTGATTAAGACATTATATAGCTTAAATATCCAGTTATTATTGCCAGTCTTGGTGCCGGATATTGTTTGTTGCAGAATTCAGAAAGAAATATTATTATGTATGATAAATATTCATAAACTTCTTCTACGACTGTTTATTATACGTGTATTTTCTCAAACTCTTTATTTTCCCAAACTCTTAATAGGTTTTCACACGACTTCATCCGCATGATCTACAGCAATTGTAAATTCTTATAAAAATTAAACGAGAAACACAGTAGTTTGGTTTTACAAACATACATACATATAATTCATGAATAAGTACTATGTTTTTTTATTATATATCAATACTATGTTTTGTATATCATGAAAATCAGTTTAAAACAATAACATTACAACATTTATACATGTTTATTTATAACAAAAACAAATCACAAAATAAATAGAAGTTATTTTTGATTCACCAATGATACTATTTCGATTTGAACTGTCTTGAGCATTTAACATTTTCAAGTCAGCTAGTATCTTTTTTAAAATCAATCTTATTATACAAATATACAATTTTATCATATAAACATACACACACTGCCAAACAGTTTCATTTTTATTCACAAATAAAAATAAATATCTTCACGCAATTCCCAATACAGGGGTAGACAGAGGTCTAGCTTAGACAATGAAGTCCCACCCACCTTCTACTGTAGATATTTTCTGGACAACGTGACAGGGACAGCCCGTCGCCCTCTCTATGTCCAAGCTAACGATATAAATTCGTACATAAGTTTTTGAAAAACCCATTGGTACGAGCCCGCCACGAAATTCCGACCACCCAACCACTCGGCTATCTTGACTAATAGTCAAGGCAGCCGAGGGGTTGGGTGATTTTATCGGCTAGCTGATTACCTAACTAACTCACCTAGGTAGGCCGGTGTGCCGACTACAGAACGGCGGAAGGACTTCTCGCCGATGATCCGCGCGAAGCCGAAATCGCAGAGCTTCACCTGCGGGAACTCGTCGTCGGAAGACAGCAGGACGTTTTCCGGTTTCAGGTCGCAGTGGACTATGTTCTTCTCGTGGAGGTGTTTCAGCGCGACCAAAATCTGATTGGAGTGGATAGTATAAAATTAATAAATCAATATCTTCACGCCATTACCAATCGTGAAATAGGCAGAGGTCTAGACAATAAAGTGCTCTCAATCCACCTTCCACCGAAGACGTTATTTGGGACAACACGAGAGATAGCCTATCGCCGTTTACATGTCAACGCCAACTACCTAAATCGTACATAAGTTTCGAGAAAAATCCTTTTGGTACGAGCCTGCCACCTGGGGATTGAACTAGGGTCTAATAGGGTTATAAACACATGTTATGTAAAGTAACAATGTTACAGTGAACCTCAAAAAAATGGTAACTAACTAAAAAACTAAAATTTCAGCTATACAACAGTAATAATGAAAACCTAGTCGTATAATATAATAGCGACACACTGAAGAATATTATATAATACTCTATACCAATAGCTAAAGGACTTGTGTTATGGAATAAGAAAAAAAAAATAAGGTACAACACACATAGACCCGAGACAACGAAGAAAAAGTATTTTTCTTCATTAACCCTTCCGAGCCGCCACGTCACGAAAGTCACGATAGCCGAGTTGTTGGGTGGTCGGATTTCGAGTCGAGAGACCCGAGTTCGATCCCCAGATGGCAGTACCAATGAGTTTTTCAAAAACTTATGTACGAATTTCATCGTTGGCTTGGACACAAAGACGGCGACGGGCTCACCACCTGTGACGTTGACCCGAAAATATCTTCGGTGGAATGTGGGTCATAGGGACTTAATTGTCTATACTTGACCTCTGTCTACCCCTGTATTGGGAATTGCGTGAAGATATTTATTTATTCTTATTTTATAACCCTTCCGAGAATCGAACTCGAGATCGGAACCGTGCCCCTCGTTTAAGGAGGCCGTCGTTCACGTAGAATCCTTCCTTAGTCGCCTCCAAGTTTAGACAAAGTCGCTTCACTACTGAAATAAACACATACTTGCGCCACCAAGAACTTGGTGATCCTCTCAGTGAGTCTGCCCTTCTCGTGAGACAGAATCATCTCAAGCATGTCCCCTTTAAGCTTCTCCATGACCACGAATATTCTCTCCGGAGTCTCAAACATTCTCTCCAGGTTCACGACACCCGGATGCGACAGATTCTGCAGTATCGCCACCTCGTTTTTCAGTTGCGCCTCTTGTTTTGTTGGGAAACGTAGTTTGTCTATGACCTGTAATTATAAGTAAAGGGTAAAACGAATTAAACACATTAAAATTCACTTTCACTTATTCCATATTTATTATAAAGTGAATTTTAATGTGTTTAAAGATGAATTTCCACCCAGAGACATCAATCGTGAGTATTCAACATAAAACTAATTAATTTCAATTGTATTATTTTAAACACTTGTGAACACAAAGATACCATTCAATAAACATAATATCAGGGAGACTGGGTAAAATATCGAACAGCTTTTCAATAGTTGATAAGCGATACTGAACTCTTAGCTCTTTACACTTAGAGTTCAATTCAGTATGTTCTTAATAGTGTTTTAATTTTATAAGCCAATAATAATAAAATCTATTATTTATAAATACTTATTGACATGGCAGATTCAAACGTAGAAAGGTTTTTAAGCATTTCCATAAACCGGGGTAGCCAGAGGTCTAGACAGTTAGTCCTTTTGACACACGTTTTAGCGGAGTTTATTTTGGGAAAAGGTGACAGGTGTTAAGGTTGTCTTATTTCCTAGTCAACGATATATCGTTGGCTAGGAAAGCCCCTCCCAGTGGGAGGGCCTCTCCCAATGGCAGGATTTGCCATAATCGCTTCGCTTGGCAGGCGGATTGGCGATCGTAGTACCAGACCGCTCGCACCTCGCTGCTGCCCATATTCGGTCTGATTATTTTGGTCTCAAATTTTTAGAGACGGTTATCCCGCCATCTACCGGTTGCCATTAAGATATTCTAGGCTCTTTCCTTAGTCGCCTCCAAGTTTAGACAAAGTCGCTTCACTACTGAAATAAACACATACTTGCGCCACCAAGAACTTGGTGATCCTCTCAGTGAGTCTGCCCTTCTCGTGAGACAGAATCATCTCAAGCATGTCCCCTTTAAGCTTCTCCATGACCACGAATATTCTCTCCGGAGTCTCGAACATTCTCTCCAGGTTCACGACACCCGGATGCGACAGATTCTGCAGTATCGCCACCTCGTTTTTCAGTTGCGCCTCTTGTTTTGTTGGGAAACGTAGTTTGTCTATGACCTGTAATTATAAGTAAAGGGTAAAACGAATTAAACACATTAAAATTCACTTTCACTTATTCCATATTTATTATAAAGTGAATTTTAATGTGTTTAAAGATGAATTTCCACCCAGAGACATCAATCGTGAGTATAAAACATAAAACTAATTAATTTCAATTGTATTATTTTAAACACTTGTGAACACAAAGATACCATTCAATAAACATAATATCAGGGAGACTGGGTAAAATATCGAACAGCTTTTCAATAGTTGATAAGCGATACTGAACTCTTAGCTCTTTACACTTAGAGTTCAATTCAGTATGTTCTTAATAGTGTTTTAATTTTATAAGCCAATAATAATAAAATCTATTATTTATAAATACTTATTGACATGGCAGATTCAAACGTAGAAAGGTTTTTAAGCATTTCCATAAACCGGGGTAGCCAGAGGTCTAGACAGTTAGTCCTTTTGACACACGTTTTAGCGGAGTTTATTTTGGGAAAAGGTGACAGGTGTTAAGGTTGTCTTATTTCCTAGTCAACGATATATCGTTGGCTAGGAAAGCCCCTCCCAGTGGGAGGGCCTCTCCCAATGGCAGGATTTGCCATAATCGCTTCGCTTGGCAGGCGGATTGGCGATCGTAGTACCAGACCGCTCGCACCTCGCTGCTGCCCATATTCGGTCTGATTATTTTGGTCTCAAATTTTTAGAGACGGTTATCCCGCCATCTACCGGTTGCCATTAAGATATTCTAGGCTCTTTCCCTTAGTCGCCTCTTACGACACCCACGGGAAGAAAGGGAGTGGAAACATTCATACACCGTTACCACACGGAATCATTAATTGTAGTAGCTTTTCCAATATTGATGATTATGTATTTAATATTGGTAAAGCTTTTAAAATAAAACGGTTTCCATATTTTATCGCGTTTTTAATTAGTTTTTACAAACAATTTTTATTTCCCGACGTTTCGGATGCTTTACAGCATCCGTGGTCACGGGGGGACTGAGGTCTTGAACATCCCGCTGTCACAGCTACCTTCGGCTACCGTCAACTATATTTATTAATTTTGGATCCGATAAATAAAGTTGATAATGAATAAAGTTGACGGTAATTAATAACGCGATAAAATCCGAAAATCGTTTTATTTTAAAAATATATAAATTAAATATCTTCACGCAATTCCCAATAGATAGATTGGGTAGACAGAGGTTGAGTCTAGACAATTAAGTCCCTTCGACCCACCTTCCACCGAAGATATTTTCGGGACAACGTGACAGGTTGTGAGCCCGTCGCCGCCTTTATGTCCAAGCCAACGATATTCGTACATAAGCTTTTGAAAAACCCATTGGTACGAGCCTATCAATTGGGGATCAAACTCGGGTCTATTGACTCGAAATTCCGACCACCCAACCACTCGGCCATCGTGACTTTTTTATTTTAAATTTGTAGTATTCGCGTAAATACAAGAAATCATTGGTAAAGCTACTACAACTATACAGTTACTTCCTATTACTCACGTCATTATGCCGCTTCATAATTCCAATAAGTGCAAGCGAGACAGAATAATACCATTTGAAGACCACCGTGGTCAAGTGGCTTACATTGCGGTTTTTTGGTGTCGCTATTTCTGTAGACTTGCGTTTGATTCCCGGTCGGACCAAATAGAAAAAAACTTTTTCTTGTTTCGGGTCTCGGTGTTTATGGTATTGTTGCATGCCTACGTTGCTTTCGATTCATTGACGCGGGTGCTTCAGCTACTTACTTTGTAATCGGAGCAATGTATGTGATGTTGTACCCATATAAGTATTTATTTATTACAGTCATAAATAAATAAAATCGATAAAAATTTCCACAGCATCGATATCGACTCTCCGCTGCTACTCACATCAGTAAGATAAAACCAAGTGCGAGCGAGACAGATGTACGCGAGTGACGTATGTGTGAGCGGCGACGCACCTTGATGGCGACGGGGCGCTGCGTGCGGCGGTGCAGCCCGCCGTACACGATGCCGAACTGTCCGGAGCCGAGCACCTCGTCCGGGTAGATCTGGTACAGCTGCGCCATCTCGGGCGCGCGCCCCGCCCGCCCCGCGCCCGCCGCCCCCGCCCCCTCCTCGCCCCCCTCCCCGTCACCCTCCCCGTCCCCCGCGCCCTCCGCGCACGAGCCCTCCCCCTCCGCTGCGCGCAAACCGCGACGTTATCCGATGTTACATATCGATTAAACAGACCACTCTATATGACTGAGCTCACAGTTACCCAAGGACCACACTTTAATATGTTGAATGAATGAAATAAATAATAAATATCATCACGCAATTCCCAACACACGGATGGACAGATGTGTAGTCTAGACAATTAAGTCCCTTCGACCCACCTTCCACCGAAGATAATTTCGGGACGACGTGACAGGTGAGCCCGTCGCCGTCTTTATTGCCAAGTCCACGATATAATTCGTACATGAGTTTTTGAAAAACCTACTACCTGGGGATCGAACTCGGTTGTCTTAACTCGAAATTCCGACCACCCGACCACTCGGATATTGTGACTTTATGACTGAGCTCACAGTTACCTAAAGACTAAACTTTAATATGTTGAATGAATGAAATACACTTGATATACCAATAGACAAAAACAAAAATAAGATATTTAAAAGGGTAAAATTTATCAGTGTTACAATTAGCATCGCTAATAAAGCGATCTCTTCCACGCAAGTTGCATGTTCTGTCTGAGCGCATATTTAAATAAGATGTTTCTTCTCCGTTGGCGGAATCTCATTACGGAACGGTGGTTGATTAAAAAATTGCTGACGATAAACGAATGTATATTCTTATTTCGATCAATAAATGATTTTATTTGACTTGACTTCACACAACTTGCGCAAAACAGAACTAGCCCTAATTCCTATGTGTCGTAAAATTCGATTAAAAGAAAACCTAATAAAGAAATAATGCCTTCCGGAAAATACTGGAAAGATAAAGGGCAAGAGTTATTCCCGAGTTTAAATAGTCCTGTGATTGTGGTAAGAGGCAACTAAGGGAAAAGCCTTGAAAACGCCATTGGCTTACCCACTGATGGCGGATTAATTATCACGAAATATACTAGACCAAATCTAAGCAGTCCGGTGATAAGCAGCAGCATTTATGGCGCGAGGTGTCTGGTACTTCGAGCGCCAATTCGCTTGTCAAGCGTGGCGATTACGACAAACCTTTCCATAAGAGAGTGGACTTTTACAGACCTTATGAGTGCCTTTTATCTCCCTACTATTTTTCCGATTGTCGTGTGATTAAATGTTAAATGTTTTGGTGTTCTACTTCACGATTATATTCTCAATAATTTGATGGACAGGACCAGAAAGCTAAGTCCTTTCAACGAGCGTTTCAGCAAAGCTCATTTGGGACATCGTGACAGGAAGCCTATTGATATCATAGTGTCCTTCATAGAGATCGAGGCTTCTATTTCGATTTTATCTCTTTATATAGAGATCGAGGCTTCTATTCACTCTACTACTATTCTATTTTGATACCTTGTAAGCGTATACGTTGTTATTGTAAAAAAAACCGTTATCTTCTTTCAATATAGGTTCAATATATATATATGTATATATATATATATACATATATATATATATATATATATATATATATATATATATATATATATATATATATATATATATATATATATATATATATATATATATATATATATATATATATATATATATATATATATATATATATATATATATATATATATATATATATATATATATATATATATATATATATATATATATATATATAGTTTTCATTATATACATTATAATACATCTAACACAATGTGCAATGCAATATTGCTTCCGCATTGGGGGGTGTAAGACGCCCCCCCTTACAGATTGGGAGAGAAAGAGAAGAGAGAGAGAGAGAGAGAGAGAGAGAGGAGAGAGAGAGAGAATGGTCGCACGTACCGGAGCGGTGCGTGACGGGCATGAGCGCCTGCCTCACGGCGGTCTCCCAGGAGCGGGCCAGGTAGGCGCCCACGCCGGAGTCGGGCGGCGGCAGCGCGCCCCCGCCCCGCCCCCCCCGCCCGCCTGCCACGCCGGGTCCACGCCCACCATGTAGTCCACGTTGGCCGTGCGCAGCTCGAAGCAGTGCATCACGTCTACGGGACAGTTCATTGCGGTTATGATCTCCTGGTACCGAAACTGATAGTAACAATACATATATCTTCACGCAATTCCCAATACGGGGGTGGACAGAGGCTTCGACCCACCTTTCGCCGAAGATATTTTCGGGACAACGTGACTGGCGGTAAGCACGTCACCGTCTTTATGTTCCATTGTGGTTATGATCTCCTGGTACCGAAACTGATAGTAACAATAAATAAATATCTTCACGCAATTCCCAATACAGGGGTGGACAGAGATGTAGTCTAAACAATTAAGTCCCTTCGACCCACCTTCCGCCGAAGATATTTTCGGGACAACGTGGCAGGTGGTGAGCACGTCGCCGTCTTTATGTCCAAGCTAACGATATAATTCGTACATAAGTTTCTGAAGTTGGTGGGGTATGAAACTTTAAAACTAATCGAAAAATCTTTATATGTAAGAATCTTCTGTGCGTGTGTACGTGAATGACTGAGCTACTTCTCCTAAACGGCTGGACCGATTTTGATGATTTTTTTTGTGTGGAACACAAACAGTAGATTCGAGAATTGATCACATTTGAACCCGGTAGCGCTGCAAACATGTTTAAAAGCAGTGCCAAAGGTTCAAGAAAATGACAGAACTGTTTAGGGCAGTACCTGACGGGGTAGCCAGAGAGAACAGATCGCCAAGTGTCACGATACTTACATACCTGTTTCGCTTCATTCATATTCGTAATTTTCTTCATACACGCACTAGGTATTACTCTTTACCCTCCCCTTTTCGAGCAATCTGCTCACATGATTTACTAAAGTTAATCTCAGCTTCCACCCCTTTTATTTATTTATGTTAACTGTCGCGCTATATATTTCCTTCTCCATTCGCTCAGCGTGTCCAAACATTAATTATGCATTATAAAAATGTAATATTTTATGAATTTAAAAAATAATATCTTCACGCCATTCACAAAACAGGAGTAGACAGAGAACTACATAATTAAGTCCTCTCGACCCACCTTCCAGCAAGGGAATTTTTTTGGAACGTGACCGGTGTCGAGCCTATCACCGTCTTTACGTCCAAGCAATATTTTTTTTAATACACCCATCGGTAAGGCACGTAGCATCTGGGGATCGAACTCGGGCCTCTTGACTCGAATTCCGGGCCCAATGACAATGGCACGACCACTGACCGGAGTGCGGCTGGCGAGCGGTGTCCACCGCCAGGATCTCGTTCAGCGGTATCTCCTTGTAGTACTTGGTGCCTTGCTCCGACGTGAACAGCGTTATGGACTTGCTGTCCAATCGCCAGTAGTGGCGTTTGATCTGTCGATGGAAAACTGTTGCTGAATTGAACTTTTATAAATAAATAATAATAAATAAATATCTTCACGCAATTTCCAATACAGGGGTAGACAGAGGTCAAGTCTAGACAATTAAGTCCCTTTGACCCACCTTCCACCGAAGATATTTTCGGGACAACGTGACAGGTGGTGAGCCCGTCGCCGTCTTTATGTCCAAGCCAACGATGAAATTCTTACATAAGTTTTGAAAAACTCATTGGTACTGCCACCTGGGGATCGAACTCCGGTCTCTCGACTCGAAATTCCGACCACCCAACAACACGGCTATCGTGACTTATTATATAAAGATTATTATTGAAATTTAATCACATAAAACATTAAGGTGTATACATCGGAGAAGAAACATACTGTCGCATTCCAGCACTAACCGTCTTGTCTTTATTGGTGAAGTGCACCATCCAGCCCTCCTTCAGCCACTGGCCGTCGCGCTTCTTGGTGTGCTTTACCGACTGCACGATGCGCATCAGCGGGATGTTAGCGCTGGGCGACGACGACGAGCTGCAACAGTGCGCGCCTCAGACAGCCGCCGGCTCGCTCGCGTCTACCCCAGCGACGGGACGCGGGCGTGAGGGTACGGCGTTAACATGCCCGATCGCAGACACCTCGCTCTTAGTTACTTCCATAGCGTAATGTCATGTGGTATTCTGCTATGGGGTCATGCAGCTGACATTGAAACAGTATTTGTTTTACAAAAGACGGCCATACGAGCTATATATTGTCAAAATTCCAGAGCATCTCTTAGAGAGAAATTTAAGGATATTTATATTTTAACACTGACCTCTCAATATACAAGCTGTTCCATATTTAGTAGTAAATACCGGCACGTACCCATGCTACTTTGATGCAATAAACACAGTGGTAAGGGTAATATGACTAAATTAAGTTATAAATATTTAGATAATTTAAAAACATTAGTATTTTTAGCAAGACTTCTGATGTGCATAATGTAAATACTAGGAACAAATACAAGCTTGTAACACCGGTTACAAGACTCCATAGAGTAAGTAACTTGTTCTTAGGGCGGTGTATACGCTTCTACAACAAAATCCCGGTAAATGTTCAAAGCCTGTCTATTAACAGGTTTAAGAAATTTATTAAAGAAAATGGCGATCGCTGCCAAGCTATTTCTAGAAAATGTCACATCATATTTGTATAATACATAGTACATTACATTGTAAAAACATATTGACCAAAAAAGAGGATACCTACGGAGTTTCATTCGCCAGTTTCTTCTCCGTTAGAGGAACCTCATTACGAAACGGTGGTAGATTAAAAATGACTATCGATAAACGAATGTACGTTCTTATGTCGATGAATAAATGATTTGATAAGACACTGTTCTCTGTCCGGTCTGTTTCATTTTGCGGTCATTTTCAAAAACTCTGCGGTCGCTCATCGTACAGTCTACTCGCTCGGTAATGCCTTGTTTTGAGGCGAAATGCGTGTTTCGTTTTCGTTGGTGGTATATGTTACCTGGTTTGAGTGTAGTGGTGGTGGTGCACACAGTGGAATTGGTGCAAGCATCTGTGGGAGGGAGGGTGGTGCTCTTCTTCTCTTCGGACCAGGTAACATATACCTTTTTATATTTGCGTGCGGAATGTTGCGAAGTAATTTTTTAAATAACAACTTTACAATGAATTTCCGCAGAGTAACGCCTGATTCAATTAACTATCTTGTGTTATTAAATCAAAAATAACGAAGGTACCACAGACACCCAGACTCCAATGTAGAAAAAGTGTTTTTCTACATTGTTACGACCAGGAATCGTACTCCGGACCATAGAGATGGCGACACCATGAAAACCGGTGTGTTCGCCACTCATTCACGGAGTTACACGTTAGAAACGACTAAGGGAACTTTTTAACCTTGGAAATAAAACGGGCTACCGACAGATTACTACTTAGGTTACTCTCTCGCATAATTCCAGACCAAAATTTAAGAGATTGGTTGTGGGCAGAAGCGTCTAAGTTGCGCGGTGTCTGATACTGCGATCGCCAATCCGCTTCCAAACGAGGCGATTATGGCAAACTCTCTCTTACAGACCTTAGAGGCCAATATCCTGCAGTGGACTTTTTCAGGTCGACTTTCACAATATTACGGCGAGTCAATGAGTACAGTTAACACAGAAACGTATCTTGTGTCAATCTTCGAGAGTTACCTATGTTCAGCAATGGACTTTTAGCTATAAGCTATATAGGCTGTAATGAAGAAGAAAATATTAGATTATTTGAACCACAACAATCAAAGGATTTGGGTCAGAAACCCCAGGGTCCCCTCGAAATGCAAGCACAGGAAACCCAAGCAGCACGCATCACCAACACCATCCACTCCCATCACCTGCTGGGTCTGCTGGCCGAGCGATCGGGCAGCGTGTCTCTCTGCGGCTCCTCTGGATCTTCAGCATGTCTTCTAGACGGCACCTAGGACAAAACAGAAGTAATGATATTTTTAAAGTGTATAATCACGGAAGCCGAGTGGTTTGGTGATCGGAATTCAAGTCAAGGAAGTTCCGAGTTCGATTACCAGATTGGCAGGGTCGTATTAATGAGTTATTTCAAAACTTATGTACGATTCGTATCGTTGGATAAGACATAAAGACGGCGACTGGGTGACCACCTGTCAAGTTGTTCCAAAATAACTTTACTTGAAATGTTAGTCCAAAGGACTGAATTGTCTGGAACTCTGTCTATTCCGCTATTTGAAAATGCGTCATGTTACAGGAGTGGCTAAAATCCACATATTCCGCAGACAGAAAAACATCAAGTGTTTGTTAGAGAAATAAAATATTGAATGAATGAATGAACAATTGAGTACTTTTATCGTACAGCACAAAAAACAACCAATTAAATCTCAAAGTAAGTAGACTGTACTATTTGTCTGTTATTTATGGTGTTTCCACGTGTTGCCACGTTATACCCAGTAAGGTAAAAGGCGTGAAGCTGTAACGTCTACCTCCGTGTCCGTGTCGTCAGTGGCGCCATCTGCTCCCTCGTCCGACTCCTCGTCCGGCAGCCGCGCGCTCTCCGACAGCTCCGACCCGGTGCTGCTCTCCGGGTAGTCACCTGCGCGAGGCACGGAGCCAGGGGAGTTAATAGAGACGCGTCTAGTAACTCTTTAGTTAAAAAAAAAGATAACACACACATACACATAGCGTGTAGTTATTTTATTTATTTAACTTTATGAACCTTATAAAATATATAAGTACAAAAGGCGGACATAATGCTTAAAGCATTCTCTGCCTGTTAACCTTGAGGAGTGGAAAAACCATCGAAGGCGGTTATTATAATACATAACAGTAAGGTATAAGAAATATAATAAATAAATAATAAATATCTTCACGCAATTCCCAATACAGGGGTAGACAGAGGTTTAGTATAGACAATTAAATCCCTTCGACCCACCTTCCACCGAAGATATTTCCAGGACAACGTGACAGGTGGTGAGCCCGTCGCTGTAGTTACTACGTACCCCATGTTAGATTAATTAATATGCAAAATTAAAATTGAATTTTCAAAGCATGTAAGTTATGCTGAATTTTTTATCATATATCTTTATGATAAAAGAGAATTTTTAAAATGAGAAATGAAATAAAAAAATAGAATAGAGAAATTGTAGATTTCCTTACTTGTTTTATATTATGATATGTACATGATAGTACCCAGGAGTTAATTATGAATGATAGCTCACATTCTATATCCAACTACATTATATTTAATAACTTATTTCCATTGTCAAAAAAAAAACCAAAAAGAGATATCTACGGAGTTTAATGTGTTTCTTCTCCGTGAGAGGGAGGATAAAAAGTTAATGGAAGCAATCGATGGATAAACGTAACTTATATCTATGGAACTAGTTGCGAAATTATTTATTCATCATAAATAATTTCGCAACTAGTTCCATCGCGCGTTAACATCTTTTAACAGTCCTCAAATAACCAACAGAAGCAGCAATCCCTGTAATAAAAAAACATTATAACAAATAACACTCACTATGCGTGTCCCGTATCTCAGCGCCGCAGTCTTCGGTTATATCGAAGGGGGGCAGAATTGCGGTGCGCGTTGTAGTGGCAGTCCCCGCACTGCAAGCCCTGCTTGAACAGCCCTCGCAACAGCTTCTTGCACAGCCGGCACACAGTCGGCCGCGTGTAGGTGTGCACTTGGAAGGTGTGGGGTATGCCCAGCGAGCTGGGCGGAGGCCACGCCGCCGCCGAGCGTTTGATGCTGCCGCCCACCTTGGGAGGGTAATAATTTGAAGTCTAGATAGCTATTTTGTCGAAGATTAGTAGTAATTCAAAAAGAAATATTTAAAAAAGTGACAAGTCACGACAGCCGAGTGGTTGTGTGATCGGAATTCGAGTCGCGAGACCCGAGTTCGATCCCACTTGCGACAAAGAACGATCTTCAGCCCCCTGCATCCATATTGCAGGTCTTCTTACACTGCGATTATCTAACGAGGTTGTCACTGGAGAATCTTTCTTCCTCAATGGTTATCAGTTGGTCGAGCTGTGTGGTCGTTAAAAGGAGTTATTACACTATAAATGAAAACATTAATGATGGTTATCCCTATACCAATGAGTTAAAAATATAATTAAATATCTTCACGCAATTCCCAATACAGGGGTAGACAGAGGTCAAGTCTAGACAATTAAGTCCCTTTGACCCACCTTCCACCGAAGATATTTTTCGGGACAACGTGACAGGTGGTGAGCCCGTCGCCGCCTTTATGTCCAAGCCAACGATGAAATTCGTACATAAGTTTTTGAAAAACTCATTGGTACTGCCACTTGGGGATCGAACTCGGGTCTCTCGACTCGAAATTCCGACCACCCAACAACTCGGCTATCGTGACTTTGACCAATGAGTTCATTATGTTATGTTCAATATTTTATTTCCTTTTCTTAAACAAAAACTTAGAGATACCTACGAAGATTCTTCGCCTGTTTCGTCGCCGTTAGACCACCTTCGTTACGTTATGAGTTATGCCACATTACGAACGACGTTAAAATTGCGTAATATAGATTAAAAATGTATATTACGCAATTTTATTGATTTTTAAAGCATATTTATGCTGAACGGTTATGTGATTAAATTGAAGAGAAAAAATGTTTTTAAAATTTCAATTGACACGGGCGGGATTCGAAGAGATGAAGAGTTTTTCTCTTTAATTTAATCAAATGTATATTACTTATATCGATGAATTATAGATTTACTAGTAAATATCAGTATCTCTATGATACGGCGTAACTGGCATCCAATCTGTGTTGGTAGACGAGTATAGTGAACATAAAGACTGCGACGAGCTCTCCACCTATCAGGTTGCTCAAAAAATGTCTTCGGTAGGGTCGAAAGGAGTTAACTGTCTAGACCCCTTTCTACCTCTGTATTGGGAAAGGCGTGAAGAGTGAAAGATAAGCTGAAAGTCTATCTGATGGTAAGTGTGAACTGTAGCCCATGCACACCTGCAAGGAATTTCAAACGAAGACAGTTACAGATGTACTGTCTGCCCAGAGTAAGTAATTACATTGGCTCTTTCTTATCCCATAAACTAAAAGACAACAGTTGTTACATTACTATTTTTAGATGACACGTTGAGCGAAAGAGTGTAAACCGAATGGTGAAGAAAATCTACAGCGCGAAAAGTTAACATTCTTACAGTGGTAAAGCCACGCATCAACTTTTGTTGTTGCATGAATAAGCCGGCTCGACTGGGAAGCACCACGACCTCACAGAATACCGGCGTAAAGTAGAAGTTTAACAAACTTCTGCGTTTCGTCTGGTGAGTGCAGGTAACCGGTGGCCCACACACCTCCGCCCCCAATTATGGGGAGGGGGTATTCTAAGGAGGCAACGCATCTGCTAAGCCTCTGATATTGCGGGTGTTCATGGGCGGCGGTAATCACTTACTATCACATGAGCCACCTGCTCGTTTGCCTCCCTTTTCTATATAAAAAAAAAAAAACAAAAACATTAAAGGGTGTCGAGACTAACTGTTGAAGACCATGTGAGCAAATCGCTCGAAAAGGGTGGGTCAAAAGTACTCGGATACCTAGACGTGCATGTATGAAGAATATGATGAATCTGAAAGAAGGAAAGAGGTGTGTAAGGATCGTGACACTAGGCGATCTTCTCTCTGGCTACCCTGTTAGGAATAGTGCGTGGTGATAAACAAATAAATAAAATTAGGGCGACAGAAATGTATGTACTTTAGTTTCGTCTCTAAGTTTGTTATTTTTTTTTCTCATTGTTAATTTTCTATTCAATTTACTAAGTTCCTGGTGTATTATGTGCTATAAATGTTTCTTTCTTTCTTTCTTGTTCTGCCCTACACGACTCTGAGAGGGGTAGACAGAGGTCAAGTCTAGACAATTAAGTCCCTTTGACCCACCTTCCACCGAAGATATTTCCAGGACAACGTGACAGGTGGTGAGCCCGTCGCTGTAGTTACTACGTACCCCATGTACGATTAATTAATATGCAAAATTAAAATTGAATTTTCAAAGCATGTAAGTTATGCTGAATTTTTTATCATATATCTTTATGATAAAAGAGAATTTTTAAAATGAGAAATGAAATAAAAAAAATAGAATAGAGAAATTGTAGATTTCCTTACTTGTTTTATATTATGATATGTATATGATAGTACCCAGGAGTTAATTATGAATGATAGCTCACATTCTATATCCAACTACATTATATTTAATAACGTATTTCCATTGTCAAAAAAAAAACCCAAAAAAGAGATATCTACGGAGTTTAATGTGTTTCTTCTCCGTGAGAGGGAGGATAAAAAGTTAATGGAAGCAATCGATGGATAAACGTAACTTATATTTATGAATTAGTTGCGAAATTATTTATTCATCATAAATAATTTCGCAACTAGTTCCATCGCGCGTTAACATCTTTTAACAGTCCTCAAATAACCAACAGAAGCAGCAATCCCTGTAATAAAAAAACATTATAACAAATAACACTCACTATGCGTGTCCCGTATCTCAGCGCCGCAGTCTTTCGGCACGAAGGGCAGGCACTTGCGGTGCGCGTTGTAGTGGCAGTCCCCGCACTGCAAGCCCTGCTTGAACAGCCCTCGCAACAGCTTCTTGCACAGCCGGCACACAGTCGGCCGCGTGTAGGTGTGCACTTGGAAGGTGTGGGGTATGCCCAGCGAGCTGGGCGGAGGCCACGCCGCCGCCGAGCGTTTGATGCTGCCGCCCACCTTGGGAGGGTAATAATTTGAAGTCTAGATAGCTATTTTGTCGAAGATTAGTAGTAATTCAAAAAGAAATATTTAAAAAAGTGACAAGTCACGACAGCCGAGTGGTTGTGTGATCGGAATTCGAGTCGCGAGACCCGAGTTCGATCCCACTTGCGACAAAGAACGATCTTCAGCCCCCTGCATCCATATTGCAGGTCTTCTTACACTGCGATTATCTAACGAGGTTGTCACTGGAGAATCTTTCTTCCTCAATGGTTATCAGTTGGTCGAGCTGTGTGGTCGTTAAAAGGAGTTATTACACTATAAATGAAAACATTAATGATGGTTATCCCTATACCAATGAGTTAAAAATATAATTAAATATCTTCACGCAATTCCCAATACAGGGGTAGACAGAGGTCAAGTCTAGACAATTAAGTCCTTCCGACCCACGTTCCAATGTGACAGGTGGTGAGCCTGTCGCCGCCTTTATGTCCAAGCCAACGATGAAATTCGTACATAAGTTTTGAAAACTCATTGGTACTGCCACTTGGGGATCGAACTCGGGTCTCTCGACTCGAAATTCCGACCACCCAACAACTCGGCTATCGTGACTTTGACCAATGAGTTCATTATGTTATGTTCAATATTTTATTTCCTTTTCTTAAACAAAAACTTAGAGATACCTACGAAGATTCTTCGCCTGTTTCGTCGCCGTTAGACCACCTTCGTTACGTTATGAGTTATGCCACATTACGAAACGACGTTAAAATTGCGTAATATAGATATATAAAAATGTATATTACGCAATTTTATTGATTTTTAAAGCATATTTATGCTTAACGGTTATGTGATTAAATTGAAGAGAAAAAATGTTTTTAAAATTTCAATTGACACGGGCGGGATTCGAAGAGATGAAGAGTTTTTCTCTTTAATTTAATCAAATGTATATTACTTATATCGATGAATTATAGATTTACTAGTAAATATCAGTATCTCTATGATACGGCGTAACTGGCATCCAATCTGTGTTGGTAGACGAGTATAGTGAACATAAAGACTGCGACGAGCTCTCCACCCATCAGGTTGCTCAAAAATGTCTTCGGTAGGGTCGAAAGGAGTTAACTGTCTAGACCTCTTTCTACCTCTGTATTCGGAAAGGCGTGAAGAGTGAAAGATAAGCTGAAAGTCTATCTGATGGTAAGTGTGAACTGTAGCCCATGCACACCTGCAAGGAATTTCAAACGAAGACAGTTACAGATGTACTGTCTGCCCAGAGTAAGTAATTACATTGGCTCTTTCTTATCCCATAAACTAAAAGACAACAGTTGTTACATTACTATTTTTAGATGACACGTTGAGCGAAAGAGTGTAAACCGAATGGTGAAGAAAATCTACAGCGCGAAAGTTAACATTCTTACAGTGGTAAAGCCACGCATCAACTTTTGTTGTTGCATGAATAAGCCGGCTCGACCGGGGAAGTACCACGACCTCACAGAATACCGGCGTAAAGTAGAAGTTTAACAAACTTCTGCGTTTCGTCTGGTGAGTGCAGGTAACCGGTGGCCCACACACCCTCCGCTCCCTCATTTGAGGGGGAGGGGGCATGCCCCCTCCCAGTCTGCCAAGCCTGATATTGCGGGTGTTCATGGGCGGCGGTAATCACTTACTATCACATGAGCCACCTGCTCGTTTGCCTCCCTTTTTCTATATAAAAAAAAAAAAACAAAAACATTAAAGGGTGTCGAGACTAACTGTTGAAGACCATGTGAGCAAATCGCTCGAAAAGGGGTGGGTCAAAAGTACTCGGATACCTAGACGTGCATGTATGAAGAATATGATGAATCTGAAAGAAGCGAAAGAGGTGTGTAAGGATCGTGACACTAGGCGATCTTCTCTCTGGCTACCCTGTTAGGAATAGTGCGTGGTGATAAACAAATAAATAAAATTAGGGCGACAGAAATGTATGTACTTTAGTTTCGTCTCTAAGTTTGTTATTTTTTTTTCTCATTGTTAATTTTCTATTCAATTTACTTAGTTCCTGGTGTATTATGTGCTATAAATGTTTCTTTCTTGTTCTGCCCTACACGACTCTGAGAGTCGTGAGACTGTTTTATTGGAGATGAAATTAACGCAATTATAGCGATATTTTGCAGCTCCGCGTTCAACGATCGTGTATCCGTAACTGGTTTAGGAAGGATTAGCCTTGCTTATTATATCCTCACGCCATTCCTAATACAGGGGTAGACAGAGGTCAAGTCTAGACAATTAAGTCCTTCCGACCCACGTTCCAATGTGACAGGTGGTGAGTCGTCACCGTCTTTATGTCCAAGCTAACAATATAATTCGTACATAAGTTTTGAAAACCCATTGGTACGAACCTGCCACCTGGAGATCGAACTCGGGTCTCTCGACTCGAAATTCCGACCACCCAACAACTCGGCTATCGTGACTTTGACCAATGAGTTCATTATGTTATGTTCAATATTTTATTTCCTTTTCTTAAACAAAAACTTAGAGATACCTACGAAGATTCTTCGCCTGTTTCGTCGCCGTTAGACCACCTTCGTTACGTTATGAGTTATGCCACATTACGAAACGACGTTAAAATTGCGTAATATAGATATATAAAAATGTATATTACGCAATTTTATTGATTTTTAAAGCATATTTATGCTGAACGGTTATGTGATTAAATTGAAGAGAAAAAATGTTTTTAAAATTTCAATTGACACGGGCGGGATTCGAAGAGATGAAGAGTTTTTCTCTTTAATTTAATCAAATGTATATTACTTATATCGATGAATTAATGATTTACTAGTAAATATCAGTATCTCTATGATACGGCGTAACTGGCATCCAATCTGTGTTGGTAGACGAGTATAGTGAACATAAAGACTGCGACGAGCTCTCCACCCATCAGGTTGCTCAAAAATGTCTTCGGTAGGGTCGAAAGGAGTTAACTGTCTAGACCCCTTTCTACCTCTGTATTGGGAAAGGCGTGAAGAGTGAAAGATAAGCTGAAAGTCTATCTGATGGTAAGTGTGAACTGTAGCCCATGCACACCTGCAAGGAATTTCAAACGAAGACAGTTACAGATGTACTGTCTGCCCAGAGTAAGTAATTACATTGGCTCTTTCTTATCCCATAAACTAAAAGACAACAGTTGTTACATTACTATTTTTAGATGACACGTTGAGCGAAAGAGTGTAAACCGAATGGTGAAGAAAATCTACAGCGCGAAAGTTAACATTCTTACAGTGGTAAAGCCACGCATCAACTTTTGTTGTTGCATGAATAAGCCGGCTCGACCGGGGAAGTACCACGACCTCACAGAATACCGGCGTAAAGTAGAAGTTTAACAAACTTCTGCGTTTCGTCTGGTGAGTGCAGGTAACCGGTGGCCCACACACCCTCCGCCCCCAATTATGGGGGAGGGGGGCATTCTAAGGGAGGCAACGCATCTGCTAAGCCTCTGATATTGCGGGTGTTCATGGGCGGCGGTAATCACTTACTATCACATGAGCCACCTGCTCGTTTGCCTCCCTTTTTCTATATAAAAAAAAAAAAAACAAAAACATTAAAGGGTGTGGAGACTAACTTTTGAAGACCATGTGAGCAAATCGCTCGAAGAGGGATGGGTCAAAAGTACTCGGATACCTAGACGTGCATGTATGAAGAATATGATGAATCTGAAAGAAGCGAAAGAGGTGTGTAAGGATCGTGACACTAGGCGATCTGTTCTCTCTGGCTACCCTGTTAGGAATAGTGCGTGGTAAATAAAATTAGGGCGACAGAAATGTATGTACTTTAGTTTCGTCTCTAAGTTTGTTATTTTTTTTTCTCATTGTTAATTTTCTATTCAATTTACTAAGTTCCTGGTGTATTATGTGCTATAAATGTTTCTTTCTTTCTTTCTTGTTCTGCCCTACACGACTCTGAGAGTCGTGAGACTCTTTTATTGGAGATGAAATTAACGCAATTAAAGCGATATTTTGCAGCTCCGCGTTCAACGATCGTGTATCCGTAACTGGTTTAGGAAGGGATTAGCCTTGCTTATTATATCCTCACGCCATTCCTAATACAGGGGTGGACAGAGGTCTAGACAATTAAGTCCTTCCGACCCACGTTCCAATGTGACAGGTGGTGAGTCGTCACCGTCTTTATGTCCAAGCTAACAATATAATTCGTACATAAGTTTTTGAAAAACCGATTGGTACGAACCTGCCACCTGGGGATCGAACTCGGGTCTCTCGACTCGAAATTCCGGCCACCCAACCACTCGGCCATCGTGACTTTATATCATTAATATGCATTTTTCTATGCATTCGTACGTACGGCGATACTTTGAAGGCGCTCTTAATTTAATGGAAACAAAAGGAAAGGGTTAGATACTTAAGTTTTAAAATACATAGGAAAACATTACGGTACAAATTTTTGTGGCGTCGCCTACACCTTTGGAAAAAAAGTATTACATTTTATATCTTAACAAATTTTCAACACTAGAGTATACAAATAAAATAAATAAATATCTTCAAGCAATTCCCAATACAGGGGTAGACAGAGGTCTAGTCTAGACAATTAAGTCCCTTCGACCCACCTTCCATCTAAGACATTTTCGGGACAACGTGACAAACCAACCATGTAATTCGTACATTAGTTTTTTAAAAACCCATTGGTACGAGCCTGCCACCTGGGGATCGAACTCGGGTCTGTCGACACAAAATTCCGACCACTCAACCACTCGGCTATCGTGACTTTTTAACCAGAGTATACATTACACTAAAACCCTTCGGCCCAATTTTTTTGATAAAATAATCCTGTTACTCTGTTCGTTACTAACTTTTACGTGCTTTTATGTGTGCTATCTATACGAATATTATTTGACGACCTCATAGAACGAGTGGCGTACATACCTTTTTTCAAGGTATCGCCAGCCCCAGGTACGATTCCCGGACGACTTTTATACCACTATTCGCGAACTTAGTCCTGCTTCGGTCAACACGTGTTCATGGTTCTTACACTGAGTTATAGCTTATGATGTTTAATTATTTATAAGCAAAATTTTAATACATTTCGTGTGGTAACGACGTAAATATGTTGCCACTCCCTTTCTTCCCGTGGGTGTAGTAAAAGACGACTAAGGGAGACTTGAATATTGCTATGGCAACCGATAGATGGCGGGATAAGCTTATTTAAAATTTTATCAGACCAAGATAATCAGACCGAAGATGGGCAGCAGCGTCTGGTACTGCGATCGCCAATTCGCATGGGAAACCGTGGCGATTACGACAAATCCTCCCTATGGGAGAGGCCTATATCCAGCAGTGGATTTTAACATGCCGTTATGTGTGTGTGTATGCATGTAGACTAAATTTGTTATGGATCAGTTGAAACGGCATTCTGTCAGCGGCATACACTGTTGGGTCATCTCTCACGATATCATTGACTAATAATGAGAATAAAGATACCATTATCTCATATATACACATCTTTACGCCTAAACCTCAGGCCCTGACCTGCCAGAGAGATCTGAGCCAAGTGTAACAAAACTACAAAACTTTTTAGATTCATTTTATTTACTGGCGTCGTTATGTACGAACATCCTATTTCCAATATTTAAAAACATATTATCTCATTGAAATAATATCTTCACGCCATTTTTAATACAGGGATAGACAGAGGTTTAGACGATTAAGCCATTTCGACCCAACTTACACCGGAAACATTTTTTTATCTACTTAATTATCTGATTATGGTCTCTTATTTCGCCGAATGGTTAGGTGCCGTAAGAGGCGGCTAAGGGAAAAGCCTCGAAAATGCTCGAAATGAAAATATATATTTATATGTAGAAGTATACACACACAGCATTTATTTATTTGTTTCTAGAGATATGTATGTAGGTATTCTAAGGTATATGTATCATTTTTACAGCGACATATTTTAGAAATTATGTATTGGACAACATATAAATTATATTGTTTTATTCTTTTCCGCATCTGCCATCTACTTTTCACCATGACAAGCATTGAATGGTAGAGAATGGCATCGGGCGTAAAGTCTGCCCATTGTAGCATTTCGTTTAAGGCGAAAAGACTAAAATGTATAACACAAAAAATAAATAAATAAAATTTTGAAGTGGCAATAAGCGGGTCACATGGCTCGTAGATCTGACAACGGTTGGGGAAGAAAGGTTCTAGAGTGGCAACCTCGTACAGGCAAACGCAGTTTAGGACGACCCCCCCACAAAATGGAGCGATGACCTGTACAATTGACGACCTCCGTGGACGAGTGGCGTGAACACCGGTTTTCAAGGTGTCGCCATCTGGAGGTGACGGGTTCGATTCCCGGTCGGGTCAATGTAGAAAAACCACTTTTTCTAAATTTTCTCAGGTCTGGATGTTTGTGGTACCTTTCGTTGTTTCCGATTCCCATACCTTAAGTGCTTTAGCATCTTACATTGGGATCGGGGCAATGTATGTGATGTTGTCCCTATCTATGTATATTATATATTTATTTATCTTCACGCAAAATCCCTGACGGGGTAGCCAGAGAGAACAGATCGCCAAGTGTCACGATCCCTACATACCTCTTTCTCTTTCATCATCTTCCTCATACATTCACGTCGAGGTATCCGAGTACTCTTGACCCTCCTCGAGCAATTTGCTCACATGTAAGTATTTATTTATTTATTAATGTTGCGGGGAGTCGATGGATGCAGTTGGCACACCGCTGTATTTGGCAATCATTGGGAGAGGCCAATGTTCAGCAGTGAGCCTCTGATAGGCTGCTATTGATGATGTCGATGAAATAGAGGGCGACGGGCTCACCACAGTCACGGTGTTCCAAAAATATCTTCAATGGACGGTGGGTCGAAACGTCTCAGTTTTCAAAAACCTCAATTTTTTTTTATTTATGATGAAATAAATTACACTAATTGTGTACCGACAGATGGCGGGATAACTATTTCGATAAATACCACAACAACAAACTATCGCGCAAATGCAAAGGCGTCTGGTTATGGTGTATTATTGCAAACCCCTCGTACGGGATAGGAGGATACGGCCTAGGTTCTACGGTGTACCTATTACAATGTATTTACTATCTATATTATCCGTTATAGGATGTTGGGTATCACAGAAAATAAAATAAAACTCAAAATTAATAAAAGTATACATGTATTTGTTAATAAAAAATAATTACAAAAATTGTTTACATTCAGTGTTACCCACCACCCTTTCTTGTTTATATTATGACAAGAGATCATAATATAATTATAATAAAATAATAATATAAAATTCTTGTAAAATTAACTATAAGTTATTCAATAATTAAAACTAAATGGAATTCAACAGTCAAATGTTTAACAATTGTAAACATCTATAGAATGTAAAAAAAAATACACAATTATTACAATAATCTAAATCCCGAAAATATATTGCTTATAGTAAAATAATGGACGGAATAACATCTAAAGCTTATTCAATGAGTTCATAGCCTAGGAATTGTGTCTTTCTTTAAAATATAATTAACACTACTATAGTATTTCTGCGTAGCATTAATTTCTTAGCATCATCATTTATTAGCATCAATATACACTTATTTTTATACACAAGTCTGTTTCAGTAAGCATTAAAAACAATTCTGTATATTTGATTAAATCAATGACAAATATATTCATATTTTTTTAAAAGAGCACTAGCAAGGCTCATACCATTACTAGTATTCCTGATAATAATTCCAACTAAAAAAGTTAAATATAAATATATATTTGTGTATATTACGTACATACATTCATATCACGGGGAATCATAGGAAGAATTACGAGATTCAAATTCGTTAAATGTCATGTAATGTCAAATTTATGACATTGTTATAATTAAATCTGAAAGAAGCGATAGAGGTATGTAAGGATCGTGACAGTTGGCGTTCTGTTCTCTCTGGCTACCCCGTCAGAGATTGTGCGTGAAGATAAGGAATTATAATTAAATGTGATTGTATTATTAATAGTGTAGCAAAATGTTCTCTAAAGCCAAAACTCCACCAACTTTGGTAGAGATCTCTCGCAAGTTATTATTAACATGCCGTAGCAGAAAATTAAAAAAAAAATGTAAAATTATCTATTGATTATAAAAGTCGGAGTAGACTAAAGTTTGTCTATGTCAATAGACTCAATGCTTAGGTGTGGAGTACATTGTCCATGTCTAGGACTTATAGAGACTACTGTCTTTTAAAGTCCTCATTATTCATCTACTACTACGAGGTTAATTATTAAATTAAGTTCCAATTAAATATTAATTATATTGCCAACGGAAAACTCTCTAAAATGTCACGTTTAAAAAATGTATAGTTAAGTCAATAGTTATTGATCATTTTCTTTTTCTTCTTCTTATTTAAGAAGAAGATGAAGTTATTATTTATTTAACTTAACATAATTTAATGAATTGTTTTAAAAATATGTATCTCGAGAAGGCAAAGTTTCATCTGGTGACCTCACCCATCGGAAGGAAAGCCCAAGACCTCAAATTCATGCCAGTATTTATTTAGGTCGTTGACTTGCACTGGACGAACCGACCCACGTATGCAGCAGTAAAAGCTGCCGCTTGCTGAAAACGTGTGTAACCCTAAGACCAAGAAACTGTTCTGCACGCTGGTCTTCTGCCCGCGTGAACCTCAACAGCAGCACCCGAGCTGGACGGTAAGTGATAGTTGCGGCGGTCAGTTGTTGCCGGTGACGAGATCGGCGAGGCGTCTTACCAGCGAGTCGTCGCGCGAGGCGTTGCTGTGCGCGGAGGCGCGCGACGGGCTGCGCGGCGCGCCGGACGCTCGGCGTGCCCCCCCCGCGACCCCCGCGCTCCCCGCCGCCACCACCCCCGCGGGGGCCTCGCAGTTCGAAGGCACCTTCACAGCGCACCGTTTGTGGTAGTTCAGACCGCAGCCTGTTACAAGGATCTCGTGTGAAGTAGGCAAACTATCTGGTTAGAGGCGAGGTGGTGGTGTTTTTGGGGTAAAATCAGTGAGCTGAAATGGAAATGAGTGGGCGCGACCGCTTAGATCAATTTACAACTTTTCCTCTTGAACTTTACAAAGTTGTCTGTTAGGTCAGCACCACAATCTTGCCTATTAAAAATGAATAAAATAATAAATCTTCATACAACCATTCCTAATACAGGGGTAAATGGAGGTCTAGACAATTAAGTCCTTTCGACCCACCCTTCCACCGAAGACACGTTTTGGGACAACGTGACACGTGGTGTATCCGTCGTTCTGCCGAAGCCAACTATATAAATTGAACATAAGTTTTGAAAGACTCGTTGATACTAGCCTACCATCTGAGAATCATATTCAGGACTCCAGGAATTTAAGGGTCCCAACCCCTCGGCTATCGTGACCAGCAATATTTTTAAATTATTATTTACCAGGCACACTGGTTTCCTTACGGGTATGTTTTTCTTCACCGTCGAGTTGATGATGAATTCAGCACTTAAAATTAGTATTATCAATTTTAATGGTGTTGGCTCGGGGATCAGACCTAGGTCACTCGCGTCTAAAGCAGGCGCTCTGACCCTCAGGCTACCACCTCAGGTGGTATATAGTATATGTTCTTTCAGGTAATGATTGAATTGAACAAATTACCTTCGCATTTTTTTGCCGGACCGAAATTCTGTACTTTAAATTAGTATTAACAATTTTTGTGGTGCCGACTCGGGCATTGCATCTGGGTCATTGCGTTTAAAGGAAACGCCGTGACCACTAGGCTACTCCCCCTGTTCTCTGGATTAGAGATAGACTTAGCAACAACTTACCTTCGCATTTGAGTCCTTGCCGGACCAGACCGAAGAGCATTTCCCCGCAGAAGTCGCAGAAAGTAGGCGCCTTGTAGGAGTGCACGGCGAGCGTGTGCGGACGAAGTACCGGTGTGCCTTCCGCGCCCTCGCATAGTAACGCTGCAAATAGTTTTAAGAACAATGAATAATAGTTTTTAAAAAAATAGAGCTCTCCCGTAAGGAGAATTTGCGACAGTTGGCAAGTATGGCAAACGGATTATCGATCGCAGAGTACCAGACAACTCAAACCCTTTTATTGAGGTGTCTACTCAAATTTAGTCTGATTTTTTCAAGATTGTTAATTCGACGTCGTCGGATAGAAATCTTTTATTCAAGGTCTTGTAGTCGCTTCCTACGTCATCAACGGTAAGTTATTTAAAAAGGTACTAAATTGTACATTTTGGAGCCCACAGTTTTTCACTTTGTTAAGATTTCGATAG
The DNA here is from genome assembly GCA_029286605.1 of Sericinus montela. Lineage (NCBI taxonomy): Eukaryota > Metazoa > Arthropoda > Insecta > Lepidoptera > Papilionidae > Sericinus > Sericinus montela. Next base: position 8,422,783 of record JAGSMR010000007.1, on the reverse strand, counting down.
TCGATAACACACAGCATAAGTTTGTCTTACTCAATGATGGTAAGTGCTAAAGCCAGCATCACATAAGTGCTATAGTCATCATCATTGTTATCATAGCGGCTTACAAAAGTCTACTGCAGGATATAGACCTTTCTCTTCGGCTTTTTCAACCGGTAGGGTATTCCATAATTGTCACGCTTGCCATATTGCACCTAAGACGCTGCTGCCCGTAACCGGCCTGTTGAATTACAGATTGGTATTTATCGAGATGGCTATCCCGCAATCTTTTAATAGTCAATTTCATTTCCAAGGCTTCTCCTATAGTCGCCTCTTACGACAACCACGTAAAGAGTAGGTCTGGTATATTCTCAGGCCGTAACCTCACGGCTAGGGCGAGTTGCATTGTCTCTGGATTGTTGGTCTGTATACCGTTAGCTGTGAGTACGATCTCCACGAGGGTTTCGTCCGTGATGTCGGAGGCAGAGTTCACCAGCTGCAGGACGTTCGGCGAGCAGTAGTCGTGGCGGAAGAGCAGGATACGCTCCGACAGGCGGTTCAGTCCATTGTCCGGGATCTATTAGTTGGAGACAGAAATCGTTGTAGTTGAGGAAGTTGTACAAAGAAAAAAAAACAGTAAAGGCGAAGTACTCGGAACTATTTAACCGACTTCAAAAAAGGTGGAGGTTCCTAATTCGATTGGCATTTTTTAAGTGTGTATTACTAGAATAACTGAATATTATTCAGTATACGGAAAGCGTAAGTAACCAAGGAACAATACTTATACACTAAACTATCACTAATTATAATAAACTACGAGTAAGTATAAGTAACATACAATACATCTATCGATGGTCTTTTAATCTACCATAGTTTCGGAACGGGGTTGCTCTTAAGAAAAACTAGCGAAAGAAACTCCGTAGGTATCCTCTTTTTAAAACCAAGGATATACAAAATGGAACATTAATTTAATTACCAACAGCATGGGATATCAGATTATATCGCAATTAGCAAGTATCTATCAGTATTAATATATTCATTTAAAAATGAAGTCCAAAGTTGGGATCATTGAGGATCGTCTATGTGACCACAGGTGCAAAACACCGAGTTTCAAGAAGTCATCAGATTTCATTATGGGATTCAATTCCCGGACGGGCGAATGAAGAAAACCACTTTCCCATATTATATCGGGTCTGGGTGTTGTGGTACCTTGTGGTTACTATTGAGTCCACATCAGAAGTGATAACAGTGCCTAGTTTATGATCAGAGCCATAGTTCATAGTTTTTTTTAATTATTTGACTGGTAGCAAATAGTATTTCCCATAGAACATCTTACGACACCCACGGAAAGAAAAGGATGGTGAATGATTGGGAATATGTAATTAAAAGGTATAAAGGGCCTGTGTAATTACGAGCAATTAGGTATTCTATCTAGGCCCCGGGAGTGTGATGATGCTCCTTCGTTTGAAGTGATTGTAGCTGACCATAAGCCTCAGTAGTCACTTACCATTTGGTGCACACTTCAAGTAAGCTCGTATTTTAATCCATTCCAATTATAGACATTTTAGAACGACATCAATCAATTTGGTATGGTCACGGTGCCCATCACTAACACCTACATAAACCGCTCATTCTTTCCGTTGGCGTCTAAGGAAATTACGTTAAAAGGCTACTGACATATGGCGGAACAAACATCTAGAAAAATATCAGACCTAAAGTAAGAGTACCTGTGACAGACAGTGGCGTCTAAAGCACAAGGTATCCTACCTCTCTTAATTAAAAGAAGTGGGTATATTATATATTATATAGGATAGCCGAGTGGTTGGGTGATCGGAATTCAAGTCAAGAGACTCGAGTTGGATCCCCTGGGCGTGTTAATGTGGTTTTTTTTTCAAAATTTTATATCGTTGGCTTAGATATAATGACGGCGACGAGCTCATCACCTGTCACGTTGTCCCAATAATTTCATCGGTGGAAGGTGAGTCGATAGGATTCAATTGTCTGGACATCTATCTAGCCCCAGTATTGGGAATGTCCTCTACGTATGTATGTATACCTTCTCGTTAACAAACTTGACGGCGAGCTCTTTGAGGTGTGCGAGGGTGAGTAGGTGTGCGGGGGCGGAGGCCACGTCGCGCATCACGCCCAGCTGGAACATGAACGTCACCTCGTCCTCCATGGCACCGCAGTCCTGGCCGCCTCACTGTGGAAAACCGCTTTAGATATAATGTATGTATCAAATAAAATCATTTATTTATCGAAATAAGAATGTACATTCGTCTATCGATAGTCATTTTTTTTTAATCTACCACCGTTTCGTAATTAGGTTCCTCTAACGGAGAGGTAACAGGCGAAAAAAACTGCGTTGGTTTTTTTGGTCAATCTTTCAAGATTCAATCAATTCTTTAAAGATTATACAAAAATAAGATACGATTTTTATTGTTATTTTTATCTACAAATAGCTTGCGAGCGAGAACCTCATTCCCAAGGGTTTCTGTCATTAATAAATTCATTTATATTATAATAACCCTTCTTAAAAAGTTTATCTGTAATAAATTTCTTGAAACATTTCATAGGCAGGTTTTGCATATTTACTTAATTTAGATGTATATTGAATACAGTATAAATACTGTGTTCTGTACGCACAGTATTTTCCAATTCCAACGGGATGATGTGGTGATTATGCAACATCATCCTTATGCTAAAAGAAGATGAACCTAATAGCTGGTGACAACATGAAAGTGTCGGCTTGAAACGTCACTTTACGGAGGTTGGCCATTTGGCATAAGATTTGCCAACTGATGGATGACGGGATGACCATATTAAGTTATGTATGTATGTTCGTATGCACTAAACATCGAAGAGTTCAAGTCTTTGGCCGAATGTACAATGACGATAGCAGAGGGGTTGGGTGATATAAAATCCAGTCCAGTAAACAACCTGATATATAAAACTATACATTGACTCACAAATTTAGTATTACGCATCACAAACATGATATTCAAAAAAACGTTGACCTTATTTTCGTCAATTTTGTTACCAAATAATTCGCAGGTTAACTAACTACGCGGCATTTCTTAGATAACTGCGAGTTTCTTTTTCATTTGTCCCGTGCCGAGTTAAAAGGCCAATGACCCGATTAGTTTTTTTTTTCTAAATATTATATCTAAATATAAAAAAAACCAGTCAGTGCTCTATTTTCGAAACGAGTATGTGGAGTTAATAATGTGTTGAATGTAATCTGCCATTTGTTATTTATTGCCAGTTAGCAAAATGAAATGATTATTTCTTATATGGGAGAAGATATAACTAAGAATAAATTATATGATTTATCGATTATGACGATATGAGTTAATTATTAAATGAACGAGATATTTAAATAATTAACTAACCCTGGCGGGTTACGAACCCGCGATATAAACCGCATCAGTTAAAAAATTTAAATATCTTTCGTACGCCTCTTGAGACTTTTCGTTACAATATGTCTAAATAAAATGAACTAATGTTTTCCTTAACGTTAAAAATCGCTGATACAGGCGAGATTCCTGAACCTGTATCCCTCACGATGACTCGGAGGTGACACGGAGCCACAGTACGGCTGAGATCGCAGGTTCGAATCCCGGCTGCGTCCGTTGATTTTACAAATTTCTCATTTATTTGTTAAAAACTGCTAACATGCTTTAAAGATAAATAATAAAAAACTTAACATGAGCGACGACACGGTCAACTACTAGTAATTTTTAAAAACTGCTGTAAGGGGTACAATGGCGTGATGTAACATTGTAGTCGCTAATATATGACAGAAACAAAACAAAAACAAGAACTGTCCCCTTTTATGTCCGATTCGAAGTAAAGACTCTTTCGATCGCAGAGCACCGGAAAGGCTTAGGCTAATATAATAAGTGAGTCACTCACCCTTTAAGCTCTAATATGTTACAATGTCGCCGGTTTTGCTGTAAAATAATATCATGTTTGGCATGAGTCTAACATTACTCTGCCATTCTCTTTCTACGTGGAAGTCATAAAAGGGCGACTTATGGACAAAGTTTTGTTTTTAAAGAGAACATAGTCGTTTCTTGTTCAACAAAGAAATTAAGACATTTATATCTAGCAAAACATGTGTCAATTACAATATGTAGATATTAAACGTCAATAGTTTAACGGTTTAGAGTGCGGAATGCGAATCGCGGACGCTTCAAGTTCAAACCTTCCGTTCGACTATTGTCAACAGATAATTGGCGGGTTCGAACCAGTGAATTTATGTTTCGCAGTCCGCACCCTAAATTATTAGGCTATTTAGGCTTAAATTGCATAGCTGGCCAGTTTTGGAACTGGTTGAAACGGCGACGTAATAAAACGCTACAAGTATGTGGAGGTCAAAGTACTATCATGTTACATCTATTAATAGCTACTGTGTATGGTTCAAACGACGCAAATTCGAGTTGAGGGGTTATACCATCTCGGTCAATGGCGAATTTGAAGATTCCACTATATATATATAACAATACCAGATTATAATGCTTTTATCTCAGATACTAAAATTAATCACGACATTTAAGCATATTACCTATATTTATCACGTTAAGATTATGCAGTTTTATCGGTCTTAAAATGCAATAAAGATTTAAGATACTGTGCATAATGAAAAACATGAAGTTAACCTAATGATATCCTTCATAAAGCTGTTACACGTGTAAAGTGTTTTTTGATAAGTCTGTATATCTGATGTCCTAGCAACCAAACTATGCGCGTGCAAGAGATAGATTATAGACGCGTTCTCACCCCTAAAACTATATGCCTCATAATATCTCTTACTGTTAATCATCATATCTCTTTTTATCATAATCACAAAGGCCTGTAAAAGTCAATTGTAATATAAATATATATATATATATATATATATATATATATATATATATATATATATATATATATATATATATATATATATATATATATATATATATATATATATATATATATATATATATATGACGATTGGCGATTTCAAAATTGGTTATGTCAGTCACCTGCGAGCACATGATATGTATTTAAAAACTGTTTAACATTAAAAGTTAATCTAGATAGGTTTCATTTAAAATATAATTAGTTGACAGACTATTATCTATTAAAATTTATTATCAACCAATTTATAAACACCGAGCAAGGATTGATTTGATGCACTTAAATGTTATCAGCATTAATACGACATTCATACAGCCTGCAAAATCCATTACAGGACATAGACCTACCTCGTACGGGAGGTTTTACTAAAAGCACTTTAGACACTGCTGCCTGTCACCGTCAGAATTTTATCCTCGTATATAACGAGTTTGATATTCCACAATATGTTGGTAATGCATTCCTAATACTTAGTCTAAAGGTCCAGGCAGTTAAGTCCTTTATATCCAACTTTCACCGAAGACATTTCTTTGGAACACAGACGGCGAGACCGTCGCGTCTTTTTTTTATTATTGAAAAGGGAGGCAAACGAGCAGGTGACTCACGTGATGGTAAGTGATTACCGCCGCCCATGAACACCCGCAATCCCAGAGGCATAGCAGATGCGTGCCTCCCTTAGAGTGCCCCCAGAATTGGAGGAGGCGGGTGTGTGGGCCACCGGTTACCTGCACTCACCAGACAAAACGCAGAAGTTTGTTAGACTTCACGCCGGTATTCTGAGAGGTCGTGGTACTTCTCCGATCGAGCCGGCCCATTCATGCAACAATAAAAGATGATGCGTGGCTCTACTACTGTTAGAATCTTAATGTCCAAACCAACGCTACAAAGGGGGGGGGGGTGTAAGGACTCAACTGTCTGGACCTCTGCTGACCCCCAGTATCCGGAATGGCGTGAAAATATTAACTAATCGTAATGGCGAACGCGACCTTGACAAAGCCGTATCGCCATAATAAATATTTACAGACTTTGTCCAAAACAATAACTTGCAACCATGGGTTATCAGTATGCAGTAATCGGAGCAGTTATAGCGTGTTACGTCAAATTCATTATCTTTGTTGACTGTGAAGAAAGCAGCCGGGGATTTTTTTAATAATGTAATCAGGTAAAAAAGCTTCGAAAGGCATGATGAGTTCTGCCTTCGAAGCAAAGGATAGCGGATTCCAATCCCGCTAGAGAAAATATTTGTGAGGTGATGTTTGGCCACGAATCTTATTATTATATGTCCCAAAAATGTCTTCGGTGGAAGGTGAGTCGAAAGCACTCAAGACCTAAGAGTCTACCCCTGTATGTTGAATGGCGTGAAGATATTTTTATAGTAATAATATATTATATTAATAATAATATATTGTGCCTTAGGCTAGGATACTGCGATAGAAACTACCTACATTGTGCCAAATTATCTGCGGCGAAAGGTGGAACGGTATCTACCACAGTATTGGCAATATGCGTGAATATATTTATTTATTTACAGCACAAGTGGTTGGATTAGAGTAACTAGAATCAGAAAACTTTAGAACGATTTCGAACCCCAAGGGAATATTGGATGCCATGTAGCGTCATTCAAATATAAGCTCTGGTGTGGGTCGAGAAGATTAAACTCTAAAAGACTCAGATCAACCCAGTATTGCCGACCTACGTGGACGAGTGGCTAAGACACCGGTTTTCAAGGTGTCGCCATCTCGAGGTCCCGGGTTCGATACCCGGTCGGGTCAATGTAGAAAAATTACTTTTTCAACATTTATGTATAAGTTTATATGTCACACAATTGTGTATAAGGTTATATTTAATGTCTTATATTGTATTTTTTTTGCTGCTTTTTTCTTTGTTTTAATTTTTGTGTTACAATTATATACAAAGTTTAGGCTTTTTTCGTTTTATCGAAGGACTAGACTACACGTAACAGCTGTGCTACGTTCGTGACGCCAATGAATAGGTTTCTTGGCTGAAAATCAGCGCTGTGTGAGGCCATACTCACACAACACATGCTGAGTCAACCCCTTTTCGGCACAATGCGACCTTTTTATATTTTAAACTCAATGTGTAATAATACTTTCATGTGTATGAACTGCTTGTGCTGAATAAATGTTTTTTCTATTCTATTCTATTTACTCGGGTCTGGGTGTTTGTGGTGCCTTCGTTATTTCCGATTCCCATTCCGCAAGTGCTTTAGCATCTTACATTGCGATCGGAGTAAAGTATGTGATGTTGTCCCTATTTATAGAATATGAATAAGAAGAATTATGAATTATACATGTATCTAAATGTAATTGTTTTCTACAATAATATTTAAAAAAAAATTGAGAATAAGGTTGTGAGTCTGTGCATAGCTATATAATAGTATATGTAAAGGTATATAGGATAGTAAGGATAGGTTTGTGGTATTGGCCCAGACGTTTCCTACGCAGAGAAGGAGAAAAACCATCCTATAAATATCTGGATCTGAAACTATTGCAAAATCGTCTTACAACAGGACAAAAGCTTAATGGTTTTAGGTGCAGAATGCGAAACGTAACGTTGCAGGTTCGGACCCGCTATTCGACTATTGTCATTTTATAATATATGTATGATGTGTGTTGATAGGGACATGATATAAAAAAGGCAATTTTCTTTATCGTGCGACACAACGTTCACATACGATACGCTGATTTGCAATAGTGTGTTTAATTTCGAAACTTTCTAGAAACTGTATCTTAGTCACCTTCATATTGTATTTGACGATCTTTGTGCACAAGTGGCATGCACACCGCTTTTCATGATGTCGTCAGCTGTGAGTTGCCGAGTTCTATTCTCGGCCGGGTCAATATAGAAAACACTTTTCTACTCCGACCCCTTTTTAGTCTTCACTCCTTCGGTCATAAGATCATCTTCCAAACCTGTCCTATTACGAATCTCTTCATTTTGTTTTCGGTCGGCCAAAGTAACGTACATTTTATGAGGAGATCGCATCTCCACTGCACCACCCAGGTTTCGCTGCCATATAACAAAGTCGCTACCAGCACCGCGTTATGTATCGAAAGGCATTTACTTTTAACAAAACCCTGCCCTTTGATTACCATCTTCCGTTCTGGCTAAAGCGCTTCCCAAGAATTTAATCTCTTTTACCTGTTCAAGATATTCCTGATTTACCTATATTTCACACTTTACACTAGCCCAGTCGTTGGGTGATCGGAATTAGAGTCAAGAGACCCGAGTTCTAATCACAGGAGGTAGACTCGAACCAACGTTCCTCAGTATCCAAAACTTTGTACGATTAATACGGTTGGTTTGGACATAATGAAGGCGTCAGGCTCCCACCTGTCATGTTATCCTAACAAATGTCTTCGCTGGAAGTTCGAAGGAATTTTACTGTATCTCCTCTGACTACCAGCCCAGTCAGCTCTACCAACCATTCCCAAAAATGGCGTGAAGTTATTTTTTTACCTCTCTTTCTCTTTTCGTTGTTAATATATTCGATAGATTTTATTAATTTATTATTATGTATTTTATGAGCGGAGAAGATGGTGACCGAGCTACAGTTTAAAGTGCAGGACGCAACGGGCGGCGCGGCGCGGGGGTGCCAGACGAAGCCTCTCAACATTGCACTGTCGCCGCGTCGCCATTCGCTAATCCGTCGCCGCCGGGATTTGCGTGTCATGTAACACATACAGGAAACCCTCGCTTCACTCGTTTGTTTAGTATTAACTGTTATTGTACTGTTATGTTTGTATGAAGAGTATTTAGAGCCGAGTTATAGGTATTTGCCGAACGTCATTAAGATCGGTTCAATAGCTTCAGATATCATCGAGGAAATATGGACAAAAATTCATCTGTTAAGACAAAGAATCAGGCACGCAATCACTGCACTCAAGAATTTTATTATATCTTCACATATTTACCCATTATTGGGGTAGACAAGTAAGAACCATATATCACCGAAGACAGAAACATTATTTGTAATATATTAATATATTAAATAAAAATGTTAAAAACAATAAAATTTATGAGGTGTTTATCAACCAAAAGTTGAGAATTGCCTCTTGCTTTAAAATCATTGGAAATGCAACTTAAATTTAATTAAATTATTCTCATTCTGCTCATTCGGGTGAGCGTATGTTTATTTATTTCGGACATATTTATAACATAGTTATGAAACTATTGATTTAAAATTAAAATAAAAAAAGAGCTCTAGCTCCTGAACTATGAAAACCTTTAAATTATTTTTGTACATCGTAATTTGTTGTATACTGTAGTATGTACTAGTCTATACTACTATGCCTTAATCATTGACCTATTTCCGGGAAGTACGATCATAGATGAGGTGGCAACACACACCGGCCGGTGGGCGGTGGCCTGTCTACACGCGCTGCATCCACGCGGTGCCACCCGCCTTGACCTCAGCGAGGTCTGTTTGTTTGTGCGAGCTGATCTCGTAGGTATGGAGAACGACCCTATTGTTTTGTCTATGCCGCAATAGGCGATTTGTCTGAATTACTGCTGCAGAAAAAAGCGAGTTATTTGCCATTATCGCAGGGACTCTTTTAACTTAACTTACGTACATTAAGGCCTGTAAAAGTGCTGCCACTGCTGGGGGTTAGTTAGTTAGTTAGGTCGAGGTTTACAAGACTCATCGCGCTTGAAAATTGTATACATTTAATGTATTTGGTATAAATGATATTCACTTTTACTAATTTCACAATTAAAATTGAAACAGTCACGACAGCCGAATGGTGGGGTGGTCGGAATTTCGAGTCGAGAGACCCGATTTCGATCCCCAGGTGACAGGCTCGTACCAATGGGTTTTTTCAAAAACCTATGTACGAATTAAATCGTTGGCTTGGACATAAAGGCGGCGACGGGCTCACCACCTGTCACGTTGTCCCGAAAATATCTTCGGTGGAAGGTGGGTCGAAGGGACTTAATTGTCTAGACCTAGACCTCTGTCTACACCTGTATTGGGAATTGCGTGAAGATATATATGGTTAAATAAATAAATTTCAAGGTTAAATAAATTAATAAAATTAAAGTTAGGGAAAATTAAAGTTAGGTATGATTTCTAAGAAATTTTTAACAGATACATAAAAAATTACGAAATATAATTGACATTATGTGACGACCTTCATGGACAAGTGGCTGACCCACCGGATTTTCCTTGAAAGAAACCTTTGTTGTCATCTATGAGGTCCTCCAGTCAACCAGAGTTCGATTGCCGGGTAGGTCGTAGATGTTGGTAGGTTGTAGAAAAACCACTTTTTCTACATTCTCTCGGGTCTGAGTGCTTGAGGTGCCTTCCTTGTTTCCGATTCCATAATGCATGTGCTTTAACTGCTTACTTTGGTATCAGAGCAATGTATATGATGTTGTCCATATACATGTATGTATTTAATTGTAATTTAAACTACTCCAACATGTGTACTACATATAATATTGTACTAATTAAAGTACTCTAACAAAGCGAATCTTCACATATTTAGTCACCGAGGTACTATTTAATAAAAAAAAATTCTTCCTAGATTCATTCGAATCCGCAACCTTCAGCGTCGACAGGGTCATTACCAACGAGCTATAGTGTCACCTAGCAGTTATATCATATGTTTACAACAACGAAACGAATACCTTACTAATGGAATATCCCCAATGTCGCTGCGCGCTCTTTCAACATAGATATGGGAGGGTTACTCCCTTAACCTTTGGACCTTAGGCTACAATCGACGCGAGTTTTTATCAACGCCACCAATGTGGTGTGATGTTCAAGGGCTTTATAACGACGTATCAAAGGTTTGGTTTATATGGGTCAATGTCATTGGGTGATACGTGATTCCGAGAGCGGAAAAAAGTCAATGCTGGTTGTGACAAGGAATTTTAAGAAAGCTCAACAGACTTAGCGAGTAAAAGTTACCGTTACGACCTCGTGCGGCATAAACACCGGCTCTGAAGTCACGAGTTCGATTCCTGATCGGGTCAAAATAGAAAACATTTTTTCTACACTTTCTCGGGTCTGGATTTTTGTGGTACCTGTATTGTTTCTGATTCCATAATAAAATTGCTCAAGCTGCTTACTTTGGATCAGAGCAGTGTATGTGGTGTTATCACTGTCTATGTATGTGTGTACTTCTGAAAGAAGAGTGGTAATCGCCTTGCGAATGCATGCATTGCAATTAATACTAGCTAGCAATGCGCAGATCAATCAATCGTCTTCAGTTAATCACCACCACCACTGAATATTGCAGTGTTAAATAAACCGAGAAATTTCAAAAATCAACCGAGCGATGGAAAATCCGAACCAGTGACCGTCCGCTTTACCGTCATGCCCCCACCTCCGAGACATCGTGCCCCAGCAGCATCAGTTGAATTTTTAAGAGGATTTATTTTCACGCATTTTCCCAGAACTGGTTAGACAGAGGTCGAGACAACTAAGTCCTTTCGGCTCCTCCTTCACAGGGATTCACTTTGGGACGTGACAGGTAGCGCCCATCACCGTCTCAGTGTCCAGGCGTATGGTCTTATAATCATTAAAAGGAAGTATTTTTTTTATAACAACATTTTTTTAAAAATAAGAACTTTAACCGGACAGTATTAAATATTAATTTTACATATTTAATTAAATGTCACGTGCTGATAATACATGAATGTTTTATTAGCCAGATTTTTAGTTTTTTATATCGACGAGTGCTTTTTTGGGATTTCCGACTTTTTAATTTCTTGTTATATTTTTACTGTAGTTATTTTTTAGACATTGTCTCGTTATTAATAGTAATATTAAATATAAAATTATTTGGTGGACGTGTGAAATCCGCCAACACGCACCGGAGCAGCTTGGTGGATTTTACATAGCAGTGGTTAATTATAGGCTGCTACGTGTATTAAATTAATTCACTTTAATTTATGGTAAGATACGACTACATTCCCAATAGGGGTAGTCAATGGTCAAGACAATTAAGTACCTTTGACCCAACTTTTACCGATGACATTTTTGTTAGTCTCTATGTCCAAAGCCAACGATACAAATCGTACATAAGTTTTTGAAAACACCACAAAGAAACGAGCCTACCACCCGGGGTTCGAATTCGGGGTTTATTCACACGAATTCCGATTACCCAACCACATATATACAATTTCTAACCAATAACAAAGTTAAGCTTAACATGTACAAAAATACAAACAACTACAAAACCACACAAACAGATATCACACATAAGCGATTTCCTTTGACCCCAATTCACCACGTGCCGCTCCCTTTGAAACCTTCCCTCGCCCCGTTAACGGACAGCGCCCCACTTGGCAGCGATAACCCCGGGCGCGTTTTGTGCTCTAAGTGAAATAAATAACCGATTACGTTGCATCGCTAAGTTCATTGGCGATATTGTTCAACGTTGACCTTTTCAGTGCGTTATCGCGCACGGCCTACATCCCCGGAGCGTAAATCTCTCTCGGCTCGTACGCGTGCAGCGTAAGAACGTACAATGAATGGCTTTTTAGAAATAAGGCAAATTATTTACTATTTTCTTTTTATAGAGAAGGGAGGCAAACGAGCAGGTGGCTCACGTGATGGTAAGTGATTACCGCCGCCTATGAACATCCGCAATACCAGAGGCACAGCAGATGCGTTGCCTTTGAGAAAGGTATAGGCTCTTTTCTTGGAGGTCCCTAAGTCGAATCGGTCGTAAGTCGACTTAGGGACTTTTTTTAGCGACCAACACGTGGCGGTATGTTACGCTAACGTTTCTATAACGTTAAGAAGTTGAGACTGATGGTGAGATGTTTTTTTTTAATTTTTATTTTTATCTATACGCAATTCCCAAAAAGTTGAGACTGTAGTTGTTTTTTTAATATTTTTTTAATTTTATTTTTATCTTTACTCAACAGGGGTAGACTGAGGTCCAGTCTAGACGATTAAGTCCCTTCGACCAACCTTCCACCGAAGATATTTTCGGGGCAACGTGACAGGCGGTGAGCCCGCCGCCGTCTTTATATTCAAGCCAACGATATAATTCGTACATAAGTTTTTGAAAAACCCATTGGTACGAGCCTGCCACCCGGGGATCAAACTCGGGTCTCTTGACTCGAAATTCCGACCACCCAACCACTCGGCTATCATGAATTTTAATTTCTATCATGTTTTTTAAATAAACATAATAAATATAAATATCTTCACGCAATTCCCAATACAGGGGTAGACAGAGGTCTAGTCTAGATTAAGTCCCTTTGATCCACCTCTACCATCTGGTCTCTCGACTCGAAATTCCGAACACCGAACCACTCGGCTATCGTGACTTCTATGTTTTTTTAAGACTATATTTTTTTATAAGTAATATTTAGATGAAGCTTTGTAAAAACTAGTTTGTTGGGAATGACTATGTTAGACACAAACAAATTAAAGTGACGTAAAATAGTTTAAATAAATACATACTACATAGATAGGGATAAAAATCACATACACTGCTCTAATCCCAAAGTAAGTAGCTAAAGTACTTGTGTTATAGATTCGGAAACAACGAATATACCACAAACACCCAGATCCGAGACAGTATAGAAAAAGTGGTTTTCTACACAGGTGTCAAAGCTGGCGACTCAATGAAAAATCTGTGCGTGCGCCACACGTCCACGTAGGTCGTCAAAAATCTGTGCGTGCGTCACACGTCCACGTAGGTCGTCAAAAATCTGTGCGTGCGCCACACGTCCACGTAGGTCGTCAAAAATCTGTGCGTGCGCCACACGTCCACGTAGGTCGTCAAAAATCTGTTTAGGTTTCTATCAAACACAGTTATTTATAGAATGTTACGGTCTTAAATAATTAATTAATAAGAATATATAAATACTCTAATTAATTACTTATTAGAATATAAAAAAATCTAAATAACATAAGATATAACATAATAAAACCTAATCGGGCGGCCCGACCGTGGAAAACAGATGGCCGAGGTTCGAGACCAGGAGGCCATGTCAAACACACAACACTCTTTGATAACACAGCTAGTCTGTTGTCAGGCTGTTGTCTGTTGTCTGCTGTCAGACAGTCGTACGGAGTAGAAAGTTGTAAGGGCAATAATTTCAAAATGTTACCAAGTTATGAATTGCTACAGGTTATGTTAACTTTCCCGCCATCTGCCGGTAACCATTGATATTCTCAAGGCGCTTCTCTTAGTCGTCTTATACGACACCCACGTAAAGGAAGGGGCACATTCATAAGCTGATACCGCCACGTAAAAAGTTGACAAAATGAAAACAGGATCGTAGAAAAAATCTTAGTTGCTGGTGAAAAGATGGCTGCTTCTATTCACGCGCATCGATTAAGTTAAGCCATGTAACGTAACACATCACCCTAGCGTCAGAGTTCGTTAAACCCAGAACTTGAAAGTTCTTTAGTCCTTTCATTTTACCGCGATTTAGAGCTTATTTTAGGACAACGTAACAAGTAACGAAACTGTAGTCTGAACCAAGTCAACGATAAAAATAAATAAATAAATGAAAATCTTCACGCCATTTCCAATTCGTACATAAGGTTTTGAAAAAACCCATTGGTACGAGCCTGCCACCTAGGGATCGAACTCAGGTCTCTTGACTCGAGATTCCGACCACCCAACCACTTGGCTTTCGTGACTATTTTAACGAAAAAAATCAAACAACTCATTGGTACGAGCCTTCCAAATGGGGAACGATTAAATTTTTCTGCTATCAGTATCAGAGACGTATGACGTCGCGAACGCGTAAATCGCGATCCCCCAATGTTAGTATGCCACTGTTGTTATGTTCACGACAGTTGTAACATGTGTAAGTGACGTCATGTTTTGAAAGTCGCATTATTATGTTTACGTACGATAAACGGATGAAACATTACGGCAACTTTGATCGATAGACGACCGGATGATTGTATATAGTGGGATATTGGACAAGATTTGTGGAAAAAGTTCAGCAGCAAAGAAAAATCTTTAATTATTTTTAAAGCTTTCTGCTTCTTTGCGTGATAGGAACCATAACGAAGACATCTGCAGCAGCATCTAGGTATATCGTACATATATAGTCGTGAGGATCAGCACGCTAAAGTGGCACTAGGCCGACCTCATACCTCGATAGGTAACCTCGTATAGGCATACGTATTGTAGGACGACCCCACACAAAATGGCGCGACGATCTGCACAATGTTGCGGGAATTCGAAGGAAGCTAATAGCACAGGATCGTTCTGTGGCAATCTCTGGGGGAGGACGACGTTCAGCAGTAGACTTTAGATAGACATGACATGATGACTTATTACATACATACATACATATATACATAACGACATAGGCATCTCCCATAGGGAGGATTTGCCATAATCGCCACGATTCGCGCGATCGCGGTAGCAGACCACTCGCACCGCAGACGCTGCTGCCCATCTTCGGTCTGATTATTTTAGTCTGATATTTTTAGAGATGGTTATCTCGCCATCTATCGGTTACCATAACGATATTCAAGGCTGTTTCCCTTTGTCGCCTCTTACGACAGCCACGGGGAGAAAGGGATTGGCAGTATTCTTATACCGTTACCACAGGGTTAACATTATTACGGTTATATATTATACTCATTAAATAGGAATTCTTTTTCTTATATGGTAGAGACGATCGTAGCCATTATATGAATGAATTTATTCGGCCCGGCCTCGTGGCCTCAGCCTCACATGACTACTGCATATACTCTGTATATGCAGTAGTCATGTGCGTTCTGGTGAGTCACCTCAATCACCAGTCGTGACGCATGAAACTAGAAAACCGGAAGTCCACAGCTCGATTCCCTTCCCCTGCTCTGCTCTACTAGTGTTTGGTAATTGCTTACCATAAGCTAAACCGATTGCTCGTTTGCTACCTACTTCTATAAAATCGTAATTTTCCCAGAGATAATATCTACCAAGATAAACTCGGCATATTTAACGCTATCTGAAAACAAAACATTATCTAATACATTAGAGTGGTTTCAAGATACAAATGTATATACGTTTATGTAATGTAAGACAAGATTAGCTCGTTTAAAGTAATAAGATTATGGAACTTTACACTTCTGTTTTAAGGAAAAATATACCAAAAATCAAAAAGATCCAAGTCTACCATATACCATGGTCAAATTATCTACATCAATAATTTACAAATTAATAGCTTTGCTTTTACTACAGACTACAATGATGGTATTAAACGACTTAGACAAAGCATTTACAGAGACTAAACACTAAATACAGTTTGTAAAACATGACATGTTATTAATGTATTAGTGGTCTCGCGATGAGGAGTATGAAAAATATTAGATTGCTAAGAACTGTTCATAATTTCTTGTATACTTCATAATAATATAATATCTTCACGCAATTCCCAATACAGGGGTAGACAGAGGTCAAGTCTAGACAATTAAGTCCCTTTGACCCACCTTCCACCGAAGATATTTTCGGGACAACGTGTCAGGTGGTGAGCCCGTCGCCGCCTTTATGTCTAAGCCAACGATGAAATTCGTACATAAGTTTTTTGAAAAACTCATTGGTACTGCCACCTGGGGATCGAACTCGGGTCTCTTGACTCGAAATTCCGACCACCCAACAACTCGGCTATCGTGACTTTTATATTAATAAGCAAATATACTTTGATATTAATAAGCAAGCTATAAACATATTCTACGTGAACAGCTAAAATTTAAGAAAAGAAGATAATCATCATCAATTTTAATAAGTAAAAGTCGATGGATAGATGGCTGGGGACCGTTATTTGTGGAAAATTTTGGGGAAACCTATGTATTGTGGTGGAATGGGCTGCCAATAAGAAGAATATAAAGAAGATGATCTTCATCCCAGACAGGGTAGCCAGAGAGAACATTTATGAAATATGTAAGGATTGCCTTACATACTTATTGCCGTTCTATCAAACACTTTTCTTCATACTCGACATATCACGACTACTTTTGTTGTTAACTTTCACTCGGTATATTTTCTTCGCAAATAGCTCTTCACTCATTCACCCAACGTGCTCAAAATATCAAAGCACGCCCTTAACCATTAGTGATAAGGTCATCTTTCAAACCTGCCACATTGCGAATCTCTTCGTTTCGTTTTCGGTCGGACAAGGTAACGTCGCACAATTTACGAAGAGATCGCATTTCCGCTGCATTCAGTTTTCTTTTATGCTTCTACTCGTAGACCCAGGTGTCGATGCCATATAAACCTTACCAGCCCTGCTTTAATTGTCGCAAGGCGTGCACTTTTCCCTATAGCCTGCCTTTAGACTAAATACAAGGCAACGTCGGCTTTTATCAACTTTATGCATACTTCAAATTAGCGAAAGTTATATCATAATCGACGTATCGTTTTAAACGATTTATGGCATATGTTACCTCATTCGTCGAGAAGAGCTTTTCCTCTATTAAAGTAATTTTCAGCTAACGTATTTATAATAATGAATTTCCGCAAAGTAACGCCCGATTCTATTAATTATCTCAGTGAATTATACTTATGTAATTTTTGTATCGTTGATTTGTTCGCTAATTAAAACTTAATTTTTTTTGGACAGTATTTGATATCGAAACGTAGCGAATTCTGATATGTTCTATTTATGTTTGTATTGACATAATGAACTCGGGCCCCCAGATCAATATATCACAGAAATGAAAACATTACGGCATTTTATGCACCAGTTATCATCGGCATGATTAAATTAAAATAACAATAATGACCTTGTGACCTGATGATAATAATCGAAAACCCCGATAGTCTTATTGGCATCGAACATGACTTCGAAACTTAAGTATTCGCGTTCGAATCGAGCGAGGGGCAAACACGTTTATGATGAATACGAATACATATTGAATATTCCTGTTATAGATGCTTATTTATTTATTTATGTACACACAAAATGTTATTTATAAAATTGAAATAAAGACGGAAAAAAAGTCACGATAGCCGAGTTGTTGGGTGGTCGGAATTTCGAGTCGAGAGACCCGAGTTCGATCCCCAGGTGGAGGACATAAAGGCGGCGACGGGCTCACCACCTGTCATGTTGTCCCGAAAATATCTTCGGCGGAAGGTGGGTCAAAGGGACTTAATTGTCTAGACTTGACCTCTGTCTACCCCTGTATTGGGAATTGCGTGAAGAAATAAAGAGTTTGCACAAGGGTACTGCTTATTCCAAAAACTGAAATAACTTCCAGCAGACCCACATAGGTAAAACTGATATAATAGGCAAACTTAATGCGTACACATAATATATACATATACACAGTCAGGTCATAAGTATTGTCACTCAGTAAAAAAATTTCTTTTAGAATGCTGGCCACAAAAAAGTTTATTGAATTCGAATTTCGAATTGTTCATGAAAATAAAACTGTATACTTTTTAGAATTTTAAATAAATAAATATCTTCACGCAATTCCCAATACAGGGGTAGACAGAGGTCAAGTCTAGACAATTAAGTCCCTTTAACCCACCTTCCACCGAAGATATTTTAGAATTTTAGTCATTTTTAAATATGGAGTGGACGCTTAAAGAAGACCGTGTTGTAGTTATTGCGTAGCATCGTTGCGGTTACGCGCCAATTCAAATTTTGACATACTGAAAAATTTGAATATAACCAAAAGAGTCGTTTATCGTACCATCAAACGATACAATGAAGACTCTAGTGTAGATGACAGGTCAAGAAGTGGTCACCCTCTGTCTGTTAGGACTCCAGCAGTGATAAAAGCTGTGAAGGCGCGAATTCAAAGAAACCCCAAACGTAAGCAGAAACTGTTGGCCCTTCAGATGAGGTTAAGCAGAACCACAGTCAAAAGGGTGTTAAATAAAGACTTAATGCTTCGGCCATATCGAAAAAAAACAAGACATCGTTTGAATGCTTGTCTAATGGACCTGAGACTGAAGAGATCCCGCGCATTTTTGAAGCGGTATGCGGGAAAAAAACATCGGGAAATTCTTTTTTCGGATGAAAAAATTTTTACCAAAGAAGAAAGCTACAACAAACAAATTTATAAGGTGTACGCACACAGTAGTGAAGAAGCGAGCAACCGTGTTCCGCGTGTCCAACGAGGTCATTTTCCATCCTCGCTCATGGTATGGTTGGGAGTTTCTTATTGGGGCTTAACAAAGGTGCATATTTGCGAGAAAAGTGTAAAAACTAATGCAGTTGTGTATCAAAATACAGTCCTGACGAACCTTGTGGAACCTGTTTCTCATACCTTGTTCAATAACAGGCACTGGGTATTCCAACAAGATTTGGCGCCAGTTCATAGACCGAAGAGCACACAAGACTGGCTGGCTGCGCGTGAAATCGACTTCATCGGGCACGAAGACTGGCCCTCCTCCAGTCAAGATTTGAATCCGTTAGATTACAAGATATGGCAACACTTGGAGGAAAAGGCGTGCTCAAAGCCTCATTCCAATTTGGAGTCACTCAAGACATCCTTGATTAAGGCAGCCGTCGATATTCACATGGAACTCGTTCGTGCTGCGATAGACGACTGGCCGCACAGATTGAAGGCCTGTGTTCAAAATCACGGATGTCATTTTGAATAAACTTTAGTGTCATAAGAATCTATGTTTTGTTAAGTTCATTTTGGTATATAAATTGTTACATAATGAATAAACTTGTTTCAATGATTTTATTTTTAACATGTGACAGAATTTATGACCTGACTAGGTACATATACATACACACACATACACACATATATACATATATAATACATATAATATAAAGCATTTATATGGATACATAACTAGTTCATGACATTAAGATAATGCCAAATAGTACTCTAATATATCTAGAACTATATGTGTACATGTAGTTACGCATTATCAGCTTTATATTTTGAGTTTTGGTACCACAGATCGGCAACCATTACCTTATACTTACTGGTATCTATCTGAATAAGTCATTGCTGCGTGCTAGTGACTGACAGACTCATCTAACTTTTTTTCTCTTAAGCCTATAACAGATCTCAAAATTGACCTCGTACACGATGCATTAGGATAAAAAAAAACTTTACGTCATCCTGGGGTAGACAGAGGTCTAGACAATTAAGGCCTTTCGATCAAACTTTCACCGAAGACATTATTTGGGAACACGTAATAGCCTGTCGCAGTCTTTATACCCAAAACTAACAATATAAATAGGACATAAGTTTTGAAAAAAAGATGACATGACAAGACAAGAGATGACAAGATGATACCTTAGGAGGATTTGCCCTTATCCAAATCATTTGAATCTTATTTTATATTTTATATCGTTGGCTTGGACAAAAAGACGACGATGGAATCACCTTCTGTCACGTTGTCCCAAAATGTCTTCGGTTGAAGGTGGGTCGAAAAGACTTAATTGTCAAGACCTCTGTCTACTGTTCTGTCTCTGTCCCCTGTATTGGGAATGGCGATATTTTTTAATATTAAAGTTGATGTTTAAAATAGATCTTGAAGGATTAGCTTCAAATGTGCACGTGTCCGGTACTGCGATCGACAATCCGCTTGTCAAGTGTGGCGATTATGGAAAATCCCACGGCTGTAAAGCCTGCATTCGAATTATACAGGCCGTAAGTATTTTTTAACAATTTTCCAAACATATATATTTACTTGGATAAACATTCATATACACATGTAAACATACATGACTCGTGTAAAAACATTCATATTCATCCCATATACGTATCCCTGCGGGATCGAACCCGCGACCCGTAGCTCCGAAGGCAGAGCCGACCAAACCGACTATCGGGGTCGTAGGTAAGTAATAATTTGTGTTTTTAAACGCCTCCTTTCCGTATGGAAACCAGAGACGCGATCACACAAGGTCGCTGTGCAATGTATTCTTATCTACGCGTATCGACTGACCGACACCGATTGCGTTTGTTATAGAAACAATGCTATCGCATAATATCACTGACAGCATTTTCGGCATACCTACAATTGCATCTTTAATGGCTTCCGATTCTACTGACGACTTTTCTATGCGAAAATGCGAATTCGGATCATTTCACCATGGGTCCAAAGCAGCTATCCTATTCCCTTAGTTCTTGACTACCCTCTCTTTAAAAAAATAACTTCATGCCAATCCCGATATCGGAGTAGACAGACTTCCAAGCTCTTTCGACCTACCTTCCACGGAAGATATTTTGTAGGATAAAGAAACGACTACAGTTGGTGAGCCTGTCGCCGTCTTTCTATCCAAGCCAACGATATAAATCATATTTTAACGCTATTTAAGATACGATTATTACCTAATACTGGGGTAGGGAAGGGTCCAGACAATTGAGTGCTTTCGACTCACCTTTCACTGTAGACATTTTTTGGGTCTACGAAAGGTGGCGTTCATTGCTTATTCATCGAGATATAAAGCAATGATCATGTCCAACGATTTAAATTTTTTAATCAACCGCCTTTTTGCAATGATAAACTCTGTATCCTTTTTTTTGCGAAGGTTGTACTAATTAAAGATATATTTTTTTTTTCTTTTTAAAATAAAAGTAGCCTATGTTACTGCTTATAACATTAGCTATCTGTCAGTGAAAGTCTTAATAAGATCGGTCCAGCCGTTTCAGAGCCGGAATAAACAGACAAAAAAATAATAAAATAAAATATCTTCACGCAATTCCCAATACAGGGGTAGACAGAGGTCAAGTCTAGACAATTAAGTCCCTTTGACCCAGCTTCCACCGAAGATATTTTCGGGACAACGTGACAGGTGGTGAGCCCGTCGCCGCCTTTATGTCTAATAAACAGACAGGTAGACAAAACCAGATAGACAGATAAAAATGTTATTTTGGTGTATGTACTGTATATATTCATATAGTAGTATAGTAGTAAAACACGGTTATTACAATATTACAGACACTTAATTTTATTTATATGTATAGATTCTTTAATATTTATAAGTACCAGATGATCTGGTATGGTACCAGATGATCGAAACCATGAAAAAAGAAGAAGGTTTTTAAAAAAGGGAATACCTATGGAGTTTCTTTCGCCGGTTTCTTATCCGTTAGAGCAAACTCATTATGAAACGGTGGTAGATTAAAAGTACAGTCTTCACGCAATTCCCAGTACAGGGGTAGACAGAGGTCAAGTCTAGACAATTAAGTCCCTTTGACCCACCTTCCACCGAAGATATTTTCTGAACAACGTGACAGGTGGTGAGCCCGTCGCGTCTTTATGTCCAAGCCAACGAAGAAATTCGTACATAAGTTTTTTGAAAAACTCATTGGTACTGCCACCTGGGGTCTGCGAACTCGGGTCTTTCGACTCGAAATTCCGACCACCCAACAACTCTGCTATCGTTCATTCGATAAAATCAGAATTGCAATGTCGGCGACACGGGGCACATTAGCATCGCATCGATAACTCTGACCTCTGTCTACCCCTGTATTGGGAATTGCGTGAAGATATTTATATTTATTTATATTATCGAATGAACAAAAGGGATGTAACAAGCGACGAGTGATGTATGTGCATTAGCTACCACGAGCGCTTAAAGCGCATCGTCCATCAAAACGCTAAATTATGTATAATTTTGATGGCTACAAACTCGTTATTGAAAGGAAATTATACACCGCCCTGTAGCTAAGCGTTGCGGGTTCGAATCCCGCTAGAGGCAAGTATTTGTGTGACAATTATGACTGTTTGTACCCGAGTGAAAGTAATTTTCACATATCGAATACACCCTTTTCCATTAAGACGCATCATTGAACAATGTGCTGCGCGTAATTGAAACGATAATACAATATAAAGATTACACACAATACAGCTACAATAGGTTTTGCTTTTTATTGAATTAAATAAATATATCAAAATCATTAAACAACAACTACAGAGATGAAAGACAATGATTTATAATAATGCATTATTTCTTTAAGTACTTTTATTGTAAGATAGATATTAAATAACGAAGATTATGTAATATGACAATATAATGTTCCTTTTTTATTACTGTTAGGTAATAAATAACATTATATTTGTATATAACATTTTAATGTGAATTATTACTTATTTAATAAATCACTTATTCGATATCGTTGGCTTGGACATAAAGACGGCGACAGGCTCACCACCTGTCACGTTGTCCCGAAAATATCTTCGGTGGAAGATGGGTTGAAGGGACTTAATTGTCTAGACTAGACCTCTGTCTACCCCTGTATTGGGAATTGCGTGAAGATATTTATTTTTATTTATAATTATTCGATAATATAACATTTTTATGTGTATGTATAAATGTAGGTATATATATTTTATACTCATGTATTATACCAATATTTTATTTTACTTAATTGTTTCTCTATCATATTTGTCTCCACCTACTTCATCTCATCTCTGCATCACCCAAACGTCGACTGGTAGAGAATGCCTCAGGCATTAAGACCGCCTATACACTGTTAAAAGTATGAAGCTTAATATAAAATTATATAATAAATAAAATATCTTCAATTAATTTAATTTTTTCGAAATAAGCTTCTGTTAAAGGAGGGTCGAAAAGATTTGATTGTTCTCTATCTACCTTTAGTATTGGCACTATGCGTGTTATACACTTGCACTACATATTTATTTATTTATCAAGTCCCTTTAGAGGCAAATATTTTTGTGATGATTATGAATATTTACTCGAGTCGTGGATGTATACATGTATATATCCTATGAACCTTGGATACTATAATAGTGTTAGGTTGACTACCTACTGTACTACATTGTCCAAAACAGGTTGCGGTGAAAGGTGGATCGAAAATACTTAATTGTCTAGTACCACGACCTCTCAGAATACCGGCGTGAAGTAGAAGTATATATATACAGGGCGGGCCATGAATTAGTTAACATTTGAAAAAATCGTATAAAAAAACCATTTAACATATTTTTGAAATCGTTTATTTACGAGAAAGCTAATTAGTTGTAATTTATTTTTAAAATTATTTCGTCTAAATGACCACCGTTTCGGTTTTTGCACTCATCTAAGCGAGTCCTGAAGTTTTCGAATACTCTTCTGCAAAGAGACCGCGAGATCGCCGACATCTCTTCGATGATTTTTTCTTTAAGTTAACGCAGTGTATTCGGTTTACCAATGTAGACACGACTCTTTAAATAACCCCATAAAAAGAAGTCTGCTGGGGATAGATCTGGACTTCTGGGTGGACGCGGCAATAGTTTGCGCGGTAAGTTACATTTAAATGTTAAGGAATTCTTGGCCCACCCTGTACTACAGAACGTAACAAACCTACGCGTTTCGTCTGGTGAGTGCAGGTAACCGGAGCCACCCCCCCCCCCCAATTCTAGGGGGGGGGGGCACTCTAAGGCCTGCAACCCATCTGCTATGCCTCTGGTATTGCGGGTGTTCATAGGCGGCGGTAATCACTTACCATCACGTAAGAATCACGTATTTATAAAAGAATCACGTGACACGGGCCGGATCCAGCAGATTGTTTTAAAATCTCTCGTTAATTAAAAATCAGCATAATTAACATAGATTATATGTTTTATTTAACAAATATACATATTGTAGTATGTTCACGTGCTTGACAATATTAATTTATTATTTAGTTGGCATGAAACAAGTTTTTGAGTAGTTAAAACACCGGTTTGATCGCGGTAGTGAATAAAAGAGGGAGACAAAGGAGCCGTAAAGGAGGAAATGGCACCATTAAACTCGGCGTAACATGAATTGCGAGGCTCAAACATAGCCACGGCGTATTATTTAAAATAAAAAGTATGGTATTAAATGTCTAAATAATTAAGCACGGTTAAACTCACGTGTGTAGTTAAAATCGGTGTAGGTACCGACCATTTTCGGTCCTGTCGTAGGTCCTTCATCAGGGTGAGTGGGATGAGTTCATTGTAGCGCCCGTCTCGATGCGCGTGAGTGTTTCTAATTACTAACTTACTTATCTTCACGCACAATCCCTGACGGGGTAGCCAGAGAGAACAGATCGGCAAGTGTCACGATCCCTACATACTTCTTTCGCTTCTTTCAGTTTCATCATCTTCTTCATACATGCACGTCTAGGTATCCGTATAGGTATATATATAGGGGAGGAGGGTGTGTGGGCCACCGGTTACCTGCACTCACTAGACGAAACGCAGAACTTTGTTAGACTTCTACTTTACGCCGGTATTCTGTGAGGTCGTGGTACTTCCCCGGTCGAGCTCGCTCTATCGCTGCATGACGTCCGATTTTTCTGAGAGGACGTCATCGGTTCATTTTTAAGGCTGTCGCACCACTCCGGGTCCTTCCAACCTCTTTCCAGAAGAGTTTGGAGTTCTCCTTGAAGTTGTGCGACAACCTTTCGTCCGCTTCTATTCTACTCCTTTCACGCACTTCCTCAATCAATGCTTTCGTGTGAACTTTCTGGAGCTTATATCTTTCTTTCCTCTTCTCTCTCATATCCTTATCATTACTAGAGGCGAAGAAGTCTAATTATGCTTTCTTCTTCTTATTTACTGCTTCTTTCACTTCGTCATTCCACCATGCATCACCCTTTTTACTGCTACCTCTTTTCACAGTTCCACACACGTCTTCCGCTGCACTAACCATTCCATCTCAAAGGCTCTGCCATATTTCATCCACACATTCGTTTCTAATTATTTCGTGGATAATATCACACGAATTTTTTTATTACAAGTCACGATAGCCGAGTTGTTGGGTGGTCGGGATTTCGAGTTTAGAGACCTCAGTTGTATCCCAAACTTATGTACGAATTATATCGTTGACTTGGACATAAAGACAGCGACGGGCTCACAACCTGTCACGTTATCCCGAAAATATCTTCGGTGAAAGGTGAGTCAAAGGGACTTCATTGTCTAGACTAGACCATTGTCTACCCCTGTATTGGGAATTGCGTGAAGATATTTTTTTGTATAAAATATTCATTATATATAAATTTAATTGTATTCTATCTGTTACAAAAAAAGCTCACTACGGTACCCTCATTCAATATTTCGCCAGAGATTATTTAGGACAAGGCGATAGGCGGTGCAGAGCTCCGTACCAACGATATAAGTTATTGAAAAAAATAATTGATATTTACGTTTTCTTGTTGGGATCGAAGTCGAGACTTCTGATTCTGATCACCCAACTACTCGACTGTCGTGACTTTTATAATTGATAACCAAATAATAAATTGAAATGTAATTGATTTTATTATCATGGAACACAGACAGGCCTTTGGCCTCTTGGGCATAGATAATAATATTGTTTTTATTTCATATCCTCAAACTAAATTGTTTTGGTTCACAAGGATGTTGGAATTCATTTTTATAAGCTTCTATTAAAGTTGCATAATGTTTCTAGATCAAAAATTGCAAAGATGTGAAACGACTACTTTTAATTTTCGGAGTTGAAATTAGGTATAATGGTTTGATGACATTGCATTTTTACGATTCAAGGTTTGATCTGATTTGTCAAGACCTCTGGCCACCTCAACATGGGGGCATTTTACCCCATAACGTAAAGATAAGAAAAACACCTATCAAGAATATCTCTTGAATGTAGACGAAAGACGTCCTCAACGTTCAACAGCTTAGAACATTTAAATATGAACTTAAAAACGATTTTTAAAGAGCTTTATACAAACAAGACGTGCTTGACGGTTAATGTATAAAAACCTACTATAGTTACCGGTTAATCGAATGGTTATCAGATTCTCTACATAAAAATAGTTTAAAAATAATTAGTGTGAACAAATAAAATAAAAAAACAGACTGAAAGTAAGTGCAGTAAGACCGCGCTGGTTTTCAGTTGAAACCTAAGGTGACTTCACTTTTAAGCCCATGGTGTGTTGTGTTCACCGACCTACGGAATAATATCGAAAATGCGTATTGAATGCGTATGCGAAATGCGTATTTAACAGATTTTTTATTACAAAAGGTTAAAAACAATTGAGAAAAAGCTCTGTATGCCTTATATACTTAAAAAAATTATAAAATTCATAAGCCGTCAAGTACAAATCAATGTCGTTTCCATTATTATAAGACAGGTTTTATAGGCTTTTTAATTATATATATGCTCAGATAATATTGTCTGTAACCTTAACATAACCTATTGGCAATTTTATTAATTTTTAATGCATATTTATGCTAAACGTTTATTTGATTAAATTAAAGAGAAAAAATGTTTTTAAAATTTCAACTGACACAAGCGGGTTAGGGTCAGTTTTTTATCTTTAATTTAATGACAACCTATTGGTTCAAAGCTTTAAGCTATGACTCTATGTAAAAACCGTTTACAACAATGTTAACTTTTAAAATATCTTCTCTATTTTGTAAACCAGAATTTTTACTTTGTAATAAAATGCAAGGAAACTCTTTTCTGTAAATAAATAATATTATTATTTTCATCTGGTTAAGTTTAATAAAACAAATATTTTTATATGTACATATACTAAATATTCATTGCACTACTTTAAACGTGCCACGTATTTCATATTCCGTGCATTAGATAATATCTAAATTTAACTACATTTTAGGCAGTGTCGTTCGCTATTAAATTGAGGTTTCTCTGAGATTTTTTTATTATTGTGTGCGGTTAATGTAACTGTCACTGTTTAGACGGAACATTAATTAAATTGTAATAAAATTAAAAAAGGTATATTTATATGTAATTGTTTTATTACAAAAAATAATAGCTCTATTTTTTAATTTATTATTCTATAGAACAAGTATATGATGTTGTCCGTATCTAGATATGTATTTATTTATTTTAATCTATGGAACACCAATATTAATACAGGTTACAAATTCACCGAATACCATGTAAATAAGGATGCTTAAATAAAACATGCACGTCAATTATAGGCGAACACATCATTTACCGAAATAACAACTATATTACAAATAATTTTATATAAGGATACATTCTTTAGTTACGATAGCCAAGTGGTTAGGTTAACGGAATTCGAGTAAACAGACCTGAGTTCGATCTCCCAGTGGCAGGCTCGCATTAAATGGGTTTTTTCGAAAATCTATGTACGATTTATATCGGCTTGGATATAAAGACGACGACGAGCTCACCACCTGTCTCGTTGTCCCAAAAATGTCTTACTACCCAAAAATATTATTTATAACTCTCTTCTGTTATTTTTTATTATACGAGGAGGGATCAAAAAGTAGTGAGAATGACAAAAGCAGACATATCTCAGATACATATTTCTAATATTAAAGAAGAAAAAATTATTCGATTCTCTTTTGTTTTTTCTGAATGTATTTATTTGTTTGCTTCGTGTCGGAACGTTTTTCGAAAATGGAGAAAAACGAAGAGCGAGCCGATATTAAATACCTCTGTTTAAAAAAGATAACGACGCTAGAGATTCATTGCGATTTGGAGGCAACATTAGGAGAATCTGCTCTGCCGTATTCCACTGTCGCAAGGTGGGCTTCTCAATTTCGAGTAGGGAGAACCAGCACTGAAGATGAATATCTTTTCGGCCGTCGAACGACGTCCCAAGAAAATGTTGCGAAAATCGAGAAATATGCATTCAGCGTTCGAAGAGTTACCATCCGATACTTAATTCAAGAAACGGGAATTTCATTTGGAACTATTCCATCCATATTGAAACAATATTTTTTTTTTTTGAATTTGAGAAGTCTCCGCAAGATGGGTGCCGAGAATGTTAACCGACAATCAGAAACAAAATCGACTTGACATTTCGAAGATGTTGTTGGACAAGCTTCAATAAGATTCTGAAAACTTTTTGTCTCCATTCCTAACAATGGACGAATTATGGGTCCATCATTTTGATTCCGAGACAAAATTTTGTCACCCATAGTCAGCTAAATTATCAGCCTCTAACATGGAATGCATTTCATTTTCCAAAAGAATGAGAGATCTTCAATGAAGACATTTTTTGGGACAATAACCCCTTACCGTCTTCATGTCCAAGTCAACAATATTAGAAAACTAAAAAAATATTTATATATTTTGTCATGCGCTGCGAAAATTATTGACGTTGGATCAAATAAGGTAATACTTATTTATAGTACTTATTACTCCTCACAAAAAAGACTGAGGTTACATGTTAAAGTCATCATAACCGCTTTTTGTTCAAACCAGTCAATCAAAATCCGGGTAGCATCGGAGTATCCATCTTTGGGCGTCGGATTGAATCCGGGGCGGATCAAGTGGGTACGTTCTTAACCTGATACAATAAAATTGGTACAATAAAAACTAAGGTTCTAGTATTTGAAAGAGACGAAGAGAGAACGAAGTGTGAAATATGGGTAAATCAGGAATGTCTGGAATAGGTGAATGAAATTGTATATTTGGGGAGTGCTTTTAGCCGAGATGGAAGATGTGATTTATTAAGATAATGATTTTATTTATTAAGATAATCAATCTGAAAGAAGCGAAAGAGGTATGTAAGGATCGTGACACTTGGTGATCTGTTCTATCTGGCTACCCCGTCAGGGATTGTGCGTGAAGATAAGTGAATAAAATTGGTAGAAGATCATACCTAGTCTACGCTGGTCTCATTAGGTAAGGTAATGATAAAAGGTAAATTTTTACCAAGATATATACATATATATATATAGATAGGGACAACATCACATACATTGCTCTGATCCCAATGTAACATGCTAAAGCACTTGAGGTATGAGTATCGGAAACCACGAAGGCACCACAAACACCCAGACCCGATACCAGAGAAGATAGAGAAAGTGGTTTAACATAGACCCGACCGGAATTCGAACCCAGGACCTCGAGATGGCGACACCTTAAAAACCAGTGTTTACGCCACTCGTCCACGGAAGTCGTCGCAATGGTAAAAAAATTAGTTTAAACTCAAACCTTAATATTTCGACAGTATTTGTTTGAATCATACATTTTGCAACCACAGGCAAGTAAGGCATCATCATCATTTCTTAATTCATCAGCATTATTATTTTTGGTAGACCAACCGAGGTCTGGTTATAATCTATTGAGACTAAGACACAGAAACAAGGAAACACAGGAATATATATCCATTTTTAAATGTCCATTTTCATTTGTCCTATCGACTGCTCTAATTTCTCATACCGAAGTTAGTTTAAGTTTCAATGGACTGATTTCATTGACACACTAAACAGTTAAAACCGAAACAGAGCCAGTTCAAAAGTTTTAGCATGAAGCTCCAACAAACAGAGTGTCTGTTTGTCTGTATGTTGGAACTTAATCTCCAGGTACCTCTCAGTATTCACAGATATCTTCAATGTACAGAAACGACATATTCAGAATTTTACGACAGGGTATAGATACAATATAAGGAAATATATGCTATTTTTTTAAATACTAATTTATGGCGGCAGTTAGCACTTAATTTAACATCGACAAAGAAACCTTTCTAGAATAAAAAGTCGATTTTTGTATCATAAATATGGGAAATTAGTTCACTGTCTACTCTTAGTGTTAAGTATTTTAAGTAAAGATGACTATTTCATGTGAAAATAAAAACTACATGATTACAAAGCTGATATATAATGTAGCTTCTACTATTTTCATTCGAATTATGACCTAATATATTTTTTAAAAGTTTCTTCATTAGTATTTCACAAAAATGCGCTGGATTTATCAGTAACTGATCAATTGTAACAGAACAATACTATAAATACATAAAAACTCTAAACAAATGAATAATTCAAACACTAATTAGTTAGACATTTATGTCAAATTAAAAGAAGGAATTAAAAAATAGAAAGAAAATTAAAAAAAAACGTGGTAAAGTTTTACTTAAATAAAACATGTCGGGAATTGAAAGTCTAACATTAAGTAAGCCTCCCCTGTCGCGCCTCAGCTAATGTTACAACTGTCGAACGTGCGTAGCCGCGTGGTCCACATACACATGAAAAAGAATAACAAAGAATAGACACGTCAGTCAACACTATTTAATAATGAAAAAATCAATTTCATAATCACGCTATTCCCAATACTGGGGTAGGCAGAGGTCTAGACAATTAAGTCCTTTCGATCCATCTTCCACCGAAGACAATTATTTTGGACAACGTGACGGGTTGAGCCCGTTGCCGTCTTTATGTCCAAGTCACGTACCTGTTACGTGCCCTGGTGTTCGAAATCGGGTCTCTTGACTCGAATTCCGATCACCACTTGGCTATATAACTGTATTAAGCTGACAAAAGTCGAGGTAGGCAGAAACTAACTTTCGTACCTTTTGAGCTAATTGCTTGAAGAGGTGAGGGTCAAGATTACTTGAACAGCTTGCATGCGTGAACGAAGAAAAGAATTTAAAGAAACGAAAGAGTTGTTGTCCGTTTGTCTCTGGTATCTGTTGTATATCTCTGGCTACTATGAGACCGATGATGAGCACCAGCGTCTATGTGCGAGGTACCTGGTGCTGCCACCGACAATGGGAATTGTCTGCTAGCCAGGTAATTGTGCTCCTTAAGGGAGAGCTCGTTAGTCTATGTCCGAAAGAATTTTATAGACCCTAAATAAGTAAGCAAGTAATAAAGTTTGGTGCGATAGAGGTTTGCAAGGTAAAAAGGCAATTATCATGTTGCTTTTCTGTGACGGACTGTGCACGCAGTTCTCGATCTCATCCTCTACTGAATGCGCGAAAAAAAGCATAACTTCAATCATATGACAAGTTCTAGTTTTAAGTGAGACGAAGATGTTAATAGTAAGAAGAGTATAAAATAAACTTTTCAGCGATAAGTGACGCGTCTGTGACGCGGTATTTAAAATGCCGACGGATGCTCGAGCGAAACAGTGGCCGTGTGTTGGCGGACCGAGCGAGACATGATGGCTCACGATGCGTACCGGCTCGCCGCGGTCCTTTTACTGCACGGTGAGTTTCATTGCGAAGTTTTTTTTTTTTTTTTTATTTTAAATTGAAGGGCAATCGTGAGAGAGTATAAGTGTTATTTAATTACTTCTATATTCCGGTGATTTGTGGTTTAATTTAAAAGTTAAAAATTCGTGTGAAATTTAATGTGTCTATTTGGTTTATTGCGGCAATGTTGTTTTTATTATGAAAGATTTGCTTCTCCACTCGACATTTAAAATAGATTTTATGTAGATAATTATTATTAGTGAAACAGAAGCAATCCTTGCTAAATTAATTATTGTATATTTATATGAATATGTTAAGATTTTGTTGATATTTAATTAAAGTTCCGAATGTAACAGCGGTTGCTTATAAATTAGGCAACATTTGTTCTTCTCGTAGGTGTCCCGACAATATTTGAAAGATCCTTCCGAGGAGATATTAGGCGTAACTAAACCTTAAAAAATCCCCCACATAGCATCGACGTACTAATTTACTGCCCTCTTCCTTCTCGTAGGTGTCTAAAGATTTGAAAATGCTAAGGGCTATCACCATTGATAGACGAAAACAAAAGCCTTGAAAATACAATTGGTTACCGACAGATGGTGAGTTAACCATCTTGACAGATATTACAACTAAATTCAACAGACCGTTTACAGACAGGTGAATCTATTGCGAGGTGTCTGGTACAGCGTTTGTCAATGCGCTTGCCAAGCGTTCCGATTTCGGCAACTACCCCTTAAAGAAATTAATCCTTTCAGGCTGTTTGAAACAAGATCATAAAATATCTTTTAGCCATTCTAAATACTGGGGTAGACAGAGGTGATATTACGGCATAGTGAAAAGTGAATTATTTCTAATTGAAGTTACGAGAAAATAAAAATGACTCAATGCGGTTTCGGTCAATCGTTCACTCACCCAAAACCTAAAAATATATGTTGGCGATGATAACTGATAAGATATATGTGACGTTTGACCTGACTGGAATGTAAACTTTAGACCGATCGATTGTTAGACGATTCGATAGTCGAGTCGGACCCAGGCTTTGAAGCTATGGTGAATTATAAAAAATCAAATCGTTTATTCATCGATATAAATAACATACATTACATCCATCGATTGTTTACGTTTCGTAAAGAGGTTCCTCTAACGCAGATGAAACAGGCGAAAGAAAATCCGTAGGCAACTCTATTTTGTATTTAAAAATATAATATTTTTACAATATATTTTGAAATAATTTTGTGCACATTTATCACCCGCTTCAACTATTGCAGCGGCTTTTATTTATAATTGCAAATATTGCAAAAAAATCTTCAATGCTGATGAAGATATTCATCAATATTAAAGAAATTTCTGCAAGAAAACCCGGTGAAACCCAAACCTGCTCGACCCAATAGCTTAGTTGGTAATGACGAGGCATACATCTGTGTTTTTATCTAATATATAAAATTCTCGTGACAACGAAAACACCGTGAGTGTTTGTAATTGAACTCCTCCGGAAGGGCACGACCGATTTTCGTGAAAATTTGTGCACTTATCGGTTAGGTCTGCGAATCGGACAACATCTATATTTCATCCCCCTAAATGTTAAGCGTGCTCCTCCCCTAAATTTCTTTTCTTTCATAGACAAAATATTTTGTTTAATTTTTTTTTTAAATGATACAGCATACAAGAATAAATATAATCCTTAATTTTCACCCCTCTACGATCAAACCCTATACTATGCAAAACCCTATTTATCGCAAAACAAAGTTTGCGGGATCAGCTAGTAGGTACATATGTGTGTTTATCTTCGTAAATATATATGTTTGTAAGAGGTGAACCGTTAGTCGAAGTAACTTAATTGTCTAGACCTCTCCCTACTCCAGTATCGGAAAATGCGTGAAGATATAAAAAAAATAGAATGTCGCTTCATTTATACAAATACGGATCAATTTTATTAACAACTCATAATTTATGTAAGGTCTAATTTAGTTACAAAAAAAAACACACACAATAATAAAACAGGAAGTTAAAGTTCTTCATCAACATAAAAAATGAATTAAACGGTCAAGTTTTTTTTATCATTTAATAATGGAATGGATTGAGTTTTGCTTTAATATGTATGATTTTGTAAAATCTTTTCATCGGTTTGTGCGAAAATGTTCGCGGATCACCTTCTGTCTAGACACGACCTCCGCGGATCGTGTCGTCTACTTTGAGGTCTCGGGTTCGATTCCCGGACAGGTCAATGTTGAAAACCACTTTTTCTATTGTATAGCCTAGTAGTTGGGTGGTCGCAATTTCGAGTCAAGAGACCGAAATGGGAAAACGTACTAATGGGTTTTTTAAAAACTTGGCGTGGAAATAAAGACGGCGACGGGCTCACCACCTGTCACGTTGTTCCAAAAATATCTTCGGTGGAAGGTGCGTCGAAACGACTTAATTGTCTAGACTTTTAATGATTTGATAGGATTGATAGGAAGACTTTTAACGACTTTTTTCACGTTGTTAGGAAATATCTTCGGTTGAAGGAGGGTTGAAGGGACTATTTATATTGTCTAGACTAGACCTCTGTCTACGGGAATTGCGAGGTCTTGGAGTTTATGGTAATTTCATTGTTTCCTTTCCAAAACACAAGTTCTGTAGCTTCTTATTTTAGGATCAGAGCAATGTATGTCATTTCCCTATTTATGTATATATTTATTCATTTATTTGCCTTTAGTGCTACATTTTTTTTATTTTATTTTGACAACAAACAGACTAGTATCAGGGTTGTCGAAATTGTTGAAGACTTTTCTAAAAAACAATAAAGTTTTATTTACCGTTCTACATTAAAATAAAACCGTTGCATGGATATAATCTGAAATAAAGGAGTTGCAGTACAGGTGGGCTTGGCGTCTCGGTCGGTTGACATTGGAAGACACAAAACAGATAAATAAAGCGGCCACAGTCTTGCTCCAGTCGGGCCAGACTAACCGACCATTTTATTTGACTTTTTACCCAATACAACTGTCGACTAAGCTTCGACCTTAGTTTATCGGAAAATCGAATAAACCATTCGCTTTTTTAGCGTGTCATAATCTCTCGAATGGATCTTTTATAAATTGACCCATTGAAGATTGTAATCACGATGTTCGGCTTTGGATACTATAGCAATCATTCGAGTCAGCAAATCATCCCAATTATTCGAATACGCTAAAAATTATTCCACTCGATACCGTCGGTAACACTATGCAACTTAGACGTTAACAATGACTGGCAACTAGATAATTTAAAAATAAAAAAAAAAGTAATACTAATTAGAGTTGCAACGAATATTCACGATATTTAAGTGGATGGGCGATCGGTATTCGTATCAGGAGATCAGAGTTGGACCAATGTGTTTTTTTGAAACGATACACATTAGATAGAAAGAGATAAATAGGCTAATATTGGGCAGTTTAGTCATTGAGGTTTAAATGTAAAGTCTAGAATGTAAAGTTCAAAATTGTTAACCCGATTATGAATCCAAAGCTTCCTTCTCTGCCTAGGAGTCGTCAGGAACAGTACCACTCTCTTAACCAATTTCTTCCAACAAACAGTAGATACATTTTAGACGTTTCAGCAGATAAGTCTGATAACTGACAAGTCGTTTTAAAATTTTATTTGCCTTTGCTGGGTTTTCACTCATATCTTCTAAACTCAATGTGGTTGTTACAACTAACAACATTCTATGAGAAACATTCAAATGTCAATCCTGTAAAAAACACTCTAGCACTATAGCAGATAAGTGTGAGATTTCCAAGCAAAATTAGAATTTCTTATTTCTATAGAATTTTAACAATTTTGGTTAAGGAAATAAACTTTGCTGTATTTTTAAATTCATTCGGTCGAAAGAAACAAAGTTTTACATATGAAAATCGATTTTTAAGGAGTGAACTCCAAAGATTCATCCAACCGAGCCGATCTTGAGTTTTTGCGAGACTAACGCACTAAACGACAAGCGATAATATATTTCCAAGCACCGGAAGAAGCTGGCTTGACCTGAGACGCTCAGTGTGGCGTTATCAGCGCCGCGTATGCACTATAATATAGTATGTTGTCGCGAACTGCTGGGAGTGTAACTTTACACGTGCCAGTGATAGCCCGGGGCGGCGATGACCATGATCTTAGTGTTTAAAAAAATATCAAAAAAAAAGATGTCTCTTTGACCCGGCAGAATATTACAAGAATGCTTTATATATATATTTAAGAATTATAGTTTTCTTTTTTTTTGTTTTTAGGCTTCTATTATTAGAATTCTAACGTCAAGCTAGCATGATTCTAAATTTTTTCGGGCGGAGTTCCTCCCGCGTGTTTTTAGATTAGTAGATATAAAAAATACTATAAAAAAATTTCTTCACGCCAATGCCAATACTGAGGTAGGTAGAGGTCTAAATAATGAATTCCTTACGACCCATTAATATTCTACACAGTGTTTTTACACAGACAACGTGACAGATGACGAGCCTGTCGCCGTCTTTAGTCTAAGCCAACGATATAAATCGTACATAACTTTAAAAAAAACCATCCCTACGAGCCTACTACCTGAGTTATCGAACGCTGGTCTTGACTCGAATTCCGATCACTCAACCACTCGGCAATCGTGACACTTTCCGTTAAATGATCATCATTGTGGTCACCGCGCGGTATCAACAGAGTAGCACCGCTCACAAGAGCACGTAGAGGTCGCGATGCAGTAACCAAGCCTAATTAAATTTAACTTTGATTAATAGTTTATTTTGACGGAGCACGTAGACGAGAGTGCTGTTTATCTGTCGCTAAGTGATTAACACATTCCAGATAAAAATATGATGCACTAGTTAAGCGCCCGACTGCGCGTGACTTAAAGGAAATTTTTATCGCCTAGCCGGCGCACTCTTTATCGCTTTTTCTTAAATAAAAAAAACAATGTCTTCACGCTATTCCCAATACTGGGGTAGACAGAGGACTAGGCAAGTCCTTTCGACCCACTTTTTGCAGAATTCTATTTGGGACAGATTGACAGATGGTGATGGTGGCCCGGTGCCGTCTCAATGTCCAAGCCGACGATATTATTCGTACATAAGTTTAAAAAAAACATTGGTACGAGCCTGCCACCTGGGGATCGAAATTAGGTCTCTCGACTCGAAATTCCGACTTCCGATTTCAATCAGCTGTCTTGTTTCATAACTTTATTTTAACTATAAATAACATAAAATTAACCTCTATTTTCCAAAGTATTTTGAAGCAATGCGATACTACACTTGAAAGGTTAAATAATCAAAGATATTATTTTTTTATTTAATCATCATCGTTAAAACTTGACCTAAATTTTCCGTCATTTTATCTTTGTTTATTTTTATTGAAATTATACATTCACTTACGTATTGCTAATTAAAAATACGAATTACATTTATATACCAAGGGGCTCATACAGCACACAATACACACAGATATCTAGCACACAATACACACAGATATCTGCAAAATTCCCCTGCAGTAAATAGGCCTATGCATGTAGTCTACAACCAGAACCGGCGATATAGAGAAAGAAAACAATGAAGACATAAGATTTATATGGGAAGTTATCGCGTTTGAGTGCGTATAGTCTGAGAATGGTAAAAGTTACGTGATTTCTTATGCTTGATAATAGAGCTTTGCATATATACTTCTTTGTTTAAAAAAATAATCAAACAAATCGCTCGGATGTAACAGTCTGGTGGACTTGTAAATTTAAACAATGTATGAGGAAAAATTACGTTTGAGTAAACTTGAGGAGACATTATAAATCTGTGTATAATAATATATTAAGAAAAAAACAATTAAAAAAATCAGTTGGTTGGAAAGGCCGGACACTTAGCTGGAGCTTTATAACTTTCATAAATTCTTTTAATGCACACATGTGTAGCACACAGGCTACGGGGAATCTCCGCAATAGCTACGCCGTAGTAAATAGAACAGGGAAACATACTTTGTGAACATCATCACCTGTACCTTAGTGAAAATTCACTTACATGTGCGGGATTCTAACCTTAACAAC
Source organism: Sericinus montela (assembly GCA_029286605.1). Taxonomy (NCBI): domain Eukaryota; kingdom Metazoa; phylum Arthropoda; class Insecta; order Lepidoptera; family Papilionidae; genus Sericinus; species Sericinus montela. The sequence goes on along the minus strand of JAGSMR010000007.1, from coordinate 8,385,125 downwards.
AAATCGAAATATGTGATCTCAAACATCACATGCACTTTTAATAAGTGACATATTCAACAACTCTCCTACAGAATAAGCAAAACAACCGGTAATTTGAAAATTTTATAATTTAAATACTGAAGATACAAGACTTACAAGCATAGATATCCGACAGGAAAAATAAGGTGGAAATTCGGCTAGATGCAAATATTTCGATTATGAATATGAATGTTAATTTTATAAGTATTCTAGTAAGGGATATTTGTTAAAGGCTGCCTATAAAATTATGTAGTTATTTGTTTGTAGGTATCTCATAGCAATCCACTCCACATCAGCTACTTCACAGATAATCCCAAATTGTGATTCCGTGATTTTTGATATATAACATTTAATTGTAGGAAATTAACACTTGTATAATATTTATAAATAAATAAGTAATATAAATAAATATCTTCACGCAATTCCCAATACAGGGGTAGACAGAGGTCTAGTCTAGACAATTAAATCCTTTTGACCCACCTTCCACCGAAGATATTTTCGGGACAACGTGACAGGTAGTGAGCTCGTCGCCGTCTTTATGTCCAAGCCAACGATGAAATTCGTACTTAAGTTTTTGAAAAACTCATTGGTACTGCCACCTGGGGATCGAACATGGGTCTCTCGACTCGAAATTCCGACCACCCAACAACTCGGCTATCGTGACTGTATAATATTTTGTATTCTCATTTCTACAAACGAGTGTAAATAAAAAAACGACTCCTCCCAGACTCTTCCACTTGAATGTGAATCCAGATATAAGAAGATTTTATCAACAATATTTTAAAACTTAATTTATTGACGATCTTCATGGACGAGTATCCTACACGCCATTTTTCATGATGTTGCCAGCACTGAGGTTTCGATTTCCGGACGAATCAATATACAAAAACACTTTCTTTACACTGTCTCGGGTCTGGGTGTTTGTGTTATCATCGTTGTTTCTTGATTCCACAACACAAGTGCTTTAGCTTCGTACTTTGGGTTCTAGTTCTTGTCTGTGTTTGTATTCATTTATTTATAACTGTTAATATGAAGTGTTGCTAATTTATTGAACCTTTCTTAAACCCCTAACCTCCCTTCCCTAACGTTAATTTTATTAATTTATTTAACCTTAAAATGTATTTATTTAACCAGATGCTAATTTATCTGTTCATGTGATTTCAGTCTGTCTGGTTCATGGGGAGCCGGTTGGGTGCGAAGTGCGAGCGCTCACGGAGTCGGGCTGGGTCTGCGGATTGAAGAGATGGGCGGAAAATAACACAGTGTACGCCAGCTTCCGTGGAGTACCCTACGCGAAACAGCCCCTAGGAGAGTTGAGGTTCAAGGTATAATACATTTGCAGAATCGTATAAATCTGTAACTAGTCTAAACCTGATATAACTATTTCTCCAATAACAATTATGAGATTGTTAACGACCTCCGACGAAAAAATTGACGTACACACCTGTCTGAAGTCCGGAATACGATTCCGGACGGGTCAATGTAGAAAACCACTTTGTATACATTATCTTGGATCTGAATGTAAATGGTATCTTAATTAAAAAAAACATTCATATTCATCACACAAATGTTTGCCCCTAGAGGGATTGCAACCCGCAACCGTTAGCTACGAAGGCAGGGTCACCACCAAATCAGCTATCGGGTCCATTTGCAATACTTTTCTCTTACACGCTTGTCATGATATGCGTGAAAAGAAATAAAGAAAAGAAGAAGTATAGTCTCTAGTTTATATTAAAAAAATATCTTCACGCAATTCCCAATACAGGGGTAGACAGAGGTCTAGTCTAGACATTTAAGTCCCTTCGACCCACCTTCCACCGAAGATATTTTCGGGACAACGTGACAGGTGGTGAGCCCGACGCCGTCTTTACGTCCAGGCCGACGATATAATTCGTACACAAGTTTTTAGAAAAACCCATTGGTACGGCCACTTGACAATCGAACTCGGGTCTCTCGACTCGAAATTCCGACCACCCAACCACTCGGCTATCGTGACTTCTCCTAGTATATATGTATCTATATTTTGTCTCTGTTCAACAGGAGCTGCAGCCTGCTGACCCATGGGACTACCTGGACGCCTCCGAAGAGGGCCCGATATGCCCTCAGCAAGACGTCTTCTATGGTAAACTTATGACGTCACAGAAAATGGACGAAGCCTGCATATACGCGAACATCCACGTCCCCATCGAGGCCTTACCGGAAACCAACCAGAGGAGACCTTCCAGAGATCTAAAGCACCCGTACGAGGCCGGTTTCAGCGATGAGGAAGAACCTAAATACCCAGGTCTACCGATTGTGGTGTTCGTGCACGGGGGAGGTTTCGCATTCGGTTCCGGGGACTCGGATCTACACGGCCCCGAGTATTTAATCAGCAAGGGAGTCATCATCGTCACATTTAACTACAGGTAACAGCCGATAACCCACTTGTTAGTGGCCATGCCTTCGAAGCTAAGGGTTCGAATCCCGGTAGGCGAAAACATTCGTTTGATGGAAATGTATGTATGAACTTGAGTTATGGATGTTTATACGTATATATGAATATTTATGTCTGTAAATACATATTTATGAAAATATAATGTACCGTGAGTTTGGACATATAGTCAGCCATACCTGAGCCTATGGCACGAAAGTGGCTCCACTTTCACAAGGATAACACTGTCTAGAGTTCTGCCAACCCAAATTTGGAAAATTACATCACAAGTAATGTAACTATATCGGTTTCGGTAGTTTCTTTCTCTATTTAACTAATGGAAAAATCCAACGCAATTGTTGTTGTAAATGGAAAGGTCAAATAAATTATATTCAAGATCAAACAATTTTTTTTATTCGTAGGCAGGAAAAAAAACGCGCGTGTTAATAAAAAAAAAAAACGTCACGATAGCCGAATGGCTGGGTGGTCGGAATTTCGAGTCAAGAGACCCGAGTTCGATCCCCAGGTGGCAGGCTCGTACCAATAGGTTTTTCAGAAACTTATGTAAGAGTTAATAGTTGGCTTGGACATAAAGACGGCGACGGGCTCACCACCTGTCACGTTGTCCCGAAAAATATCTTTGGTGGAAGGTGGGTCGAAGGGACTTAATTGTCTAGACTAGACCTCTGTCTACCCCTGTATTGGGAATTGCGTGAGGATATTTATTTATTATTATTTAAAAAACGTGTCGTACGTAAATTATTACTTACTATACTCTATACCCTAGCGGTTAGAGTATTACTTATTAGTACTGTTAAGATGTCGCTATGCATTTGAAATCTCACCTTCATCATTATAACGGCATGTAAAAGACCACTGCAGGAGATAGACCTCTTCCATATGGAATGGTTTGAATTTTTTCAAACATCCAGACCCGAGACAATGTAGAAAAAGTATCCCCACGCGGAATCGAAACTGGGATCCCTGAACTGGCGTAAAAATGAATGTGTACCCCACTGGTCCACGGAGATTGGTAATTACATTTGCTCTGTACACCTTTCAAAACGGAAATACTACGTCAGGGTGTGTTATCACAATTAAACAAAATTGAAAAAGCACTGTTGGGAAAAGGGTTATCTGACAAAGAAAGTGAGACATTATAAGAAATATCGTACATAAAAACTTTACTAATAAATCTAATTCTTTTGTATCAATCGATTCGAAAGCATAATAGCCACTGCTTTGGTTATTAACTTTTGCCAGGCGATTGCAATTTTTCATGGATTAATATGTGAAGGACTATCTCACAAGGAGGGCCAATATTCCTTGTATCAATCGATTCGAAAAAAAAAAATAGTTACTGCTTTGATAATTAACTTTTGCCAGGCGTTTGCAATTGCTCGTGGATTAATATAGCAGCGTAGAGGTTCAATTACGACGTATGTCGTTAATCAGAAATGCGTTTACGAGTTTGTTTACACCGAGCGCGTCGATAAGGGCAGTCATCTAGGCCAAGTTCACCTGTGATATAAGAGTTACACGTGTTTGAACTTAAAAAAAAAACGCCTTACATTGTTACTCTATTATCTATAACCACGGTTGTACAAAATTACCATGACGTCATTTACAATACAGGGGTAGGCAGAGATCTAAACAATTAATTTCTTTCTACCCTCCTTCCACCAGAGACATTCTTTTGGGACAAAGTGACAGGAGGTGAGCCTATTGCCGTGCATCTTTATGTCCAAGCCAACCATATAAACCGTAAATATTTTTTGAAAAACCCATTAGTACAAACCTTAGGGATCGGATTAGGGTCTTTTGTCTCGAATTCCGATCACTCGCCACTCTACTATCGTATTATGGTAAGCTTTTTTGTTAACGTCACGCATTTTCCTGAAGTATTCAAAGGTGGAGACAATTTAGTACTTTCGACAATTTCGCGAATTCGTGATTATGCGCGCGCAAAACACGGGCAGAACCACAGAGAGAAGAAAAAATATCTAATAGATTTTGATGTTTTTTTTTTAATTTGTAACTGGCCAGACGACGTTCCGACGTCACGAGATTTAATTTAATGAAATGGGACTCTTCTGTATCGGCAGCATAATCAAAAATATTATTTATCGTCGAAATAATAACCGGTTTAACAATTGAGCATTGCCATCTGTAAAGCAACCGGCTTACACGTGCCGGTCTTAAATTCCGGCAACCCGATCGTCGTCAAACTAATAACAAGTTATTACTTAAGTTTATTAACTTAAGTTTTTGCTCCATATACTTTTTTTTTCGCCTATGCATTATGTTATGTTATTTATGATATAAATTAATTAAAGATTCCAAATTGATATTTTGTTAAATAACAATAAATTAAAATATCTTCAAGCATTTCCCAATATAGGGGTAGGCAGAGGTCTAGAAAATCATGACCTTTCGCCCCACTTTCCACCGAATCTGTCGCCGTCTTTATGTCATCGTACTTAAGTTATTGAAAAAACTGCCTTGGTACAAGCCTACCACCTGGGATCGAGTTCGGGTTTCGTGACTCCAGAAGCTCTTAGAAAACTAAGTTTTATATATAGATGATTTTATTTGTAATTTAAATGGACTTAAGCGTCAATAGCCTAATGGTTTAGGGTGCGGACTGCTAACCTTTCGACTACTGTCCAATTAAACCACTCCATTCATTGCATTGCAATTTAGTTGGAGGCGTCTGTCAGGAATGCTATATAGGATTCCTAGTATTCTTTTAATTAAAATCATCAATCACCAGAGATTTCATTGTGTTTAGACAAAGATTCTATTTTGATAGACAGATATTTATAATTTTTTTTTGCCTTTATTTGTCTAATTTAAATAACTGTTTCAGTGTAACAGTTCAGAGATCCGAGTACGATCCCCAGGTGGAAGGCTTGTACCAAAGGGTTTTTAAAAAAAAACTTATGTTCGAATTATATCGTTGGCTTGGACATAAAGATGGTGACGGGCTCACCACCTGTCACGTTGTCCCGGCAATATATTCGATGGAAGGTGAGTCAAAGAGACTTAACTGTCTAGACTAGACCTCTGTCTATCCCTGTACTGGAAATGCCATTGGCTGCCAATAGATGGCTGGATAACTATCATAATATTAAGTAGATCTAATGAGGAGTAGAATGGATCGTAGACACAAGACAATAGTCCTGTGTCTACGATTCATTTCCGTCCAGTATTTAAAAATACATATGAAGATAAAAATGACACCTATGAAGATAAACTTTAGCCACATTGTCTAAATTAGTTTCATTCGATTCACCAACGAATAATTTTACTATTTGAAGTATAAATAGTTCATAGTATTTATTGAGATATAAATCAGTGGGCCCGCTATGGATATGCTAAGAGACGTGATACCATTAAAATTATTGAACGTTATTCCGTGCTAAAAATAAACCCGGGCACATATCCATGTTTATGAATTATTAATAAGGTGGCGCGTGTTTTTATCTTCACGCCATTCCCAATACAGGGGTTGCTGTCTACTAGACAACACAGACAGACAAGTCTAGTCTAGACAATTAAGTCTTTATGTCAAAGACAATGATATAAATCGTACATAAGTTTTTAAAAGAAACCCCTTGGTACGAGCCGTCCATTTGGGGATCGAACTCGGGTTTCTTGACTCGAATACCGATCACCCAACCACTCGGCTATCGTGGCTATCGCGTTTTTGTTACTATTCCATTTAGTATATTCGCTCACGGACAACTCATTTTACATAAATTGGCATATTTAAATTATCTGTCAAGATTTATGCAAATTTTTGTTATTCGCCAATACTGTTCGAAGGTTTTTTAGTAGAGTTTCAATTGTTTTTTAATGTTAAAACTGAGTATCAGGTCCTGCCGGCTACGCTACGTTAAATTGATGGCGCCATATATTTTTGTAATATCTTTTTTTGGTGATGACTTTTGAAGTGATATGTAAAATATGTAATAAATTTGGTGTTAAGTTTAAATTTAAGATTATGGATAAAATATTTTAAACAACATTGAGCCGGTTATAAAACGATCTCTTTATGTATTTATGGGTGGCATATTAGAAATTTGTATTCTTAAAATTTAGAAAAGTAAAAAAAAATTATCGACCCGATAGTCTAGTTCGTAGCGCCTTTCCTGCTTTGAATCTTAGGGTTCCGGAACTACCTGTCCTTTAATCACAAATAAGATACGGTGAAATGCGGATTCAATAGACTAAATTGTCTAGAGCTCTTTCTACTCCAGTATAGGTAAATGCGTGAAAATATATATAAAAAAAGACATTGTGCTGCTACATCAAGTAGCTTACTAAACCGGGGTAGTGCCACTACCTCGTAAAACCTCGTCCAAATCTCACTGATGGAGATCCTCCACCTCCATAATTTCCCGTCTCTGTGTCAATTCCATTCAACAAGATCACACACATCGGCTCTTCTCACTACCACCGAACAACCATCTGATGTCGTGTCATCGTTACCATCTTATCCAACCAACTTCGCTAATTCGCGCACCTAGTCGTGGAGATGCGGAAAGATAGCCCTTCTAAAAACTAAACTGTATCATTTCCAGACTAAACGCTTTGGGTTTCCTATCGTTGAACACACCGAGCATACCCGGTAACAACGGACTACGTGACGTCATCACCATGTTACGCTGGGTGCGGGCCAACGCCAGAGCCTTCGGAGGCGACCCCGACGAAGTGACGCTGGCGGGACAGAGCGCCGGTGCGAGCATCGCACATCTGGTGTCCCTGTCACCGGCTGCTGAAGGACTGTTTAATAGGTACATACATAGAACGGGTACATCACATACACAGCGCAACAGTACGACGCAACGAGACAGTGCAGAAAAAATTGGTACGCGTTCAGGAATCGAACTCGGTATATGAGTCGGTGACACCATGTAAACCCATACTTTTCACTCCTCAAGGAGTTCGTCAAGAGGTATATAACACCTAGCCTAAATGAAAAAGGCGTTTTAGAATACGTTTATGGGATCACTAGCTACAGCTGTATTTGCAACCAAGTGGAAAGGCTATGTCGCCCTTATGAGTCCAATGTCCCCAGGGTCAGTAGCTTGGACCCTGGAAAAGTACACTGGAATCTGTTCTTCACAATACATTTCAAGAATTTATCAAATTCTGGGTTCAAAAACCGGTTCAGGGCCGAGAGGAGCTGTCAAGATCACCACGCTTAACGAGCTTGTTTGCGGTCACTGGTCTACTCACTTTGGTTACTTCAATTTGATCTGGTATATTTCTGTTTAGTCATCCCGCCATCTGTCAAGATAATTTTTGACGGCGTCTAACACCGTAATCACACGACATTATTTATTAGTGTCTTACGTAGACTGAAGCTCACGATAGCTGAGTGGTTGGGTGGTCGGAATTTCGAGTCGAGAGACCCGAGTTCGATCCCCAGGTGGCAGGCTCGTACCAATGGGTATTTCAAAAACTTATGTAGGAATTATATATCGTTGGCTTGGACATAACTGTCACGTTGTCCCGAAAATATCTTCGGTGGAAGGTGGCTCGAAGGGATTTAATTGTCTAGACTTGACCTCTGTCTACCCCTGTATTGGGAATTGCGTGAAGATATATTTTTTATTTATAATGTAGACTGCATATCTAATTATTTTCAACATAAATCTCGTCTTTATTTCAGGCTTATCTTGATGAGCGGTACAGCAATGCCTATATTCTACACAACTTCGCCAGCCTACGCGCAATTCATTGCCAACATGTTCCTAACACAACTAAGCATCAACACCACAGATCCCGAGGACGCTCATCGTCAACTAATAGAAGTACCAATCGAAAAGATAATGAACGTAAATAGCCTTCTCTTAGACCAGTTTGGTCTGATAACATTCGTCCCTGTAGTAGAAAAACAATTCCCGGGTGTCACAACAGTAATAGACGCTGATCCCGAACTTCTTATAGCTAGAGGACAAGGCAAAGAGGTACCTATGCTCTTAGGTTTCACAACGGCCGAATGTGAAAGCTTCCGTCCGAGATTCGAACAATTTGACATACTGACAAAGTTGAACGAAAATCCCCTTCTAATAGTATCGCCCCACATTATATTCAATAAACAACCGAGTGATTTGTTAAACATAGCGAAGAGAGTAGAACAAAAATATTTTAATGGATTGCCGAACATGGACAAATATATAAAATGTTGCTCGGATACGTTTTATATTTACCCCGCACTAAAACTAGCTCAAAGAAGAGAGGCAATGGGAGGTGCACCGGTGTTTCTGTACCAGTTCTCGTACGAAGGGCAATATAACGTTATAAAGGTGGCTAATGATATAAAGTACAAGGGAGTGGGTCACGTGGAAGACTTGACCTACGTGTTCAGAGTGAACTCGATGATGGGTTCCCACATCTCGTTCCCACCGATGATAGATGACGATCTGATGAAGGACAGGATGACTACGATCGTCAGAAATTTCGCATATTGCAGGTAATTGCATTTTTATTCCTTTTCGTTTTTGTAACATTATTCGTACACAATTCCTACAATTACGTAAAGACTAATTGAAAGTTCGTAAAATTGCAAGTTAACCATCTCGAAAGATATGCAACTAAAAGTTACCAGATAAAAAAGTTATGAGGTATTGCAATCTACAGTCCATTAGCCAAACATGGTTATTATAGCAATACTAGAGAATCAAATTGACCTGCAGTGAATTTTACAGGCCGCAAAATAAGTAAAGAATGTATGTGAAGTATTTAATTTATAATTCTAATTATGTTTTTTCAGCCATCCTACATGCATAGGCAACGAATTAACAGCCTGGAGGCCCGTAGACGAGTACCTTCGCTATCAAGACATCGATACGCCTGCGTATTTCCGATCTACCGATCCCACACAGGAACAACGCGACATGATGAATTTCTTCGACAGTATATACAACAGGAATAGTTGAACTGTTCTAAACTAGACTGACATTGTATGATAGAATTAAGCGACTGCGGCTGTTTTTATAAAAAAATCAGTTTATTGTTTGCGAGTGTATGTCAGAAGTAATAGTTGCAAATGTTAATTTGTTTATATTCGTATGGATTTAACTTTTAATTGATGATCTTTCAACCACAAGAACAATGGCTAATGATTTTATAAAATGTGATGAAAACTTTATAAATGCGATAACATTTTAAAGTAAAACCTCTAAAAATAAATATTAATTCACGTTTCAAACAGTGAAATCATTCTGCCCTACAATTTTGCCAACAACTTAATAACACAGGAAGGTTCTAATTTATTGTAAATAATCATATCAACCATTCATTTCTATTAATTAGACGTGTCCATTGTAATAGATACCCTGTAAAGCGAATATTGACATAATTAACCATTTTGCATATTCGGTGATGGTACTTTTAAATATTTAAGAAACATAAGACTCGTATTATTTAAGAGTGTGTACTTATTGAGCTGTAAGTGAGATTTTTCTGTACTATGATATGATAGTAATATTGATAGTATTGCTGTGAGTCATTTAGATTAGTATGTATTAAATTGTAAGAAGTTATTGGACATAAGATTAAAGAGATTATATGGAAGTTTGTGTGCCAATATTTGCCTAGTTAGTAGTAGTAGTTCAGTAATGGACTTTTGACAGGCAGGGACGATAATGATTTTATTTGATCTAAGCGCTAGAAATACGTAGAATAAGTCAAAAATTTCTCAAAGAATTGTCTTTATTTTGAAAATGATCCTGGTTCGTGTTTAAAGACAGAAGACATATAGGTTTCTCATTTCTTATTAAAGGAGAAGAGATGAAAATAGCTCAGAAATTTCAGTCTGAGAATTTTTTATATTTTTTTTTGTGATAATTTTACGTCATTATTGGAGGCGAAGTGTTTAGATGCAAAACTTGAAGCTAGTCACTTCATTTTCTTTGCTTATTTATACGTCGTTGGTACTTCGAGGTGCATTTGATATATTTAGTTTTTTATAAATGTAAAATAATGAAATAAAAGCAACGCCTTATAAAGATATTGAAGAAATGAATACATGTTAGGAATGTGATGGTTTTTTTAATTTAAGTTGATATATGGCATGAATATTGTTTGTAATACTTATGTGCTAAATAAATAAAGAACATAATTTGATTTTTTCCTTTTTTTTTAATTGAACCAGCCTCGGTTACGATAACTGCAACAAGTACTTGTAACTTGCTTCAAATAACACCTATCGATATTCAGTCTCTAATTTATTCTTTTATTGTCTATTCCGTTCGTGTTATTCCACCATGATTCTTTATTGTGAAAAGCAAGCAAAATAATAGGCGGCTATCTAATGGTTAATAAGATGATTTTAGACATCGCCATCACCATAGAAGCAAAAGGAATACTGACTTTTAAACGGATGCGTCACAGTTTTGTTTTGTTCTGTTCTGTTCTATTTCTCAAAATGGATTATTCACTAATGGGCGGCATCAATGGAATTTTAAGGTGTCTTATACGCACCTCTAAAAGTTAGCTCGCGTATAGTGGTCCTGAACTATAAAACCAACTAACACGGGCGGGATTCAAATCCGCGACCTTAGTCCTACGTAACGTAACGCTCTTACCTACGAGCCACCGTTTCCTGCAGGCATCAGCCGACAATTTTTGTATCCCTCTCTACTTACAAATGTTAGGGCGTTGGCGACATCTACCGGATGATATTCCAACATCCAAGTCAATGTCTGTAGCTTTACAGCTACGAAAGAAAGTTACAAGTTAGAGAAAGGGAAAGATTTTTTAAATTTGTTCTTAAATTAATAAGAGAAGGCCAATAAAAAATATAATAAATTCAAATAAATGCCATTCGAAAAACCATCACGCATAAATAAACGGTGGTAACCATTTTCATTACGACGGAAGTGAAAAGTGAAACCATCGATGGCCACGCATTGATTAATCTCAAATGCAAGCAATTGCACCATTTAATAGCTGCTGACATGTCAAAGGTAATGCAACAGTCCCAACACTACTAAAGCGCAGGCTGAATTGAATACTTGTCGATAAGTGAAAAAAAAAATATCAATAAATACATGAACACACAATGATGTATTTTGTGCGACTGATTGTCATAGTGTGCGTGATTCGACTGTCGCGTCAGAACTTGGTCACCACCGCGCAGGGAATACTACGTGGCGTGTCAAAAGACGGATATACTTCTTACGTAGGGATTCCGTACGCCACTGCAGATGGAACTAGCCGATTTAAGGTAACTTTAAGGTAACATACTTGCATACATAGATTGGGGCAGCATCACATGCATTGCTCTGATCCCAAAATAAGTATCTAAAGCACTTGTGTTATGTAGATCAGGAAACAACCAAGGTACCACAAATACCCAGACCAGAAACAACTTAAATGTTCCTCCAACAGGGGAACGAACCCGGGACATCAGAGATGGCGACACAACTAAAGCAGTATTTCCGTCACCGTCTGACCATATTTAAATTAATTCATTCTAAAATATTTAAATCTTCAATCCGACCATATTTAAATAATATTTTTTTCATTCATGAGGTTTGCTACAATCGCCGCGCTAGGGCAAGCGATTTAGCGACCGCAATATCAGATACACCATTCGTCTAGCTATTGCTGTTCTCATGGCAGTTTATTCATTAACCGCTTCATACAACTGCCACGGAAAGTTAGGGGGCAGCGTATTATAAATAAATAAATAGATGCATAGATAGGGACAACATAACATACATTGCACTGATCCCAAAGTAAGTAGCTAAATCACTTGTATTATGGAATCGGAAACAACGAATGTACCACAAACTCCCAGATCTGAGACAAGAACAATTTCCTTCATTGACCCGTCGGGGAATTGAACTCGGTACCTCGCAGCTGGCGACAACCTGAAGACCGGTGTGCCTGTTACTTGTCCACGGCGTTTGTCTCCTCACGCTGTTATCACAGAGGCAAAAGTGGTTATTTCTAAAGATACAAGAGTGTCTCCGAAACTAAGGGTTGCGGGTTCGAGTCTCGCTAGGGGCAAACATTTGTGTTATGAATATGCATGTTTGTACTCGATTCATGGATGTTTATATATATGCATGAATATTTATCTTTGTCCTTACATATGAACGTATTTTTATTGTACTGTTAGCTTGGACGTCGCTGTTAGATGTCGCTAGGCTCACCACGTGTCGTGTTGCCTTAAATAGGCTTCGTTGTAATTTGGAAGGACTTCATTGTCTGAACCTCTGCCTACCCCAGTATGGGAAATTGCGTAAAGATCAAAAAATAGCAATAATCTTATCTTAATCAATTAATTAGATAATTTAATAACATTTAAAATATTTCAGCGGGCCGGTCTGGCGCCATTTTGGTTGGGTATCAGAGAAGCAACTGATCCTCATTGTATGATGAGTTCTCAAGAGGAAAAGTGTTTAATGCTGGACGTCCATGTTCCAACAACCGACGGTGCACCATGGCCCGTATTGGTGTGGGTTAAGGGCGGCAGTGGGTATTACCATCCGGGGAAATTAGTCCAAAGGGGGATCATAGTGGTCATCGTTCGTCATCGGTATGCAGCTAAAAATTTCAGACTAATAATAATACATTTATTTTGAACTATAAAATGCATAAAAAATACAATAATCAATTATTTTATGATAAATATTGTATTACCTTTGTTTAAAAACATTATGAAGTGAGGGTAGATTAAGAAAAGAAAATCAATGGATTTAATGTCCCAAAATATCTTCGGTGGAAGGTGGGTCAAAGGGACTTAAATGTCTAGACTAGACCTCAGTCTACCCTTGAATTCCGAATTGCGTGGAGATATTTATTTATTTATTTTATAATGGATATAATGTGTTACATCGATGAACAAATGATTTGATTTGATACGATATTTTTTAGTATATTTATAGATAATTGAGAACGACCGCTATACATACATAAACGTGAACAATATGGCAGTAGACCCTTAAGTTATCCATATTCATAAATCGTATCCGTGGTGAAATAAATCATCACCAGAGTCATTTTGCAAGGTGCATATTGTGCGATCGTGGTTAAAAAAAGTATAAAGATTTCAGACTTACACGTATTATAATATTATACATTACAATACATGTTTTAATTTGTGTAAAATAAAAAAAAACGTAATGTGTGTAAAATAAATGCAAAATTTTAATTTTGTTGTTTAAAAAAAAATTACAGAATGGGGCCACTTGGTTTTCTGTGTACACGAGAAGAACAAATACCCGGCAACGGCGGAATTAAAGACGTAGTGCTCGCCCTGCGATGGGTCAGAGACAATATCGTAGCATTCAACGGTAACCCGGACAAAGTTGTAGTAGCAGGCGAAAGCTTCGGAGCGGCTATGGTCGAAACACTTCTGTTATCACCAATGACTCAAGGTCTCTTTCACGGCGCCATAATGCAGAGCGGAACCGTTCTCAGTCCATGGGCTTTTAATTACGACACTAAATATCGGGTGCGAGCACTTAAAGAAGCTTTCAATGAAGACGATAACTTTCCGCTAATGTTATTACATACAGATGCGGAAGAAGTTGTTGAAAAAGCGGAAAATCTGGAAATACCATATTTCCCGTTTGGTATTTGTGTCGAAAAGGCTTTCAAGAAAGAAGAAAGGCTACTGAGTGAACCGCCTTATGAGCTTCTGTCAGAGGGAAAAACTATATCCGTTCCTCTTATGATTGGGTACAACAATAACGAGGCGTACATATTTGCATCCATTTTAAAACGAGCAAATGCGTTACGAAGACTGTCTCGAGATCTGATGTTCCTTGTTCCAACAGAACTCCGTGACATGAGTGACAGGGAATTAAAACAAATGCGTGATAAAATCAAAGAATTTTATTTTAAGGATAATAACTTTGATGTCCCTTCGTTGCTTGCATATCACAGGTGATATATTTTTTTATTCTATAAGTTATATGTATTAATCTATATGAGTAATATGACGTTTAAACAAAACGTAACGTTTAAAAAATAAATTTTATTCTAGTGATGCTTATTTCATAAATCACATACATAGAAGTGCTAGACTCCATTCATCTGTATCTCACAATCCTGTCTACTACTATGAGTTCTCTTACTCGGGTAACACAGGAGTCGAACCCGAGAGCGGAATGGAAAAAGTTGGAGCCGCTCACTCCGACGAATTAGCGTACTTGTTTCCTGAGAATGGGCGCAGCCTTACAGGCGACGACGGGAAAGTTCAAGAAAATATAATTACACTTTGGACCAACTTTGTAAAATATTTGTAAGTATTTTAATTCTTTTAAAATAAATAAATAAATATATTCACGCAATTCCACATACAGGGGTAAACAGAGCTCTAGTCAAGACAATTAAGTCCCATCGACCCACCTTCCATCGAAGATATTTTCAGGATAACGTGACAGGTGGTGAGCCCGTCGCTGCCTTTTATGTCAAAAACTTACGTACGATATAATTCGTACATAAGTTTTTGAAAAACCCATTGGTACGAACGAGCCTGCCACCTGGAGAACTCGGGTTTCTCGACTCGAAATTCCGACCACCCAACCACTCCGCTATCGTGACTTTAATTCTTTTAAATTCCTAAACTTTGATTTAACAAAGAAAATTAAGCTTAAATAGGAAAAAATTATTTTAGGAACCCAACCCCAGAGCCATTTAATTCGGTGCGCTGGGAAGCTTTGGATCACCGACAGCCTCGTCTCTTGAGGATTGGTCTCGAGCTACAGATGATGGAGTATCCGCACGCTGCGGCTACGGAATTGTGGGATGAATTTTACGAGAAATATTATGCCAGAAAAGATACACCGCTGGTTAGGTTAAATAAACTTTTTGATTTTCTACGAAGAGCTAAGCGCTATTTACATGATGACATAATATTGCTTTCAATTCTTTTGTGGTCCTTTAGCATGAACTATCTCACCGGCCTTATTGTAATCCCGAAATTATATTGAAACGTGGCATTTGAAAATTTCATCTTCTTAATTAATGTCTCCCAATCCCAATCAAATCTTTCTCCATTAAGACTTTGTGTTGGTGTCTGTGTTAATTACTTTAAACCAATTTTAATCATGTGATCAGTGATTACGTACCTTCGTTTCCCTCTGAACCTACGCTAGTAGTAAAAAAACAACTAAATTTTAATTAGGCTTAGGAAAAAAATGTACATCTAAATTTGGAAATAAAATAATTTGAGTATGCTATTTTTTAATTTCGTCTTAGTAAAAACGGCCTATAAAAGTCCACTGTAATTGCCTCTCTCTTAATGAGAATTTGCCATAATCGACATGCTTGGCAAGCCGTTTGGCGATAACAATACCAAATAACTCACACCTTAACGCTGCTGCCAATCACCAGTCTCTTTAATTTTGGTACAGTATTATTTAAATTACCTTTGCCGTTTGCTACGCTTTTGCCTTAACCGCCACTAATGACACCCACGGGAAGACAATTTAATGTTTTTTTTAATTTAATTATATTATACAGTGACGAAATATTTATTTATGAAGGTAATTTATATTAATTAAGGTTATTAATTTATTAATTAAGTAAGGTATTGGCTAACCACTTATCATGTTGTCCCAAATAAGCTTCGGCGTCAAAAAGTTGATCAAAGGGACTTTATTCGTTATACTTTTTTTAATTTTATTTTTTTACTAATTTTATTTTCTAGCTCTTTCAGCCAAGTCGGATACTGGTGTTAAATAGTTACGATTGCTAAATAACATTCTGGAGTCGTTCACTACAAAAATCGAATGGCGGGCTCGACACCAAAATATCATATTTCAAGTCCGCAATCTAAACCATTAGGCAATAGATGCTTAAGTGTTTATCATCCGCTATCTTTGTCATCCACAGAGATGAAATATTATATGTTGCCTTTGTCATGTCAGAAATATAATGATTATAATTTAAGCGATTTTGTAATATAGGTAACTTACCTTTAGACGCATTTCTAATGTTTACGAAAAATATTAAACGGCAATTTACCTGAAAAAAGCAAGATTATAATGATTATTGGTATTAAAGTCTTAAGCGATATATTTCTACGAATTACTAAGTTACGTATGGTATATTATTATTTACGTTACATGTTCTTTTGAGCCACTCCGACTAAGCTTCAATGCTTGAATCTGGTATGGTTCAGGACAGTCGTGGAATGGTGGGTTTGGACTTGGGACACACGTTTCGCAGACCTCACCCTAAACCATATTATTATTAAAGGTATTTTTTTTTAGTACAGAAAAAATATAGTTAGTTGTCAGTTCAAGTCTTCATTTGGGCTATTTTACGTCAGGGATAAGATTCTTTCATCAATTTATTATTTGCTTGCGTAAAATTTGTGGACATATTGTAAACGTGCAAAAGCGTGCAAACACGCGTGTTTGGTGGAGGTGGAGGTTTTGAGCAGGTATGGTGTGCTTACTTCATTGAATGTGGAAATATATCCTATAATTTTTTTGTATATCAATGGATTTTAGCACTTTGAAGAAAAATAGAGAAAGAAATCTCTGTCATTACCATTCTTCATGTTACCTCGAAAATTGCAATGACCATAGTGCTGCAAAACTGCCTAGAAAAATACAAGCGAATTAAATTATCGGACGGTTAGCAGTGTTAGACGTAAGGTGTCCGGAATTGTACTTAACATTTTGTTAGTCAAGCTTTCCATGATTTTTCGAGCGACTTTTACAGAGATGTTATTATAAAATTCCTTTGCACAGTTCAGAAGAAAATAAGAAAGACTACAATTACCTTTACTTTCTAATATGAAGAAGAAGAAGATTGGTGAAGGTGGATGAAATTCTCGTCATATGGTTTTAAAAGTTATTTCCAAACAACTTAATCGAGCGAGTACATGTGATGTGCGAGATCCTTGAAAAATGGTTACCAAACGAAAACATCGAATAGGACGTGGCGTGTATAACAAATATATTAAGTCAAGGGTAGACAGTAGGGGGGCAGAGTGAAATGAGTAGCGTATAATAAAGGTGGGCGAAACAATAACTGTTATCGACAAAATTGTAAGTGGCAAGATAGCATCTGATAACATTGGTTTGCCTGACAATAATAAATTTAGATGATGTACTATCGCGTCGAAAAGAATTTTTGCAAAAAGAATATGTGAAACCAACTTTTTGCAAAATACATGAAAGCTTTATTCAATTAGAACAATACTTGACTCACAGAATATACTATAAACTCCACTTTCACCAGTTTAACCTTCTCAATGTCAGATACTTCGCAGTTTAAACGCTGCTAAAAAGCTAAATCTAACGCTTTTTCTGTGAATGGCTAGGGCAATACCTACACATTATACGAATGTCGAACGCAAATTTGTTGGGCTCATTCAAGATGTGAACTTTTTCATGGTGATGTCAGTATAAATACATGCAAAAGCAGTCAGATATTAGTGTTGATTATATTATTGATTATTATTGATATTATTCTGGAAAACTTCGTGATCCTGTTACCTTTTCAATATTCAAGCCAACAATACAATTCGAGCATAAGTTTCGAAACAAGTACATATTTAAGTACGATACGAATATTTCTCCCGGACCTACCTTTCTTCACTAAGTTACCAAAAGTAACATTCTACATCTTCCTATGCCAATAAGACAAAAATAATATTCATTTAGGTTTTCAAAAACTTTCATGATTCAACGAATATTATTATTTCCCAGACATCACGATTCTCTCACGTTTTTTTCTTTTTTCGCTGAACGCGTGTGAAAGTATCTAAATTGCTATCAATTCTCATTGTAATGGCACAGGCCCTGAGATAGAACCTGGATCACTCGCATGTAAAGTAAGCGCCCTAACAACTAGCCAAAAGAAACGCATAACGAAATGGTGTGTATATTCACGATGATACACGATTTCGCTATACGTTTTTGCGCAGAGATCGATTCCCGGTATCCCCGTGATATCATTCAGAGGGGGACAGTATAACTTTCTGCTTGCATAAGGTTTGACACTAACTCGGCGCTGATAAATTTACAAATTGAACAGAAGCGGCTGTAGTAACAAATACAGTTTTCGATAGTGAGTCGTGACACTATATGATAATCTTTAAAGTTGTTATGAAAAGACATGAAGCTTGTTCAATGGCTACCCATTTTGATAGCTTTAAAATTCATGGTGTTCGCTCAGGCATTAACAACAGAGAGTAGCATGACCACTTCACACATTTCCTCGGAATCTTCTCTTGAAATAAACGGTGAAGATATAGAGAAAGACAACGACAATGAGGACGATATCATTATCACCAATAGTGGACCTGTACGGGGTTATACGCAACCGGATACGCCAAATATAAAAAGGTTCTACGACATTCCATACGGATCGTTTAGTTCGGAAAATCCGTTCGAGGTGAGAAATCCAAAATTGATAAATCGAGTTTTTGCCGAGTGGTTACGCTGTAAGAATATTCTACCCCCTTTACCGTGGATGTTGTAAGAGGCGACAAAGAGAAAAGCCTTGAAAATGTTAGTGGTTACCGAAAGTTGGAGGGATAACATCTCGATAACTACATGCTAGAAAAAAACACAGACCGGTTACGCTGTATGGTGCGAGGTTCTTGCATTCCTCAATCCGCTCGTACGCTAGTTAGTTTTAAACCGCGGGCAAAGTCACGGGGGGCATCTCGACGTAAGAAACATAATCTTAATATAATTAAGAAATATAGTCACGATAGCTGAGTGGTTGGGTGGTCGGAATTTCGAATCGAGAGGCTCGATTTCGATCCCCAGGTGGCAGGCTCTTACAAATGAGTTTTTCAAAATTTATGTATGAATTGTATCCTTGTATTTTTGAATTTTGAATTTTTCACCAACTCTCTCAGTACAAGAAACAGATTAAAAGAAATATTATTCTGTGTAGTACATACTATTAATTGATAACAATTATTACGTGACCAATTGTTACCGCATTTTAAAATATTATATATATTAAAATATTAAATATTATTATATCTTCACAAAATTACTCAATAGTAGGGAAGGCACATAAACAAATGTTTTTGTGTGACGAATATGAAAGTATGCACTCGAATCATGAATGTTTATATGTATTTTACTATGTTACTTTGCAAGAATGTTGTTCATAAAAATGTTCACTAAATTTGTTCTAATAATGCATTTGCCAAATTGCAGGAACCCACGCCATCGGAACCTTGGGAAGAGGTTCACAATGCAAGTGAGCATACATCACGCTGTCCACAAATTGAACAACCTAATAAATTCGTTGGTAACACTAAATGTTTGACTTTAAACATCATGGTACCAACAGATGCTACCAATGCAGATGTTTTGTTCCACATTCATGATGGGAGTTTCAACCATGGCAGTGGAAATCCGTCTGTGTATGGACCGGAGTACATAGTGCCTAAAGGAATTATCCTCGTGCTACCTAATTATAGATTAGGACCGCTTGGATTTTTGTGCATGCAAAATTCGACAATACCGGGCAATGCGGCACTTAAAGATTTGACTTTAGCTTTGAAATGGGTTAAGGATAATATAGCCGCTTTCGGGGGGAATCCCTTGAATATTGCCGTAAGCGGCGAAAGCGGCGCAGGAGCACTGGCCGGATATTTATCTGTATCTCCTGCATCAAGTTCTTATGTTTCTAAAGTAATCACAGAAAGTGGTTTCGTTCTGTCTCATTGGGCTATTGATAGAGATCCGATTTCAACAGTAGAGATTTTAAAAAAGAAACTGCAAACGCCTGTTGAATCTGTCGTAACGAAATCTAGCAAAAGAAATGGGAACGTAATGATGTATTCTGATATACACCCGTTAATAAAAGCAGCAAAAGATATGAAATTTGCACCGTGTATTGAAAATGGTAACAATTCCTTTATAACAGAAACTCCTTGGAATATGCTTAAGAACATTAAAACAAACATTTCATTTATGATTGGTTCATCTAACCATGCCGGAATGCTAGAAGCTTTGCAACATACAGAGAGTAGTTTGAACGAACTGAATAAAGATTTCGGGGTTATTTTGCCCAATGACTTAGACTTCAAAGGAAACCATGCAGATAGAATTAATATTGGAAACAGAATAAAGAACCAGTACTTTGGTGAGAAAAACGTTACATTAGATACATTAGAAAGCCTTTCGTTTTGTTATACTGATGCTTCATACCTGGGCCCAATGATTCGTGCTGCAAGACCTTTAGTAGCCGCAGGAGCTTATGTTTATTTCTACGAGTTCGCTTTTGTAGGAGCTTTTAATCAAGAAATATCCGCATCAATCAAGATAAATGGTGCATCTAAAGGAGACATTACCAGATATATTTTTTGTGAAAAGGGACGTGAAATACCTGATGAAGAATCAAAAGAAAAACGAATGACGAACATCTTAACGGAATTGTGGGCGAGCTTCATTCACACTGGGTAATTTTTTTTTAATTATATTGATACATTTACCAAATAATGATGTTATTTAAATGAATTTATTGCAAGTGTATCTTTTTATTTATGTGCACGTAAATAAAATTTGGGTGAGGGTTGACAGCCTGAAGTGGTGATGAAATAAATAATAATAAATAAATATCTTCACGCAATTCCCAATACAGGCGTAGTAGACAGAGGTCTAGTCTAGACAATTAAGTCCCTTCTACCCACCTTCCACCGAAGATATTTATCGGGACAACGTGACAGGTGGTGAGCCCGTCGCCCATCTTTATGTCCAAGCCAACGATAAAATTCGTACGTATGTTTTTGAAAAAGCCATTAGTACGAGCCTATCACCTAGGGATCGAACTCGGGTCTCGTGATCGAACTCGGTCTCCTGTATTGGGGTCTTACTTTTTTCGCTTCTTTCAAAATTATCATACATAGACGTCTTGGTATCAGAGTTTTCTTGGTCCGCTATTTCTCAAGCAATTCGCTCGCCTACTTCAACCATTTTTAATATTAACTTTCGCGCTATATATTTTCTTCACCACTCGGTCTTCACTCATTTGCTCAAAGTGCCCAAACCATCGAAGCACGCCCATATCAATTTTAGTAATAATGTGTGATTTAATGATTTTGTGATATGAAGATATTTTTAATGTATAAAAATGCCCGTTCGTATATTCCGGGCTACGTCTGTCCGTCTGTCTGTTTAGAAATCTGAATTTTAAAGATATTTTTTAAGAAACATCTTCTTTCGTGAATTTCATGTTAATTCATTTCAGGAAACCAACATCAGAGAACATAGAGTGGCAGCGGTTGGAGCAAACCTCCGAGTCGAAAGAGAACTGGCTATTGATAGCATCCGAAGTGACACCACAGCGAGGAGTGCACGTCGACCGCCTGAAGATATGGAAAGAGATCTACGAAACATATTTTATCGAACGCAATCGAGCGTTTGGTGTCACCCCCTATGTATATTCATTCATATTTACGCTGTTTTTCTTCGTTTGTATATCGAAATTTTTAGTTTAAGGCTTATTTGTAAAGCAGTGTTTTCTAAAACCAAGCATCACAGAAGAAATAAGCTCTCGTTGAACCCCTTTTTAATTACTGATTCTATGAATAATTTGCGACATTCGAACTAAAAAATTATGTTTAAAAAATGTCACTGGTATTCTATAATTAAAGAGATCTTAATAATGGAATACTTAGTTAATTCTTTAGTGTGAACTTGAGTAGTCCGGTTTTTTACTTAATCTAAAATTAAGTAATTTATAGTTTTTGTTTTCCACTGTTGTACACGTTTAGCAAAAGAAGTTTTGAAAAACCTGTTTAATAGAGGGGATCTATGATAGTGAAAGGAATATAGACACACCACAAAATATTAAAAGAATTCGATTTAAAGAATTGATAAATAATTGATAAAGCTCTCGAGAGGAAGATGAATAAAAAAACCAAACATCTTTATGTGTGCTGACCTTTAGAAAACACTGTTAAACTAAATCGATAATGTAAACCACGTACCACACCTTTTGTCGCAAGCGGTATTTAGTAATAAAGTAACAATATAAATTGGAAATCATGTTATTTTCCCATCAATTTAGGACGTCGCCTAGCGTGTTGCAACACACGTGCGGTGTTTGGGTTGGAACGCGGTCTGTTATCATAACACACATGTACCACAGAAGTAAAGAAACAAACCTCCAGCCATTAGACGATACAGTCTTGTTACAATCGGACTTGACTAGAATTAAAGTTATATCTATTCGTAGAGAAGTAATTAATATATTATGAGTACCAGGAGAGCATGATTATCACGGCGTTCGTCCATATCCTGTTATGGCGCTGCGTGGTTTGTCGTACACCTATCCAGTCTACGAGGCCACATCGCGACGTCGTGACTACACAAGGACGGGTCAGAGGGTACCTCTTCCCGAACCCATCCCACTACGCCTTCCTGGGCGTCCCCTACGCCCGCCCGCCAACGCGATACGACAGGTTTAAGGTCAGCCGCATCAATTGTTTGTGGACGCAAATCTAATTAACGTTAGCACTATAGATCCTTGTCGCTGTTGATTAATATTTATGCGGGCCTAATGTTTGTTTTCAACGCGACGCTGTCATTTGTTGTACTCGTTTACTTACTTATCTTCAAGCATAATCCTTGACGGAGTAGCCAGATGGAACAGATCGCCAAGTGTCACGTTCCTTACATACTTCTTTCGTTTCTTTTAAATTCATCATATCCTTCATAACTACACGAACGTTTGGGTATCCTAGTACTTTTGACCCATCCCTCTGCGAGCCATTTGCTCACATGGTCTTTTAATGCTTGAAATAGTGATAATATTAAATTATAGCCTAGTCACTCGGAGGTCGGGTGGTCGGTATTCGAGTCAAGAGTTCGATCTGTAGGTGGTAGGTGAAAAGTGGCGAAAGGACTTAATCTCCTCGTTATTCTCAATACTGTGGTAGAGGTAAGTCCATTAGAACGACCTTTCGCGGAAGAAATATTTTGAGATAGCGTGAAAGGTGGTGAACCTGGCGCCTTCTTTATGTCCAAGCCAACGATATTAATCGTATATAATTTTTGATTGGATTGTTGGATTGAACTCTCGACTCGAATTGCGATCACCTATCGGCTATCGTGACTATAACTTAGATTTTATACGGACTGTTAGCTGTTCAATGTTGCCTTCTATAGTTATTTATTATGGTAAATATGTAGTGTTAATTATCTTATAATTATGGAGTTACAAAGACACAGAGTACCCCATTTCAATCTGGATTACATGATGAGAGATTTTTTATATCTTAACGCATTTTCCCAATACTGTGGCAGACAGAGGTCTAGACCAGACAGATTGAATAATGCCGAAGAAATATTTAAATAAATAAAATTGGAGTGTGTGTTTAAACGTCAAAAAATGACTTATTTTTCTAGACTTCTGACAACTTATTACAACGATATTGCGAAATGCGTTAAGATACAAAAACAGCTTTTTATTAAATGCATATTTAGTAAAAAGCTGATCTTGTAATTTAATAAAAGCAAGAGTACATGATACTTAAAACAAAAAAGCAATTTGAAAAATTTTTGACAGTCTGTTTGTTCTGGCTGAAACAGCTGGACCAATTTTATGGGACTTTCAGCACCAGAGAGTTGACGTTATAATGTAACTTCGAAACTTTTATTTTAGAAAATGAATAAGGGTTCCATGTATATTTAACGCAGCTAGTATTAAAATAAATAAGAAAAACCTTTTCTTTTTCTTATACCTCAAAAATAAAATAAAAGATAAATGCTAATTGGAGTAGAAAGATCTAGGTTACTAATCTTCTTCCTTTACATATTTAAGCTCCTCTCGGACGATCTCAAGGTTATCCGAGCACTATTCGATGAAGCTGCAAAATCCAATAAAAAACTAACAGCTAAAACATCTTCGAATCCATAATAAATATATTTAGGAACCCAGGCTCTTGTCTGTGGAGTATTGTCTAACGGTTCCGTTCTTTAGCCCACATTTTGACTTCTTGGTTACACATGAAACTTACTCTTTCTTTCATTTGGTCCTTACACATCCCCTTGAACTTCCTCTTCCTTCTTTTCCCTTTTATTTTTACTTCTGTGATGGTTTTTATGAATGTGTCATATCGTGTCAATTATTTGATCCTGAAATCTCAACCTTTGTAGGAGTTTATGCTGTCTACAATAAAACCATCGTAATCCAACGCTGTCGACTAAATTTATCAAATATTTAAGTCAGGAAGTATCTGATACTGCTTTTGTAATTCGACTGCAACACGTCCCGGTTAATGATGGATTTCCAAATTTAAAAGTTATTTATCCTGCACGCTAAATGATTTTATCAAATCAAATCGTTTATTCGTCGATATAAGTAACATAAATTACATCCGTTGATGGCAATTTCTTTATCAAACTTACTTCCTTTTCTGAATGATGTTCTTTAAACGGAGATGAAACGGGAAAACGAAGGAGACTACGTAGGAATACTTTTTTTTATTAAAAAAAAACAAAGGACAAACTATGACATAACGACCTCCGTGGACTAGTGGCGTAAACACTGGTTTTCAAGGTGTCGCCATCTCGAGATCCCGGGTTTGATACCCGGTCGGGTCAATGTAGAAAAACCACGACTTCTACATTTTCTCGGTTCTGGGTGTTTGTGGTGCCATCGTTGTTTCCGATTCCCCTACCTCAAATGCTTTAGCATCTTACATTGAGATCGGAGCAATGTATGTGATGTTGTCCCTATTTATATCTATATATGTATGTATAAGGTATTAAATAGGGACAACATGACATACACTGCTCAGATACCAACGTATGTAGCATAGGCACTTGTGTTATCTAGTTATCCAGTCCAATCAGAAGGTATCCCTAACACCTAGACACGATAACATGTGTTGTCCGAACCAATCGGTAATCGATACCGGGACTTCGAGTCCGTCGTCCGTCCACGGAGGTCATAAAGAAAATCTAAACGGAGAACACCTTCTCTTTCTTTTCTTCCTGTCCATATGCGCCGAAACACTTGAATATGCATCAATCGTCTCGCCCTCCATCCTCCTTCTCGCTCTTTAGTGGACAACGGGACCTCCCAAGTCCAAATCCCGAATCCGGTATACGTATCTCGATCATTTATCGTCTATTCTTTACAGGCACCAGAGCCGCCGCCTCACTGGGACGGCATATTCGAGGCGACTCATCGCGTCAAATGCCCCCAGATAGACGAGGAAGGCGTCGAGAACTGCTTAGTTATTAACGTATTCACCCCGGAGCACGTAACATCGCTGCCTGTAGTCGTTCACATACACGATGGTGACTTCCAAAGGGGGTAATGTATGATATCCACTGTAAAATGTACGTCTAGCACATAATCTTCTTTTAGGTGGTTCGTACCTCATTCAATTAACATTGGCAGTTAGGTTGAGTAATCTTTTTCACTAGAATAATAAATAGTTATAGACTAAATAGCAGTACAGAACTTGTAGCTATTCTGGCAAGTTCGTAGCCAGAATCGCCACGCTTGGCAAACGGCTACGCTGCTACTCGTAACCGGTATAAGCTATTTCAATGCTTTTCCCTCAGTCCTTACGCCGTACCCATACGGAAAACCAACGGTTGACATATGGTATCTTCCTGTGGATGTATCGACTTAAGTAAGTTTCAAATCAAGTTTTTATTTCAGATGGGGATCCTATAGAGCACCATCGAAGCTCCTTCAGCAAAATTTAATTGTTGTAACTTTTAACTATCGCCTTGGAGCTTTAGGATTCCTTTGCCTTGGTTCCGTCGACGCACCAGGAAACGCCGGCTTGAAAGACCAAGTGGCTGCGCTCTACTGGGTGCAAAGGAACATCAAGAAATTTGGCGGCAACCCACAGGACGTCACCGTTTACGGCACAGGATCGGGAGCTGTGTCAGTAGAGTTACTATTGCTATCAGGTTCCACAATCGGACTCTTTCATCGGGCTATTTTGGAGTGCGGCTCTTCTTTAGATCCCACTGCTGTATCGTATACGCCGTTTTCTATAGCGTTAGAAGTCGCTGCATCTTTAGGCTATGACGGTGACCCGAAGCCGGACGACATAGCGAAGTTCTTTCAGCAAGTGTCAGTCACAGATTTGGTGAACGTCACCGAAATGTTCCTGCCGTGTATCGAACGTGATTTGTCCGCGACGAATAGCTTATTGGAAATGGACCCATTGGATATATTGAAGGACGCTCACTTCGTTCATGTCCCGGTGATGATTGCTTACACGAACGCGGTTGAGGTGAACATCATATCGGAAAACAAGCAAAGGTTCAATGTCATACCCAACGACTTCGAGAGTTTGTTACCGAACAACTTGAACTTCGAAAGTGAGGATATGAAGCATAAGCTGGCGAGATTAGTCAAGGAGTTCTATTTCGGGGAGAACGAGGTCGGCGACAGTCTGATCCCCAACTTTATCGACTACGTGAACGATGTTTTCGTGGAGTATCCCGTTATCAAATCGTCGATATTGCACGCGCGTGCTTCTCAACCAGTGTACCTAATGAAATTTACGTACAAAGGTAGCTTGAGTAGTGTGAAGGACGAGGAGATACCGGGAGCTGGACACGGTGACATTAATATGTACATATTTTCTAACGAGAGACTCGGGAATGAAGAACAACTGATCGCCGAGAAGTTAATTATGCTAATAACTAACTTTATTAGGTTGGGGTGAGTAGCTTGTTACATATATACACTACACACACCTGCCTGAAAGGTCTACTGTAGGACATAAGTGTCACCCGTAAAGGAGGGTTTTCCGAAATTGACTGTCTATCGGATAGCAGCAGCAGTACCCGATGTACCATAGACGCTGCCGAAAAATACTAGTTCAAAATTAAGCATATTGATAATGGGACCGGTATCCGGCTTATTCTTGTACTGGTATTTTTCGAGATGGATATTCCGCCATCTGGCGACAGTCAATGACAATCTGACGGTTCCTTCAGTCCCCTCTTACAACACTCACAAGAGGACTAAAGAAGAGAAATAACTTGTTAACTAGAGTCAATTAACCTAACTTCCACCGAAGACATTTTTTGGGACAATGTGAACTTAAGTCTAAGTCCTAAGACAAGGTTTTTAAGCAATTTATCATGGTTAATCCACTGTTGGTAGTCAGATAGGCTCTATTGATGTTGGTGTATCAGTTTAACAGGTTCAGTTTAATTTGTCAACTAACCAAAAGATAAACTTTGATACAAACAATACATGGTTCTACTATTTAGTTCTATATTTAATGCACAGAAAATAAATTATGATAGAAACTATTGTTAAAATATAATAAGAATATAATGAGTTTTGAGATGTATATTTGTTTGTTCATTGGTCTATATTTTAGATAATTGCTTGGGGTTTTTCCATTATTATATATTCCCACAATCCTTGAAGAGGTAGACAGATAGAACAAATCGCCTCATGTCACAACCCTTACATAACTCATGAGCTTTTCTCAAATTCATTGTTTTCTTCATACATGCAAGTCTAGGTAGATCAAATTACTCTTGAACCTCTTGTTTTTGAGCAATTTGCTCACATGGTCTTCGAAAGTCAGTCCCTGCCTACCTCAGCTTCATTTACTGTGTACCATGTGTGATTGTTCAAAACATTATTATCTTTACTATCTGTTTCAGAGACCCTACACCGCTTACAACCAGTCTCATACCCATAGTTTGGGAACCGGTACCAACCACACAAGATTTTCAAGGTAAAATCACAGTAGTGCCTTACTTGCTATTCGATAGGACAATGGCGAATCAGCTCTTACCTGGCCAACAGTTAATATTTTGGGATCATATTTATAATAAATTCTACAAGAAGCATTTCAATGTTTAAAATGCTGTAAAATAAAAAAAAACTGAGCTAGACTGTCTGATTTCAATGTACAACTTATTTTTAAAAGTTTTGTAATAAGGGTAAATCTTTAATAAGTAAAGTTTTTACATAGACATTGTATTATTTTCAATATGAGATAAAAGATCAATATTGCAAAAGTTTTGTTTATATAAAACATATATATATCTTCACGCCATTTTCCAATACTGGGGTAGACAGAGGTATTTTATTTTGATGTTTAATTCTATTAGAACCACATTTCATCAAAGAAATTTTCTGGGACAATGCAAAAGGAGGTAAGCCTGCCTCTGTCCTTATACTAAGCCAACAATATAAATCATGTATTACCATTTAAAAACGCTTTGATACAAGCCTAAAAGTTTGAAGTTGGGTTTCTTGACTTGAATTCCGATCTCACAACCACTAGGCTATCATGCAAAAGTTATACGTATTTCATGCCATACCTCCTGATTTCTGCTCTAGAGAAACCACAAAAATAACTAACTGAAGTATATCTAGTAATATAAAGGGGTCAACCTGGTACAGGCTAATAGTGTCGCATAAGCCTGCTATTGGATAACCCTTACACCATGTGTATAATTAAGCATTTCATAGAAGCAAAAGAGGTATAATTGTGACGCTTGGACACCTATTCTTACTACAACGCTACACAAAAATAAAAAATAAAGACATAATACATATTATCTGGGATGTGGGATATTTTAATTAATTGTTAAGTACATAAGATATGCTATGTTTCCTTCACTCATTGTTCCTGATGCTGGGGATTTAATTTTCTTATAGGAGTCAGATCAAATAACAATGTAATATTACACCAGATCATAACAGGTAGTCTCTGTTTGAGGCTATGGACAACTGTAGGAAATGCTAAGTTAATGATAAAATAAGGACTAAAATGCCATATTTTATTGTTTGTAGATACATACATACACAGGGTAAAATCACATACATTGCTCTGATCGCAAAGTCAGTTAAAGCACATGAATAATGGAATCGAAAATAACAAAGGTACCACACACACTCAGACCCAAGACAATGTTGAATGTGGTTTTCTACATTTGTTGATCTGGGAATCGAACCCTGGAACCCTGAGATGGAGACACCATGAAAATCAGTGTGCATGTCACTTGTCTATGGTGATTGCCTTTAATTAATGGTCTTTTCACTTTCACTACATTGTTTGTAGTCTTGATGTATTAGGTACTAAATCAAACAACTTTCAACAAAGAAGAACAAAGAAGAACAAAAAATTACCACAAAAATATAGCTTTAATGTAGTAGATGTATGTGTAGTAATTTCAAGTACAAACAAATATTTATATATCAAGTACCATAGATGTTATAAAAAAATCAACTGGATTTTCAGAAATGGACATTAATTTCAAATATATGACTGGTTTTGTTTAAAAGATATCATTTTGACTTTTCTTTTAAGTATGTGCTAAATGCATTATGTTTGTTGATAATGTTTGATACAGTTGTCATTACCTTTTCATGATAAAATTAAAATAAACATAAAGATGTTATGTTGAGGATAAACAGGTATCTTAGTGGCAAGCATGGTTTATATTCAATCACATTGTTTCTAAAACTCAATTGTTTCTTAAATTAAAAAAAAATAGGATAACTGTCAAATGTAAAAAAGAGAAACACACACAGTGGCCAGATAAATAGTAACTATTTAGAAGTTTTAATTGCCTTTAGTGTTGTTGTTTATACACACATACATAATTTTTAAGTTTTGAATGACATCGAAATTCTTTTTATTACTTTAATATACAATACTTCAAAATCCCCGCCCCGCTTTTTAAATGGTTGGTCACATAAGCGTAGGCTTCTCTGGTAATCAGCAATCTGTCAAATCTGAGATCTATCGTACGTGAACAATTAAACATAAAGTTATTTTTTTTTAATAAACCATATGAATGAAACACATTAAGCAGTAATAACCTTCATAAGTGGTCTAAAATTTGACGAAAATCACTGATCTACGTCTAATAACAAAATATACCGTTACCTGGCCAGACAGATCCTGGAGCACGTAAACGATGAGTTAACTCTATGAAATAACTTTACAACAGTAACATATCTATCACTGCATCTATTGTATTTTAACTGTACAGTTTAAAATAATTGAATTTAAGTAATAAAATCAACAAGTAATATGCGAAAGACAAAACATGAACCCCCGTCACATTTCACTTCACTGACATGACATGACAGTTATGACTTATGACGTGATTGTGTTCCGTTCCGAAATAAAATAGTTATTAAAAAAATTAAAATGATTAAAATTGCTAACAAAAGTAAATCCAATTGAGAAATTTTTCACTTGCCACTGCTCTCGGATTTCTAGAAATTTGCTGGATTCGGGCTCTACTCTCCTGTAACCCGAAAATATCTAATCATCAGTCTAGATATAACAACACTGTAAATTGACTAGCAAATAAACTATACAGAGCGCGCGAAAAAATACGATTACTTTTTTTCTCGTGATTAGTTAGATAGCGTAATAGTTGTACAATTCTAGATAGAAAAAATATTAGTTTAAAATGACTAAAAACCATAAATTCAAAAACCAAAAATTGTTTTTAACACACTTATTTCCCAAAAGTTCTTATAGGAGTTGTATTACGATTATGCTTGTAGTATGATAAACGCTGTCGGTGGCGCTTCTGTCTACGTTAGCGCTCGGGTTTTCTTTGAAAACTATTCCGTCCAAAAAAGTATAAGCGTATTTTGCGTAGTGGTTTATTTCACCGCTCCCGCCTCGCCGTTATGCCGCTCCCGCAGTGGAGATAATTGCTATTTTTTGTGGTAAAATAAAATTTATTCAGTTTCGGAAATACAGTGGAAGTGCGACGCTATTAAATTATTTAAAATTGAAATGTCACTGCAAGCTTTCTAAACGGCGGGAACTGGTTTTTTTAACGACAGTGAACAGTAAACGTTACTTGTGTTTGCACATCCCTGCTTGATGACATGTGTCGGGTTGCCACATGGTATCCAAAATACTAAGAAAAATAGACTAAGCGGGGTAAACTCTTGACCTCCATCGAGCATGAAGGCAGAGATGCTGTCTACGACGGAGAGCGTGTGTCCATGAGAAGCCTATGTACTCGCGACTTGAAGAGGTTAAGATGGTATGCTTTCGGAAATACAGACGCCGGAAGAGCATTCAGAAAAATGAAGATCGGGCCTTGTATTAAGATTTATCCCTTTTCTTGTTACTTCGATCTAATATCATAATAAAAATATGATGCGCAATCTAAAAGAGTCTTTTTTTATGTATACCCAATTTTTAAAACTGGGTTGAGTTTTGCAGAGCCCTAGCCAATTATACTAGCGACTGACTTTTCACCAAAGTTTATCTACGTGAAATTTTAGTATCCAAGTATCATATACGTATATTTACCTGTATACATATTTAAATAGATAAAAAAAATAAATGAATAAATATCTTCACGCAATTCCCAATACAGGGGTAGACAGAGGTCGAGTCTAGACAATTAAATCCCTTCGACCCACCTTCCACCGAAGATATTTTCGGGACAACGTGACAGGTGGTGAGCCCGTCGCCGTCTTTATGTCCAAGCCAACGAGATAATTCGTACATAAGTTTTTGAAAAACCCATTGGTACGAGCCTGCCACCTGGGGATCGAACTCGGGTCTCTCGACTCGAAATTCCGACCACCCAACCACTCGGCTGTCGTGACTTTTAAATTTAAATAGATACATATAACTATATAAAACGATAAGAACGACGAAGATACATATAATTTAATAAAAACGTCCAAATTCATCATACAAATATTTGGAAAAAGCAGAAGTATGGATGAATGAGCTCGATGCCAAATGTCGGGATACTATATATGGAAAAAACGGGATTGGAACCCGGAACCCTTTGCTTCGAAATCACGCTCCCTATCAACTAGGTTACCGGGTTGTTAGTTCGTAACTAAGACAGAGTGTAGACCTATTTATTGCGTTTTACACATACATAAGCGCTTATTAAAAAATTTTTACTACATTGTAACTGTATATATTATGTAAAATCACTGTCACAGTCTCACTGATAGTTAACATGATACTGGAGAAATAAAAAAAAAATATTAAAATAATCTGTCATTAAATATAAAATTAGTTTTAGCTATTCAACAACAGATGACACAGAGTTTTGTTTGATAACTTTGTTTTGTAACTGACAGCAAAAGGACTTATTATTACAGTTCTAAAATTTAAAACTCGAACTTTCAATAGCTGTGTAATAAACTGATAATGATTATCATGCAGTTTAGTGTTGGCAAAATATGCAACCCTCTTTGTAACTGTTCTAACTTTCCATACTAAGACACTGATACACAGCTAAGAAGTATATCATATAGATAATGATTAACTTTTTTTAAAATTCAATATGTTTATTTCATTTTCTCGTATCGGTACCCAATACCCTCGCTTTCGTCTGTCCACCTCTCCCCAGTCTGTCGAAGGTTTTTTCTTTGGTTTACAGTGGTCAGTGCGTCATAATGTTTTGTTCTCTTTTCATCTCTGCCTGCAGGCCTTCGCACTCGCATGTCTCCTTCTTTGTGCTGTAAAGGCTACGGATCCAACAGCGGTTAACGTGGAGATTTTTAGGTAACCTGACT
This sequence comes from Sericinus montela, assembly GCA_029286605.1. Classification (NCBI taxonomy): domain Eukaryota; kingdom Metazoa; phylum Arthropoda; class Insecta; order Lepidoptera; family Papilionidae; genus Sericinus; species Sericinus montela. Next base: position 8,352,211 of record JAGSMR010000007.1, on the reverse strand, counting down.
CTTGAGCTTAAAGACAATTATACGAAGGTTATAACTATTTAACATTTTAGATTAAAATCTAAATTTTAATCAAAAATGTAACATAGTTACAACCATCGCACTGGCTCGACCTAACAGCCTGATGCGATGCGATAAGTCGTGTTAGCTGAGTGGTTTGGTGATCGAAATTATAGTCGAGAGACCCGAGTTCAATCACTTGGTGGTAGGCTTGTACCAATGAGTTTTTTTTCGAAAACTCATGTAAGTTTTATACCCTTGGCTTGGATATAAAGACGGCGACGGTCTCGCCACCTGTCATGTTGTCCCAAAAATATCTTTTGGAAGGTGGGTCAAAAGAACTTAATTGTCTAGACTTCCGTGCATTAACTATCTATGTATTGGAGATGCCGTGAAGTTATTAAAAAAATGTAGACACGTATATTCTGCTAGACGAGCGAAGCCGGCGTAAGTCGCTAGTGATATTAATAAATGCATACTTAAGATCAACATCACGTACATTGCTCTGACCCAAAAGTAAGTAGCTAAAGCACTTGTGTTATGGAATCGGAGACAACGAAAGTGCCACAAACACTGATCCGAGACAATGTAGAAAAAGTGGTTTTCTACCTTCACCAGTCATGACTTGAAGCCTTGAAACCCAGTGTGTACATCATTCAATCACGGAAGAAGAGTAATGATGGAAAATCTATACATATAAATAAAATTACAGTGTCTGTTTCTAATATTGAAATAAGCGTTTTTACTACATGTATATGGATATATACGGTTCATACAGCTAATATAGATTATGTTTTAATGAGTAACATAGGCTACTTTTACTTTATAAAAATAATTAGGATTCCACGTTGAGTGTTAAACTGCGGGCAAAGCCGCGGGGGGCAGCTAGTTTAAAATAAAACAATTTACATGGAATGGCTGTTTTATTGTATTTAAATTAGCTTTGCGTTGTTCCTCACTAATAAACTACATTTATTTCAATATCACAAAATAAAAATTTCCAATATTTATAAACATTAACAATATTTATAATTATTGCTTTTTCTTTCCTAAACTACAGTACCCTTATATCGACCATAGGATTTTATATAATAGAATAAAAACATGATTATGAAAATTCTGTGTAATACTAAACAAATACAATGAAATACTCGATATGTCATTGATTTAAAAAGTTAACGTCTTATATAACTAATATAATTTTTTAAAAAACAAAATCATTGTAAAAAATTTAATGTTTTTAAATATTTTCATAATAAATTGTTAATTTTGTCGTAATTGGCATACTTTTTTCAATTTCTTACTTTATTTCTATCCTTAAAAATAATAAATGTAAAAAATATAGTAATATACTAACGTATATAATAATAGTTACTGATACATATATATATATATATATATATATATATATATATATATATATATATATATATATATATATATATATATATATATATATATATATATATATATATATATATATATATATATATATATATATATATATATATATATATATATATATATATATATATATATATATATATATATATATATATATATATATATATATATATATATATATATATATATATATATATATAATGATAATTGTTCCAAGCCTAACTAAATATTCGTAATCAAAAATCCCCTAGCATTTTAAAATGGAAGACCAATGGAATGTCCAAGTGACATCACTAAAGACCGTTAATGTTATTACCTTTTATTCACAACATTAACAAAATATTTTTATGTGAAATTTTAAGTGAAAACATTTATTTTGAAGATTTCAAAAATTTCCATTTCATTTGTTAATACAGGATACGTCATGTCTTTAATAACACGCATCTTATAAAAAATATTAATATTCGCTGTACTTAATCGTAGACTATAAAAATTACAATTAAAATGTTAATTGCTTAGAATTTTACAATTATTAGAAGTATGTTTATAATCACAAAAATAGAACATGTGACACATGTCATACAATAAATTTCATTTATCAAAAAGTCAACGTAAGTTAAATCTTGTTACTTTAAATGAGCTGATTGTGTAAACATCAATCTCGCTAGTCTCAGAATTCAGATTGAGTTATACACTCTATCAATATTCCGAGTTAATTTCTTTCGAGTTATAAATATAAATAAATATTTTCACGCAATTCCCAATACAGGGGTAGACAGAGGTCTAGTCTAGACAATAAGTCCCTTCGACCCGCCTTCCACCGAAGATATTTTCGGGACAACGTGACAGGTGGTGAGCCCATCGCCGTCTTTAATTTTTCATTTAATGACAGACTTCTTTCGAGTTAATTACTTAATTTCAAATTAATCCAGAGAGATTTGTTACAAATTGTTAAATATTTGTTAAAAATGCATTTTAGCGCCATCTATTGATCATCAAGCCAAGCTAGGCAATTTTTATGATCAGTGAAGAGTAGGTCATCTATATAATCATATATATTAATTGTGTAATTGTGGTCTCCCAGTCCCTGCGTCTACAGTAATTGAACGACCTTAAAAAACAATATAAATATATCATTTCCCTCTTAAACATTTTTTATTGTTTGAAATAGTAAAACTTATTTACTATTTAAAAAAATTCTCTTTAATTTAATATCAAAAAGTTGAGCATAACTTATATGCTTTAAAATGTAAAAGTGCATAATGTACATATAATTAGATAAATAATCATTATATATGTGTACATATAAACAATTCATTCATGAACTAAATTACAAATATTGATATTCATCATACAAAAGTTTATCAAAAACTGTATATAATATCAAAGGCATCTATTAATTTGGCAGTCGTCATAAATATTATTTGTTTTTATCTCCACGCATTTCCCAATATAGGGGTAGCCAGAGGTCTATACATAATAGTTCTTTCCGATATTTCACCGAAGCTTATTTTGTAGTAATTTCACATGTGGTGAAGATCACACAACCACAATATCACGCTTCTTATTCTTCTTCTTTACAGCCTTTCAAGAGTCCACTGCTGTACATAGGTCTCAAAGCTTTTCAAAAAGAACAGTTTCTAGAAACTTGACGACTTGCAAATATTGTAGATGGATATCTACAATATTTGCAAGTCGTCACTCCATCTCGTGACGGGTATATCATTAAATAATATACAAATATGAATAATTATAAATATAAAAAAGGGTCCATAAATTTGTCTTTACAATATCATTGATTGATGATTTTAACGTTTTATACAATATCAAAATAACTGAAACTATATCAAAATAGGCACAGCGAACAGCTGCCTGTCGATATAGTTATTGGCAGTGCTCGGTGACGTCGACCACGGTGCTCTTCCTCCAGCCAAAGAAGAAGTAGCCAACAGCGAGTCCCAGGATCAGGGCTATGCAGAGCCAAACATTGTACGTCATGAACACCAACATGAGAACGTAGGAGGCAGTTGATTGCACGATGTGCAGTAATGTCTGAACTATATGACCACTCGATAGCATTGAATATCTGAAAAATATGAAGATATCATCATAATCAAAATAATCATCATAATAACGGCCCTGCAAAAGTTAAGAAAAATATCTTCGTGCCATTCCCAACACAGAGGTGTAGTCTAGACAATTAAGTACCTACGACACACCTTCCAGCGAAGATATTTTTGGGACAAGGTGACTGGTAGTGAGCCCGTCGCCGTCTTGATGTACACGCCAACGATATAATTCGTACATAAGTTTTTGAAAAACCCATTGGTACGAGCCTGCCATCTGGCGATCGAACTTGAATCTCTTGACTGGAAATTCCGACCATCCAACCACTCGGCTATCGTGACTTTACATTACATTAAAATGACATTTATAAAAAAATATATAGTCGCGACATCCAGCACATTTTAGATGTCGTAAAATTAGAAAATGAGTCAAAAGGTTTCGCTCGCCGCAGTGAAACTGCTTTGCGTTACCAACAAAAAAATTTAATAATAAAAAAACTTACTTAACAACAGCAGTGCCGCCGCACGGGCCCTGGTTACCGCATTCGTTCTTGGTGATATTGACTTGGGAGTCTCCAGTTGCGGTTGTGGCCCGCGAATGCAGGGCCTCCCGGTAGTATTTAAGGCCTTCGTAGAGGATGCTGGCGAGGAATATCGCGACCGCAGAGCCGAACAGCTCCAACGCCGACGTCGTCATCCAGCCGCTGAAGAGGATCTCTTGGCAGACGCCCGCGTGGAACTGGAATTATACGGTCAAACAAGTTTAGTATCTTCAATGGTTGATATCAGTTATCATATATAATAAATAAAGACATGCGTGGTTTCTTGATAAAGGCCAATCTTAATTAATTAAGTCAGGTAGAATGATTTTGATCTGGTTTTTTGAGACAGTTTTTTTCTGATGTTAGAGAGGAAGAATCTTTATTTGTCGCACTATGTTAAAGATATAAAGTTATTTATAAAATATAAATGCTCAAAATTTGCTTACTTATAAAATTTGTATCTCGTTTTTTGTTCAAGTATTTAAACAGTTTTATTTTAAACCGTTTTTAAATAGTTTATTAAGGCAGTCTAGCGGGTAAACAAATGTATAGTTTGTTTTAATATTCGGTATTTATTATATTTAAATTATTATAATTATTATTTAAATTTTATAACTTATTCTATAAATTTTATACTTATTTCATTATTATTTATTGTATTTATTATACACATTCTATAAATGACTTCAGATGAAGACTCAT
>JAGSMR010000007.1:7980000-8342500 GCA_029286605.1 Sericinus montela | reverse complement strand
GCACAGATGACTCTTGGCTCTGTGTTACATGTTTTTAAATTTTGTAACATAATTTATATTTTTCAAAAAAACATGTATGTTTTTTCTTACTTCAAAGCTGATGTGATCTAAATGGTTAACTGAAATTTAAATATATATATTTCACTTCTTTTTAGAGTCACGATAGCCGAGTGGTTGGGAGGTCGTAATTTCGAGTCAAGAGACCCGATTTCGAGTCCCTGGTGGCAGGCTCGTACCAATGGGTCTTATAATTAATGATAAACTTATGTACGAATTATGTCGTTGGCTTGGACATAAAGACGGCGACGGGCTCACCACCTGTCACGTTGTCCTGAAAGTATCTTCGGTGGAAGGTGAGTCGAGGGACTTAATTGTCTAAACTAGACCTCTGTCTACCCCTGTATTAGTAATTGCGTGAAAGTATTTTAGTAAATCAAAAAACATCAGGATAGATTTTTTAAGTGTAAAAATTTCATACCACACAAACGAAAAGTCATTTATAAAAATTGTGAGACAGCGCCATCTATTAATTACAAAGCGTAGCTACTCATGTACTAGTCGAGTATTCTGACTTACCACCATAGCGTGAGGTGAACTGCACTCGCCGCCATGGTCGTGGTCGTGGTCGTGGTGATGGTGGGGGTCCATATTCGATGCTAGGTCGCCGTGATTCATTGTGATTACTGTAATAAACAGACACAGGGATTTTATTTTTTAATCTTTACGAGCATTTTTTTGTATCTTCTACTGCTAGTATGTAAATATGTAGGAATAATAATTTTCGCAGGATAATGGGACTATATAGAGAGTCACGATAGCCGAGTGGTTAGGTGGTCGGAATTTCGAGTCGAGAGAACCGAGCTTGATTCCGAGGTGGCAGGCACGTACCAATGGGTTTTTTCAAAACCTATGTACGATTCATATCGTTGGCTTGGACATAAAGACGGGCTCACCGTCTGGCACGTTGTCCCGAAATATATTCGGTGGAAGGTGAGTCGAAGGGACTTAATTGTCTAGACTAGACTTCTGTCTACCTTTGTATTGAGAATTGCGTGAAGATATTTATTTACATTTTTTTGTATTGGAGTAGCAAACGAACTTACAATCAGTTAAAACTTATACTGCTTGTATGTAGATAGCTTAAACCTTCATAGGATTAGGAATAAATTTAATGCCCAGAAAAATAATTTTCGTCGGATAATGGGACTATTACTTCCCAAGGTATAAGTTAGGATAAAGCTGCTGAAGTTTCATTGGGCTCAAGTGGCTACATAGCTTACAGAACTGACAACCGTTGGGAACGAAGGGTTTTTGACTGGCAACCTCGTACAGGAAACCGTAGTGTATGAAGACCCTCCATATCGTAGAGCGATGACTCTGATGATGATGCGTAGGTTGCGGGGAATCGAGGGTGCATATGGCACAGGACCGTTTTATGAGGCCGTCTTTGTGGGAGGCCTATGTTCAGCAGTGGACTTTGGTAGGTTGTTACGATGATGATGATATAGAAAAAGAAGGAGAAAAAAGCTATCTTTTTGAAATATCGGTTGGATAATCACTGGTGACAGCAGATGCCACAATGTTCTGCATGGCGAGAAATTCCTTAAAAACGCACTGTGGTAGATTGCAAGCCATAAATTATTAGTTCTTTAATTATAATAATAAATACATACAATAGTTTCGAGTTTAGCCGTTTTTAATAATTTGATTAATAATGTCTAACGAAAGTTTTAATAATTTAAATACATACATTCTGTTTGGGATGAATAATATTTCTTTTTTGATTTTATGTTCAATTTAGGTTATTTATGAAGTTATGAGTTGTATGATATTATTATTTTTCTCTATCATTATTTCTGTTTTGTGATTTGGTATCTTAAATAGTTTGGTTTGTATTTTGGTTTTATAAGTGCTTATATCAAATTGCTTAAAAAAATTATTATATTTTGCACGCTGTTCTTGCAGTAGAATGTAATGGTTAAATTTAATGATAATACTTTAATTGTGTACCTACATTCTGGCAAATAAACGATATTATTATTATTATTAGTACATTGATAGTGACAATATCACATACAATGCTTTGATCCCAAAGTAAGTAGCTAAAGCACTTTTGCCGTGAAACAGAAATACGACCAAATGTAGACCAAGCTGTTTTTTATCATTGACCCGAACGGGGATCGAATCCGGGACCAGCTGGCGAAAACATGAAAACCAGTTCATGGAGGTCGACGCTTTTTTTTCTTTGTTATAGTATGAAAAAACATATTGACCAGACGTTTTGTAACTCATAACTACACATCAGAAACACATGGTACTGTTCTATAAATGCGAAAATATCGAAAAAATACAGTTTGAACCAAAAAACATTTGTCATTAAAGTTTTACATTGTCATAGATTCATAACATGGTTACACGATTTTGTGACAAAGTGCAGTTGAAATAAAGTTTGAAATAATTAAATACATACAATAGTTTCGAGTTTAGCCGTTTTAATAATTTAAATACATACAATAGTTTCGAGTTTAGCCGTTTTAATAATTTGATTAATAATGTCTAACGAAAGTTTTAATAATTTGATTAATAATGTCTAACGAAAGTTTTAATAATTTGATTAATAATGTCTAACGAAAGTTTTAATAATTTGATTAATAATGTCTAACGAAAGTTTTAATAATTTGATTAATAATGTCTAACGAAAGTTTTAATAATTTGATTAATAATGTCTAACGAAAGTTTTAATAATTTGATTAATAATGTCTAACGAAAGTTTTAATAATTTGATTAATAATGTCTAACGAAAGTTTTAATAATTTGATTAATAATGTCTAACGAAAGTTTTAATAATTTGATTAATAATGTCTAACGAAAGTTTTAATAATTTGATTAATAATGTCTAACGAAAGTTTTAATAATTTGATTAATAATGTCTAACGAAAGTTTTAATAATTTGATTAATAATGTCTAACGAAAGTTTTAATAATTTAAATACATACATTCTGTTTGGGATGAATAATATTTCTTTTTGATTTTATGTTCAATTTAGGTTATTTATGAAGTTATGAGTTGTATGATATTATTATTTTCTCTATCATTATTTCTGTTTTGTGATTTGGTATCTTAAATAGTTTGGTTTGTATTTTGGTTTTATAAGTGCTTATATCAAATTGCTTAAAAATTATTATATTTTGCACGCTGTTCTTGCAGTAGAATGTAATGGTTAAATTTAATGATAATACTTTAATTGTGTACCTACATTCTGGCAAATAAACGATATTATTATTATTATTAGTACATTGATAGTGACAATATCACATACAATGCTTTGATCCCAAAGTAAGTAGCTAGAGCAAATTGTGTTACGAAATCAGAAATAATTAACGTACCACAAAAACTGTTTCATATTAATTCATTTAATAATAATGCCTAATCCTGGGTAATCGGAATTCGAGTCGAAAGACCCGAGTTAGATCCCGAGTGGCAGGCTCGTACCAATGGATTTTTTTAAAAACCTATGTACGATTCATGTCGTGGGCTTAGACATAAAGACAGCGCAGGCTTACCACCTGTCACGTTGTCCCGAAAATATCTTCGGTGAAAGATGGGATGGGATGTATTGGGAATTGCGTGAAGATATTTATTTATATTTTTTAGTTACTTCGGGATATTAAGTATATACAAAAACTCCTCAGTAAAAATGCAATGACCTTTCAAAATGTCAAGTTAACTGCACTTCGAGTTACGTGATCACAAACATACGGATGCTTTTTTAATATATACGTACATATATGCAAACATGTTACTGAACCGTATAACAATCCATTGGCCCACATAAAACGAGAGACGTCAAACACTTTCGATTTTCTTATCGGCGATAAGAGCCGCGTACAGCGATTGATTAGGCAACCTATTGTATGTAGGTCCACGTAATAAATGATCGTTTGATACAGTTTTATTAATTTTTTTAATTGTGCCACCGGATAAGTCAGGTGCACGAATTAATGATGTCCACGTGATGTTCAGGGCGATTACTTCAAAGTACTAGTTACATACTTTTATTTTTTTTAATTGTTTATCTTCACGCATATTCCCTTGACGACCTCCGTGGACGACTGGCGTACACACCGGTTTTCAGCTGTCGGCTTTCAACCTCTGAGTTCGAATCCCGGACGGGCCTGTTTTGAGATTTTAACGCAAAGAAAAATTTTTTTTTCTACATTTTATCGAGCCTCGGTGTTTGTGGAGCCTTCCTATTCCATAACACGCGTGCTTTAGCTGCTTACTTTGGCATCAGAGTAATGTATGTGATGTTGACGCTATCTGTGTATGTACTTATTTATTTATTCCCAAAACTGGGATAGACAGAAATCTAGACTGTTGAGCCTTTTCGACTCATCTGTCACCGCAGCCTATTTGAGATATAGTAACAGGTGGTGAACCTATGAAAGTACATCGGCCTGTAAAAGACCATTTCCAGCAATAGGCCTCTCCCGTAAAGGAGGGTTTGCCACAATTGTATAGTTGACTGTTTATTAGATTTGTATATTTGTTCTATTGTGTCAACAACTCGTTTTTAGCTAATCGTAAATTTATATATATATATTATATAAGTGTTGTGTATATCGAATGGCGGTGGTGCCAGTGTCTATTAATATTACAAATACCATTTAATGAACAAATTGAGCAGGTGAATGAGTTTGTGTATCTGGATTCAAAGTTTACAAGAGATGGAAAGTGTGAGAGTGATATTGAAAGAAGATTGAATGCAGGAAATATGGTGAATGGAGCTCTGCACTGCTTTATGAACAGTCGGAAAGTGTCTAACAAGGCTCGTTTGGCTGTGCATGAGGGAGTGTTGGTTCCAACACTCATGTACTGAAGTGAAAGTTGGGTATGGCAGAAGAAACATGAAAGCAAAGTAAATGCAGTAGAGATGAGAGCGTTAAGAATTATGATAGGAGTTAAACTGAGTGACAGGATAAGGAATAGTGAGATAAGGAAACGTTGTGGTCTGATAGAAGATGTAGTGACTAAAAATGAGAATGATGAGAGCTAAGATGGTTTGGCCATGTCGAGAGAATGAATGAAGAACGATTGACGAAAAAAGTGTATAAGACGAGTGTGAATGGAAGTGTAGGAAGGGGAAGACCTAGGCGGACGTTTCGAGACCAAATCAGGGATGTCCTGAAAAAAGGCCAGGTCAGAGTACCTTGAATCGAAGAGAATGTATAAAGGGAATAATGAAAGTGGACGAAGCGAAACATGTATGTAAGGATCGTAGCAAGTGGAAAGAAGTGGTCTCCGCCTACCCCTACTGGAAAGAGGCGAGATTAATGTACCATTTAAATTTCTTTGGTACTTTATCCATCTGTTTCAATCAGTCTTCCTTTGGTTCTTTTAATATTTTTATTTTGTATTGTTAAGAAAAAGGTAAAGAATTATTAAGAAAATCGATAATATTCTATATATGTTTTTTATGTGTATTTATAACTACTATTAGCCCAAGATGGACGGATGGATGGATGGAGCGTTGACCTTTTTGTGGTAACTTTTTAAGATTAAGATAAAATAAATATCTTGACGCAAATCCCAATACGAGGGGTAGACTGAGGTCTAGTCTAGACAATTCTTGACATTTTGACCCGCTTTCCACCGAAGATATTTTCGGGACATCGTGACAGGCCGTAAGCCCGTCGCCGTCTTTATGTCCAAGCCACCGATATAATTCGTACATAAGTTTTTGAAAATCCCATGGTACGAGCCTGCCACCTGGGGATCAAACTCTGGTCTCTTGATTGGTAACTCCGACCGCCTAACCACTCGACTATTGTTACATTATACATTAAGTAAATTTTATAAGTTTGAAATATCTTGTATTTATTCTTTATCGATTGTATATGGTGCAACAAAAAAGTTTTCTTTCTCTGTTTCAATTGACACGCAGGGCAAGCGGATTGGCGATCGCAGTACCAGACATCTTGCACCTTAGACGCAGCTGCCCGTCACCGGTCTGCTGAATTTTGGTCTGGTATTTTTCAAGGTGGACATACCGTTATCTATCGGTAGAGTTTGATATTTTTTTAGATTTTTCCTTAAGACATCTGCGAGAAAAAACGGGTGGTATATTCTTAATATACCGTATGTTTCAATACTATTTATACTTTTAATTTAATACTACTCGTAAGGGAGTAGTAAATTTCTTTCTGTAAATAATATAATAAAATAATTACCTACACGCAATTCCCAATACAGGGGTAGACAGAGGTCTAGTCTAGACAATTAAGCCCCTTCGATCCACCTTCCACCGAATATATTTTAGGGCCAACGTGACAGGCGGTGAGCTCGTCGTCGTCTTTACGTCCAAGCTATTGATATAATTCTTACATGAGTTTTTGAAAAACCTATTGGTACGAGTCTGCCACCTGGGGATCTAACTCGGGTCTCTTGACTCGAAATTCCGACCACTCAACCACTCGGCTATCGTGACATTCCTTTCTGTAAGTATTCTGTGAGTATGGTAAAGGTAAAAATCTTTACAATGGAATGGGTTTTGAACCAAATATTGATAACATATGTTTGTTTTTATGTTCCTTTTTTAACGGCAATGCATCAATAGTATATAAGTTCAGAGTGTAGATTGCGAAACATAACGGCGCAGGTTCGGACCCGCCATTCGAATATTGCCTTTAATCACTCCATATACAACCTTGCAGCTTAATTGGAGTGGTTAACAGGAATACTAATAATAATTTTATTTGGTATTGCCAATATTCTTTAAAAAAAATCGTAAATCGTTGCGTAGTTTGGTATACCTTGAGATTTGAACGCAAAGAAAGTTGGCAACCTTGCGACTATTGAACTGGTTTATGATAAAGTTTTCTACAACGCTTTTTTGGGAAACTGTACTCGGTAAAAAAGGACCAATAAAGACCTGTCCATTAGAGTACAGAGTCCTCTTCCGTACGAGAGGGTTTTGTCATTATCTCCATACTTGACAAACGGATTGGCGATTGCGATATCAAACACTACGCAATTTAGACGCCGTTACTCGTTATCGGTTTGTTGAATTTTGATCTGGTATATTTCGAGATGGTTTTCCAACTATATTGAATACCAAAACCATACGAATAATAAAAAAAACATTAAATATATTTCGGGACTAACATAATACTTATTTATGTATGTATATATTTCTTGAGTAGTAGAGTATATTTCTTGAGTTTCAAACTGCGCTAGCACGAAGGATATGAAATATTTTCAAAAAATATTTTTGACATTTATAAAAAAATAATAAATATCTTCACGCCATTTCCAATAGAGGGGTAGAGAGGTGGCGAACCCGTCGCCGTCTTTATGTCCAAGCCAACAATATAATACATATGTATTATCAAACATATGTATTATATTGTTGGCTTGGTATTTGGTAAATATTTTCAGGACAGCGTGACAGGTGGTGAGCCTTTCTGCCTTCTTTATATCCAAGCCAACGATAAAATTCGAACACAAGTTTTTGAAAACCCATTGGTACCAAACTACCACCTTGGGATCGAACTCTGGTCTCTTGTCTCGAAATTCCGACCACTCAACCACTCGGCTATCGTGACATTCCTTTCTGTAAGTATTCTGTGAGTATGGTAAAGGTAAAAATCTTTACAATGGAATGGGTTTTGAACCAAATATTGATAACATATGTTTGTTTTTATGTTCCTTTTTTAACGGCAATGCATCAATAGTATATAAGTTCAGAGTGTAGATTGCGAAACATAACGGCGCAGGTTCGGACCCGCCATTCGAATATTGCCTTTAATCACTCCATATACAACCTTGCAGCTTAATTGGAGTGGTTAACAGGAATACTAATAATAATTTTATTTGGTATTGCCAATATTCTTTAAAAAAAATCGTAAATCGTTGCGTAGTTTGGTATACCTTGAGATTTGAACGCAAAGAAAGTTGGCAACCTTGCGACTATTGAACTGGTTTATGATAAAGTTTTCTACAACGCTTTTTTGGGAAACTGTACTCGGTAAAAAAGGACCAATAAAGACCTGTCCATTAGAGTACAGAGTCCTCTTCCGTACGAGAGGGTTTTGTCATTATCTCCATACTTGACAAACGGATTGGCGATTGCGATATCAAACACTACGCAATTTAGACGCCGTTACTCGTTATCGGTTTGTTGAATTTTGATCTGGTATATTTCGAGATGGTTTTCCAACTATATTGAATACCAAAACCATACGAATAATAAAAAAAACATTAAATATATTTCGGGACTAACATAATACTTATTTATGTATGTATATATTTCTTGAGTAGTAGAGTATATTTCTTGAGTTTCAAACTGCGCTAGCACGAAGGATATGAAATATTTTCAAAAAATATTTTTGACATTTATAAAAAAATAATAAATATCTTCACGCCATTTCCAATAGAGGGGTAGAGAGGTGGCGAACCCGTCGCCGTCTTTATGTCCAAGCCAACAATATAATACATATGTATTATCAAACATATGTATTATATTGTTGGCTTGGTATTTGGTAAATATTTTCAGGACAGCGTGACAGGTGGTGAGCCTTTCTGCCTTCTTTATATCCAAGCCAACGATAAAATTCGAACACAAGTTTTTGAAAAACCCATTGGTACCAAACTACCACCTTGGGATCGAACTCTGGTCTCTTGTCTCGAAATTCCGACCACCCAACCGCTCGGCTATACTGATTTTTTTGATACTGGAATATTTAAAACTATTAAAATATGGTTGATCATACGGGACAACTCATTAACCGTTACTGGATCCAATTCGGCTGTCAATATAGCAAGTTAGTCATTAACCGTATCAATTTTGTTTAATATTTGGAAATTATAGTAGTATAAGCATGACGGCCGTGTGGTGCCGGCATAAGTGTCGTAAGTGGCGACTAAGGAAAAGTCCTATGAGAAATACAACGCACAGCTATCCTTTTTCATCAGATTATGATTAAAATTTTTTCTGACTTAAACGAATTTACTCAAAAACTAAACATAACATAAATTTGAGATGTTAAACTCTATATAATATTTGTATGCATAATTAAGAGAAGTTTCCGATGTACCATTGTATAAATTTCAAGCTAAGCACTATTTAATTAAGCAACTACGTAAAAATAAACATATATTTAAAAATCACGATAGCCGAGTGGTTTGGTGGTCGGAATTTGGTGTCAAGAGACACGAGTTCCATCCGCAGGTGGCAGGCTGATAACAATGGGTTTTACATAAACTATGTACGAATTGTATCGAATATCGTTAGCTTGGACATAAAGACGGCGACGGGCTCACCACCTGTCACGTTGTCCCGAAAATGTCTTCGGTGGAAGGTGGGTCGAAGGGACTCAATTGTCTAGACCAGATCTCTGTCTACACCTGTATTGGGAATGGCGTGAAGATATTTATTTATTTTATTTATATTTTCCGCTCATAACTTATACCAAACCTCAAAGCCATTGCACGGCCTTCACTGAACAAAAACTGATCATTCACACCTGCCGCGTTGCCTAATGTCGTTCAAGCGATTTGTTTATACTTATTGCGTTTTCGACGTTGCTTTTCTACGCTTCAAGTGTCATACTGATTATATTTTATATCGTTTTGCAAGATTACTGACTTTTCTTCGATAAGTTGAAGGACGTACGACTAAATCTGTAACAGTAGGAGAGATTTTCTGATCTCTCTGGTGCAACTGTAATAAAACAAACTCAGAATTGTTTTACACGACCAAAACAAATTTCGGAATTAGTGGCTTTCAATGTGTGGACGATGTTTGGACTTAAAGACGGCGACAAGCTCACCACCAATTCTGTGGAAGGCGGGTCGAAAGGACTTATCTGTATTTGGATGATATTGGGTATGGTATATAGACTGTATTGGGAATGGCGGGAAGATATTTTTTTACATATATAATATGGAGCTTCTCAGGACCTGTCACATTCTCCCAAAATAATATTCGGTGAAATATGGGTTTAAAGGACTAAAGTGTTAAGACCTGTATTGGAAAATGCGTGAGAATAATCAAAACTAAATAACTATTTGCCCTTTTGGGCTTGTGTAGTAAGATAGCGTGAAGTTTTTACATTCTTTAAATATACTTGTTATTTTTATATTAATTATCTTTGCAGGTAGATGGCGTGCAACCGATGTGGATCACCTTGGACCTCACCGCATGCCCGCAACCTTATCAAGATGATTTCCATGGTTAATTATTTTTTTTACATATTTCTCGATTTTAGTTACATGCTGTAGATTCATAGTTGATGAGATAGTCATGATGAAGTAATTAAATTAAAGAGCTCGGAGGTAAGAGCGTCACCACGGATCGGCGAAGGTCGCGGGTTCGAATCCCGCCCGTGTCCATTGAAGTTTTAAATACTTTTTTCTCTTTAATTTAATCACATAAAAGTTTAGCATAAATATGCTCTAAAAATCAATAAAATTGCGTAATAAAAATGATGAGGTAATGTTCTTTTTTTAAACAAATGTATTTCGGAGGTTCGGTTAGACCACGAGACGGCAGTGCCTATTTCTGATGACAAAATTGTTGTAAATACTGAAAGCACTTGTACATTCAATCCGTGTAATGATGATGATATATAAGTCACGATAGCCGCGTGGTTGGGTGATCGGAATTCGAGTTCAGAGACCCGAGTGTGATCCCCAAGGCTCTATCCTCAAGGCCTATCAATGGGTTTTTTCAAAAACTTATATACGATTTATGTCGAAGGTTTGGACATAAAGACGGTGACGGGCTCACCACCAATCACGTTCGATGGAAGGCGGGTCGAAAGGACTTATTTGTATGGGGATTGTATTGGGTATGGTATTTAGACTGTATTGGGAATGGCGGGAAGATATATATTTTTTTATAGAATGTTGGTTTGCCTCCCAACAACAGGTGGCTCGCGTGATGGTAAGTGATTGGTGTGCGTGATGGTAAGTGACGGTGTCCATGAACACCGGAAATACCAGAGGAAGCTATTCCTTCCATCTGCTAAGATGCGTTGCCGGCCTTTGAGAAAGGTATAGGCCCTAAGTCGTATGGTATATAATATGGAGCTTAAACTAGGCCGCAACTTGTTAGATAGCCAAAAATCTATACCTCATTTCACTTTCATTCATCATATTACTTTTTATTAGGTTTTTTTTTTTATTTATATTAATAATTTTTATTTAAATTAATACATATATAGATAGGGACAACATCACATATATTGCTCCGATCCTAATGTAAGTTTCTAAAGCACTTGTGGTATGGGAATCGGAAACAACGAAAGCAAACACAAACACCCCGACCCGAAAAAATGCCAAAAAGTGGATTATCCACATGGTCCCGGCCGGGAATTGAACCCGGAAACTCAGAGGTGGCGACATCTTGAGAACCGATGTTTACGCCACTCGTCCACGGAGGTCATCATACTCATCGATCAATAAGCACTTGTGAATCACTGAAAAGGCCATCCAGACCCGAGAAAAGAATGTTTTTTCTACATTGAACCCCGGACCTCGAGATGGCGACACCCTTAAAACCGGTGTTTACGCCACTCGTCCACGTAGGTCGTCATAGTTAAAGAATACATTTCATTAGATCAATACTATGCCAAAAGTACATTGTATATGCAACATGTGTAGGTATATGAAATTTTGTGTTTCTTGATTTAAAGATATAGATAGACAGATATTAGTGTAGAAATATTAATGTTATTTATAAATAATACTAATTTAAATGCTTATAATTATTATTTAAATATAATTTATAATTTAAATTTTGATCGTGACACTTGGCGATTTGTTCCCTCTGGCTATCCCATAAGAAATTGTGCGTGAAGATAAGTAAGTACTACTTAAACATAGTTTCGTATCTGACGTGTACAGTTATCACCAAAATATTTGGTGGTCAAAATAATTAAATTTTTAGAGAATGACGACCTCAAAAATCTGTACTGTATACTGCCAAATTAAATGCATCTGTATATATATAAATCTGTAAATGCATCTGTATATGTATAAATCTGTAAATGTGTTTACTATGATATGATATGTCTCAATTTCCAGTTCTGGAGATATAGTTGTTTGACGAACCGATACTCTAGTGACACGGTGGCAGGGGGTTGCGTATTCGAATCCCGAAAACATTTCAGTGATGAATATATACGTATGTTGTCGAGAGGAGAGTGAAGAGTACTCGGCGAAAGAATTATCTTATGTAAGTATATTATAGCGTTAATTTGGACAAGCCTCACCAATTATCTCTTTGTCCCAAATTAGGTCTGGTGAAAATTGGGATGAAAGGACTTAATTGTCTAGACCTTTCCTCTAGGAAATTCGTGTAGATAAGAATATAAATACAAGTAATCTTTAAATTTTTGGCGTTGGTTTACGTGCTATAGTTAGTATGTGTTGCGACATCTATGTCGCCACACAAGAAACTCGCTAGTGACGGACAATTCGGGAAACACATCGACACTCCCACATCGCGCTATCGAAGTTTATACACATATATATGTGTATAATCGAAATTCTTTCGATTTCTATTGAATATAATTATTCGAAAATTATTATTCGAATTCTTATGTGGCGACATCTATTTCTCCACATAAGAATCGCTAGTGGCGGATTCAGGAAACATATCGACGTCCTACATCGCGCTATTGAAGTTCGCACGATAACAAGCATATTTACAATGACCCATAGCGCACAGTTGTGGAGGAGACGTCCTCCCCAGTTCACGATCACCCGACCTAACGGGTAGCTACCCTTTTCCTGCACCACATCATCCGCTACATATACGATTACGGGGACATACAGGACACTGGTAGACGAGACGTCTTGCTCTGTTTTACCGGAGGAGATTTCCTCCTCAGGTCACGAACAGTCGACCTGGCGGGTAGCTACCCTTTTCCCTGCAGCACATCATCCATCATAGTATGCTGTTGTCGGCAAGGGGAAAGAGTTGAGCAGATTTAGTCAATTTAAAATTTATGACTTGGTATTGATCGATAGTCTTTAAACGCCTATTGAATTAAAATTTCGACTGGACAACGCATATAGGATTTAATAGTAATATAGTATACCAATTCACCTATTAACACACTTATACCAATCACATTTAAGTGTTGCATGCCCATTCATGCAACAACATTTTGTTGTTGCATGAATGGGCCGGCTCGACCGGGGAAGTACCACGACCTCACAGAATATCGGCGTAAAGTAGAAGTCTAACAAACTTATGCGTTTCGTCTGGTGAGTGCAGGTAACCGGTGGCCCACACACCCTCCTCCCCCAATTATGGGGGAGGGAGGCATTCTAAAGGAGGCAACGCATCTGCTAAGCCTCTGGTATTGCGGGTGTTCATGGGCGGCGGTAATCACTTACCATCACGTGAGCCACCCGCTCGTTTGCCCCCTTTTTCCTATTAAAAAAAATTAATTGTGTAGACATCTGTCTAGCCCTGTATTGGGAATGGCGTGAAGATATTTATACCAATCACTCATTCAATGTACTTTTGTTACTGTAAAAGTGTGTTAAATTCTTGGTGTGCCAGTAAATAAATAGTACGCTTATCTAATTATTCAAATTCTTTACATATCTAATCTGTATACATTAAGAACTTGAAACTTTATGAGATATGTTCAAAGATTATAAATTGTTTTGAAATTAAATATTATAAAAGTTATGGTATTCGCTTGATTTCATTCTTCCGTCCATATTTTATAAACTTGCCATCAAAACACATTTTACTTTTTACGCAGTATTTTTAATTGCACTTAACTGTATCGACGACTTATGATGCATTGACGATATCAGCGTTTGTATCATAAAAATTCCATCCGAGTAGTAGTGTAATGTCTCTCAGTATCTTGCGGCCGATGACAGAATCTTATCGGTCACCATATATTAAAAACCATATAAAAGAAAAGAAGAGAGATTCATAATCACATTTACTATTCATTTATTTATTATTTTCACGCAGTTCCCAATACAGGGGTAGACAAATCCATTGGTATATTCTTTACTGTGTACATCTTAGAATAGGGGCTACAATGGGCGGACTTAATGCCTGGTGACATTCTCTACCAGTAAACCTTTTGCAAATGCGAAGTAATAAATAAAAAATATAAAAGATGGACTCCTAAATAAACATAATATAACATACATACATATATAACGGCCAATTAATGTCCACTGCAGGACATAGGCCTCTCCCATAGAGAGGATTTGCCGTAATCGCCACGCTTGGCAAGCGGATTGGCGATCGCAGTATCAGACACCACGCACCTCAGACGCTGCTGCCCATCTTCGGTCGGATTATTTTGGTCTAATATTTTTAGAGATGGTTATCCCGCCATCTATCGGTAGCCATAACGATGTTCAAGGCGGTTTTCCTTAGTCGCCTCTTGTGACACCCACGGGAAGAAAGGGAGTGGCAATATTCTAACACCGTTACCACACGGTTAAACATAATATAATAATTAACAAATTGCATGTCTAATACAATATAAGTCATGATATCCAAATTTGAGTCAAGGGACCCCGAGTTCGATTCCGAGACTGTGTGCTCGTACCAATGAGCTTATTTAGACTGATGTTTATATTTAGATCGTTGGCTTGGACATAAAGACGTCACGGTGTCTCAAAATAGGCTTCGGTGAAATGTGAATCGAAGCGACTTAAATTGATTAGACCTTCGATAAGTTGTCTCTCTTAATTAATCTTAATTAATTGTCTATCCCTTGATTATCTCTAGCCTCTTAATTATATTAATTGTCTAGACCTCTGGCTAGGCTCCTGTATTGGGAACTGCATGAAGATATCTTTTAAACTGAAAGAAACAGCGAAAGTATATACATGCATTCAAAACAAACCTAGTGCATCTGAACCGCACTGATTATGCGCCATATTGTTCAAGCGAATCGAAACAATTGCTCACATCCGGATGGGGTTGGGACTCATAAAATACGATTTGCGAAACAATTTGCATTATTACATTTTCACGAGTCGTGGTACTCGTTAGTGACCCAGCTTCGAACCCCGGGCGGCCCACTTGTAAACCGTGATTTACTGTGATGAATTTAGAACGAGGAATATTTATCTAAAAAGAACTGCAATTTATTTTATTTTTCTTATTTAACATGTGTGCGTAATTTTAAATAAAAATGCATAATGTTTCCATGTCTAGACATGGAAAAAAAATTCTTAAAGGTCCTAGGACCGTTAAGAATTTTTTTATAGAAAATCGAGTAGGTGGCTCACGTGATATAAAATAACGTATACAAAATCGTATGTGAAGTTCTCCCCAACCATAATCTGGTGAGTGGTAAAGATGAGGGTGAGTTTAGCCGTTTTCAACTATTTGATAGATATAATAAAATATTTAGAAAGCATTTACTATTCACGTAAGTATTCACCTTTCGATGAGCATTTCCTGGCTGCCAACTTAACTAAATAACTTTATAGACTTAATGGATTTTCTATACAGTAATGCCTGATTCTATAAAATTCTTCCTGACATTATAAATGCGAATGTGAGTGAGTATGTTTGTAACGTGATTGTTAACCCGACTTTGATAAAAAAAAAACTAATTTAGCTCTTTACCGTTATATCTATGACCATACCTTTACCCTAATTGAAATTGCTCGATTGTTCTTTGTCCGGGCACCACTTAAGGTAATGTTAATGTTAGACAATTGCGCTCCACGACTTTGTAATGGACGTGCGACACCGAATTATACACCTGTAGATGTGTTAGTGCGTTGTACAAAAACAAATTAAGCGTGTCAGTTTCGACACACCTCAGGAGTTTACGTACTTACTGGGGGTACACACGGATGCTGTAAAGCATCCGAAATGTCGGGAAATAAAAATAGTTTGTAAAAACTAATTAAAAACGCGATAAAATCCGAAAATCGTTTTATTTAAAATGTGTAGTATTCGCGTAAATACAAGAAATCATTAAGATAAGGGAGATTCAATGGGAAAGTCGATTCCTGAAAAGTAAACCACAATAACAGTAAAAAAAAAATTATATATCATAGAGTATTTTGTTTTATTCTTATTAAGGTCCTGCGACCCAACTTCCAACGAAGCTTGAGACGTGACAGGTCTCAGATTATCGCCATCTAATACTAGGTTGGTATTATTATGATGAATGTATAAATGTATATATCAGTCAGGTTTTATGTCTCTTCTGGCATACCTAGTTTACCTGATTTTTTTTCTAACTCAGACAGGGCTCCCTGGACTATGTTCCACGCAGTCTGAAGCCGATTAAAATCTAAATCACGTCTGCAGAAAGAGCTCACAAAGTAAACTGTGTTGTGAAATTTTTTTTGCCCATATTTTTCACAAAATAATTTCGTTGCTTCATTGAAAAACTTTAATAATAACAATAATTTTTTTATTTGTTTATAACCACAACCACACGTGGACATATAGATAAATACATATTTATTAAGTCACGGTAGCCGAGTGGTTGGGTGATCGGAATTTCGAGTCAAGAGACCCGAGTTCGATCCCCAGGTGGCAGTACCAATAAATTTTTCAAAAACTTATGCACGAATTACATCGTTGGCTTGGACATAAAGACGGCAGCGGGCTCACCACCTGTCACGTTGTCCCGAAAATATCTTCGTTGGAAGGTGGGTCAAAGGGACTTAATTGTCTAGAGTAGACCCCTGTATTGGGCATTGTGTGAAGATATTTATTTATTTATTATTATTAATTATAATAGTTATAAATTCATACATATCTAGGGACAACATCACGTATATTGCTCTGATCCCAAAGTAAGTAACTAAAGCACTTAAAGGTAACCCCGAACCCTGAAACGCCCAAACCCGAGATTATGTAGAAAAATGTTTTCTACATTGAACCAACCGGGAATTGAATCAGAGACCTCAGAGCTGACGACATAATGAAAACCGGTGTGTACGCTACTCGTCCATGGAGATCG
Organism: Sericinus montela; assembly: GCA_029286605.1. Classification (NCBI taxonomy): domain Eukaryota; kingdom Metazoa; phylum Arthropoda; class Insecta; order Lepidoptera; family Papilionidae; genus Sericinus; species Sericinus montela. Next base: position 8,325,515 of record JAGSMR010000007.1, on the reverse strand, counting down.
TATGAGTGTACGTAATTTCACTGTGTGTACGTAACACCTCCCGTTTATGGTGATCGTCACTTTACCGTATTAATATTCAAATAGAGACATTTATTTTCACTTTCATTCATGTGACTAGTGCATGGAGTTCTGCATCGGATGCGTTCAATAAGTGCTGCATCATCGGCATAAATTGGATAGTTTTCTTTTACCCAATTTCATACATATTTTAACTTCTACTAAATCTGTAGGCATATTAATAATAAATAAATACATAGATAAATAAATAGATAGGATTGTTCCTGGCTATTTATCACATACGTTGCTCTGATCCCAAAGTAAGCAGCTAAAGCACTTGTGTTATGGAATCAAAAACTACGAAGGTACCACAAAATTATGGGTGTTTGTTTGTGGCCCGAGAAAATGTTGAAAAAGTGTATGAAAAGGACTTAAATGTCTAGATGTCTGTGTATACCAGTATTGGAAATAGTGAAGATAAAACAAGTTATGACAGACGGGTGATTTGTGTTTTATCGCTCCTTTTTTCTCGTTGAAGTCATAAAAGGCGATTTGAATGAAAGCCTTTAAAAAGGCTTTGGTTACCGACAGATGGCGGAGTAACCATCTCAATAAAATATCAGACAGATTTAGCAGACCGGTGATGGGAAGTAGAACGATGTCTGTTAATGAATCCGCCAGTCCTCACGCTAGGCGTGGTGGTTGTAGCAATTCCTTCGTGATGGAAGAGGCTCCAATGAACTTAAGTTGTAGAAGATTATAAGAGTAAGTTAGGAGTCATGAGTCAAGAGACCCCAATTCGATACCCAGTAGTTTAGGTTCGTACCATAAGAGTTTTTTCAAGACATACGAGTATGTACGATTGATATCGTTGGCTTTGTTCCAAAATGAGATGAAATTTGGGTCGACCTCGGTTTACCTCAGTATTGGAAATATGAGTAGAGATAAAAAAAACGAAGAATACTAAATCAAGTAATAAGCATAATAAGCAGATAAGTGACAAAATAAATTTAAGCTGAATCTCAAATGCCAGATGAATATTTTCGCCACTCACCTAGTGTGACATTTATGGCAAATCTTATGTATTTATTGATCGTGAATTAAGTAATCAAGTAACTTCTAATATAGCAGGTATGGTAGTAGATACCATAATGAACTTATTATGTGCCAACAAAATTGTGTACAATCAAAATTTACAAAACACCTTTCCGGATTATGTCAAGTTTACAATAACCTCAGTGGGTGATCCAGATATTTGTTCAAATATTTGCAAATGTGTTTCCGATGCGTGTGTCTTTAGCTAGTCCGACAAGTGTCTTTAGCTTAGATTATTTTGTAAACGTCATCAGCAACAATTGGTGTTGCCATGTGTGTTAATAACTCGAAATGTTTTGACAAATTCTGCACAATATTGCGAGAGTTTATTTCCTTGTTATGGACCGAGTGAAATTTCAAACACAAATATGTCATCATTACGGCCTGTAAAAGCCCACTGCAGAACAAATACCTCATCTGTAAAAGCGGATTCGCCTTAAGCGCCATGCTTGGCAAGCGGATTGATGTTCGCAGTACCAGACATATTGAATCAAATCAAATCATTAATTCGAAATAAGAACATACATTCGTAGTATATTCGTTACTGGTAGTAATTTTTTATTCTACCACCGTTATCAAATGTGGTTAATCTAACGGATAAGAAGTTTGCAAAAGAAAGTACAAAGCTCACTCTTGTGGAGGATTGGCCATAATCAACAAACTTGACAGTCACGACAGACAAGTGGTAGACAAGTGAAATCTTGAGGCCCGAATTCGATCCTTTTGTAGGCTCGTATAAACGAATTGTTTCAAAAAATTACAAGTATGTCCACCTAATGTTTTCGAAAAGACGTCGGTCTATTCCAGTAATAGGAATGGCGTGAAGATATTTTTTTAACTCAGTTGAAAAATGAAACTTCACCTTTGTATTTGTTGCCCATAACGAGACTGCTGAGTTTTGTTTTAGCTTTTGGAGTGATTATTTCCACATCTATCAATAGCCATCTATCATTTTCGAGTCTTTTTTGATTAATCACCTCTTACTTCACCCACGAGAAGAGAGAGGTTGATTTATTCTTGCGTTGTAATCACACGGCCAACGTGCCAAGAGAAAGTCAAAGTAAATCATGATTTAGAAGACCCCTGTTAATTCAAATTAATTAATTATGTACATACATATATTCATGAATTTTTAATATCGTATCTATACTTGCTTTTTTGGTTATTAAATAAATAGCAAAAAAAAAACTAGCACAGGCGGAATTCAAACTGTAACGGGTTCGATTTCCGCTAATCGCAAACGCACAGCAATTGACTTTTATATATAGATAACAAAATGCGTGAAGACACAAACATGCTAATCTGTTGACACAACAGGGGATTTTTGAAGTTTTTCCTTAAGCGTATTATTTATTATGTTCCAAGCGAAGTATCTGTCATTTGTTTCAGGGAAAATCCAAAGTTAATCTAAACAGAACCATGTAGTATATTAGTATCTGAGCATAATCTCACAAAGCCTACGCATACAATATTTCTGGCTGTAGGCATTATTTGTGGTTTAACTCGGTCTCTCGATTTGGTCTATAGTACAAAAGTCAGGTATATGTAAAACAATTACTTATTTAACGACCATGGTCGAGTGGCGTGAACACCAATTCAAGGTATTGCCAGCTCTGAGGTCCCTGGTTCGATTCATAGACGGATCAATGTAAAAGAAAAACTTTTATTTACTTTGACTTCCACCACCACCACTAAAACCCAGAATGTTAGTGGCGCCATAGTAGTTTCTTATTCTATAACACGAGTGCCTTAACTGATCTGGATGATGATGGGAAAATTGTTTAAGCGCTTAGATATTTGGTACCTCGATTGACACTTTGTTTGCCATGTTTGGCAGTTGTGGCAAATACCTGCAGAGTAATAACGATTTTCTTATACCGGCGTGGAATAGAATGGGATGGATGCCTCATCCATCCCATTGTCTCTATCCCATATATATCTAAACATGCACTTAAAAATAAAATACTTTGAACTCTAAGTAAGTAGTTAATATACGTTATGTAAACATAAACAACAGAATATATGTAGAAAAAAAAGTTTTTACTAACCCGAGACCTCAGACCTGGCGACACTTTAGAAGACCGGTGTGCAGCCCACTCGTTTACTGAAGTTATCAGCTAGGAGGTATGAAAAATTAAGTGAAAAACATTGATTTTCACTTAATTTTTTCATTCTTCTTGCACGCCATTCAGTAATGTACAGGTGTGAGAAGTGTGAAATTTGCCTAACGGACACCTCGCTAAGTGAATCACTGTGTTATGTTTACAGTATACAGTTTAAGCAGTTGGTTAGTTATAGGTTACAAGAGGTTGGAACGTAGAAACTTTTCAGTTCTGAGTTTCATTATTCTTTAACTCTGGTTGTAGAAGACGAAGAATATAAATATAAATAATTGTTTCTATAATATTTTGTAAAAATTATTTATATTTAATTTTTATAATAATTTATAAAACATGTAATAAAAATATTGTGTAATAAAATATAAAATCATCCTCTCTTCTCTTACTGTGCCCGACAGAGTCCATAATTATTAACCTATACATTGTTAATATTGTGGAATGCAAAATAAATGAATAAACAACATAATAAATATGGCGCCTAATATAATGGTTGGGTGGTCGGAATTTCGAGTCAAGAGACCCGAGTTCGATCCCCAGGGGGCAGGCTCGGACCAATGGGTTTTTCAAAAACTTATGTACGAATTATATCGTTGGGTTGGACATAAAGACGGCGACGGGCTCACCACCTGTCACGTTGTCGCGAAAATATCTTCGGTGGAAGCTGGGTCAATGGTCTTTAACAGTCTAGACTAGATCTCTGTCTACCCTTGAATTTGTAATTGCGTGAAGATATTTATTATTTTTATTTAATATATGCAGTTGACATTAATAGACAATTGGGAATAAAACTGAGAACTAGAACTTAGGCAGAGAGCCCTCTGTTATTTTTACCTATCCACATTCATAAGGGCCTATCAAAATCCACTACAGCACTCTCTTCTCCCGTTCGGGTAGATTTACCATACCGCTTGCCAAGCTGATTGGCAATCGCAGTACCAAACATCTTGCACCTAAGACGCTACTGCCTGTCATCTTCTTACCCAACTTAATTTGGATAAAACCTAGCAGGTAAGATTTACCTGCAAGCAATTAGTAATAAAGCTATCTGACTACTTTGACGAGCTCCGCGGGCGAAGTGGCGAACAGGCCAATTTTCATGGCTTCGCTATGCGGTCCCGCGTTCGATTTTTACGGAGAATAAATACACATCTTCTACATTTTCTTGGGTCTGGATGTTTATGGTAAGGTTTTTTTTAATGTGGGTCGAAAGGACAATATTCTAAACCTGTGCATACCCCAGTATAGGAAATTGCGAGTAGATAAAAAAAATACAAGATTTAGATGATAGAATACACAAGAATCACAGCATATCTTATATGATTAAAATTCGCAATTAGTGATATACAATTGAAACATTATTAAGTTCATTCTCATTTCTTTTGTCTTATTTCTGATTCCATAAAACAAGTGCTTCAGCTACTTTCACACTTTCACTTTGACATAAAAGAAATGTATGTGATGAGGTCCCGAACTATGTATGTATATATCTTTATTTATTAATTTAATAAAGGTAGCTATGAATATGATATCTTTTGTTTTCGAAGTAGTGTCGAAGTTTTATTTGAAATGTTTTTTATCAACTTGTCGGGTCGTCATTAAATATAGTTTAAATATTTATGTCTGGGCTAACAATGATACCATGCCTAATTCAAAGTTACAACCTGAGACGTTTTAATAAAACAGCTGTGCGCCAATTCGACAAATACGTACATTTTTTATTTTGTAATAATTTGTACGAATAATTCTTTCACGTGAATTGGTAAAATTTTCCATTTTCGTTATCGAAACTGGAAAAACTATAAACCATAATCATTTGAAGTGAAACAGTAAATTTTCCAATTTTAAGTTACATTTATGTTATGTTTATTCATCGTTACATTATTATTCGAGCCGTGGTAGCATCGTGGTCAGAGCACGAGTTTTGAACGCAAGTGACCCAGGTTTGATCACAATTTTTTTTTAAAATCACACATGCGACTATTGTTGTAAACCTCTAGACAAATAAATAAATATCTCCCACCTTCCACCGAAGACATTTTTGAGACAATGTAACAGGCGGTGAGCCTGTCGCCGTCTATTTGTCCAAGCCAACGACAAAAGTTTTCGAAAAATCCCATTGGGGGCCTTGGGGATCGAACTCGGGTCTCTTCTCTCGAATTCCGATCACCCAACCACTAGGTTATCGTCACTTTTAAACCACTAAATACCAGTAAATAAGAGATAAGAGTCACGATAACCGAGTAGTTTGGGGCGGATTTTCGAGTCAAGAAACCCGAGTTCGGTTCCCTGGTGGCAGGCTTACGAATTATATCGTTGGTTTGGACAAAGACGGCGACGGACTAACCACCTTAACGTTGTAATCACGTGACACATATCTTCAGTGGAAGTTGGGTCAAAGAGACTTAATTGTCTAGAATAGACAATTAAGTCTCTTTGACCCAACTAGAATTGCGTGAAGATATTTATTTATTTACTAGTAAATAAGCTGCAATGCTTGTGTCAAAGCATTGCAGCTTGTTACTAGTAACATTATTTGGAATTGTTAGTGTTCTTTGGAATATACGTCGTGAATATAAAGTAGCGTGATCTATTTCAATTTTACGAATTTTACTAAGCTTGACAGTGACGAAATAATTGGCAGATTATATTACAAAATTCCCAACAAAAACCGTGTGCGGTCTAATAGAGTATATCAAGTGTTGACTTATTTCGAACTAACTCTGGCATAAGATCTCTTTTGTATCTCGTAGTAAGTTCATACAATCATAATTTCACACAAATTGACATCTTTGCGACAAGCGTAAGAAGTAAGTCATAAAAAACTAATTATTTCCAAAGTCTTGTAAACTACTTTTATTTTTCTTTTATAGATAACTAGCTTCCCTCCGCGGCTTTGCACGCGTTTTAACACTTATCGTAGTACCCTAATTATTTTTCTAAAATAAAATTAGGCTAAGATACTCCCTATAACATCAGCTATCTGCCAGTGAAAATCCGTCCAAAATTGACAGTTATAATCGGTCTAGCCGTTTTATGGATTAGACGGACCAAACAGACAGACAGGCAGACTAAAATTGTAAAAAATATTTATCTACATGTAGTAAATACGGTTATTTCAATATTACAAACAGACACTCCAATTTTATTTATATGTATAGATAATACATATGTGCATAATGTGATTGTTAATAACAATTATGCTTAAATCAACTACTAAACCTAAAATTATGACCTTCAAAGTATCTTTAATTTTAATCTATGTACTCACTCAAAAGTCTAAGTAATATATGTACATAACAACAACTAAACAAAATAATATATTGCCAGTAGTTTGTGGTTAACGGCGCTGGTTGCAAACTGATAAGATAAATTGTAATTAACTGTTATACATTTTAGTAAGTAGCTGTATGTTACCCCAAATAAAAATTCCCATAGTATATAATAACATTGTATTTGGCACCTTACCCTTTTGGTACCTTATATATGTATATATTTATATAGAGAAATAGTCGTAGACACATATAAAAAAAAATAGAAAAATATTTTGTAATAATTCCGAAATGAATTGCGGACGATGTTGTAGGCGGACACTAGCAGGTAATTAATGGTATTAAGAGAGAAGTTAAGTATCTTTTAAGTATTGAGATACAGGCACGAGGCCTGTAATAAACTCCTAACAATCATAATAAAATTTGAAGTTCAGCAAAAAACCGTAAAATGAAAGTAGTTTGTCGATTTCATCTCTGCGATCTGCTCTCAAAAATCAAAAATCACATTTATGTAAAAAATCAAAAATCACATTTATGTTCAAATGAAGTAATGTCCTTACATAAATATCACCTATCAATAATATATTATAAAAAAAAAATATAAAAATATCTTCACGCAATTCCCAATACAGGGGTAGACAGAGGTCGAGTCTAGACAATTAAGTCCCTTCGACCCACCTTTCACCGAAGATATTTTCGGGACAACGTGACAGGTGGTGAGCCCATCGCCGCCTTTATGTCCAAGCCAACGATATTCGTACATAAGTTTTTTTGAAAAACTCATTGGTACGAGCCTACCAACTGGGGATCGAACTCGGGTCTATTGACTCGAAATTCCGACCACCCAACCACTCGGCTATCGTGACTTCTATATCATAATATATTATGATATAAAAATTATAATTATGAACAACTGTCACGACAGCTGAGTGTTTCGATCCCTAAGGTTCGTACCAATGGGTTTTTTCTAAAACTTACGTACGATTTATATAGTTGGCTTGGACAGAGAGTCGGCGTCAGTTCCCAAAAATGTCTTCGGTGGAAAGTAGGTCGAAAGGACTTAATTGTCTAGAACTCTGTCTGCCCCAGTATGCGTGAAGATATTTTTTTCACAATCTAATTCCGGTAAATTATAACTTACGTTAGTATCTAGTTTCTGTCTACCACTATTTATTTTAGAAACGTTACGCAACCGAAAATTATCGTTGAGTGTTTGAAATACTCAATGCTTGCAAGTGTTTTAGGAGTACAATCTATGCGATAAGCTGATCTGCATAGCGCTAATCAACATTAAATGTCGATTGTAATTAATGTAAATCATGTTGTTATTATTTCTTTTTTTTTTCAGTTCCTTGTAACCGTAATTTCGAAGCTGAGTTTGAATACCGCAAGGGACACGAATATTAAATAATTTATAGGTTAATAGGGAAGAAAATTGTTAATTTATTTCCGTAAGTTCCGTTCCGTTCCATAAATTTTTTCAAAATCCCTTTGGTACGAGCCTGCCATCGAAGATCGAAGTCGGGTCTCTTGACTTGAAATTCCGATCACCCCCCCCCCCCAGAATTGGGGGTGGGGGTGGGGGCTCCGGTTACCTGCACTCACCAGACGAAACGTAGAAGTTTGTTAGATTTCTTCTTCACGCCGGTATTAGGCTTTAAAGAAGAAGAAGAAAAAGAACGACTGAAAAGAGGATTTGGTTCACGTGTGTATAAGTTATCCTGTTAAATCATTCAATGTGGAAATACTGCCAGCGTTACTGGTACATGTGCTTAGTACATGCCTCAACGATAAGGGCTTCATGACTCTCACACCAAATATTACCTATATCTATTTATTCATGGCAATCATCATTTTATTCAAGCGTATCGGACTGACAAAGTTACATTCGCATTTATAATATTAGTAAGTAAGGATACATGCATACATTTTCTAGGAACTTATACAAACACATTTTTAAATCCTCTCGGTATTTCAATACCTTGCAAAAAAACAAAACTCAGGTTCGATTTACCATGCATATAAACGCTCCTTATCAGTCATTGACCTGATGATTACGTTTCATAATCGCTTTTTAATTAAAAGCGTAATTTTATTCTATTATCATTGCTACATTTATTTTGTTGCGTGACCGGAATTCGAGGCAAGAGACCCAAGTTCGATCCCCAGGTGGCAGGCTTATATCGTTGGCATCATTAAGAAGGCGACGGGCTCACCGCCTGTTACGTTGTCCCAAAAATATCTTCGGTGGAAAGAGAGTCGAAACGACTTAATTGTCTAGTTCTCTGTCTACCCTCTGTCTAGATTGGTGTGAAGATCTATTTTTATTTTTTTTATATATATTTATTTTCACACATTTCCCAAGAGTTTGAGATAATTTAGTCCTTTCTAGTCACAATCATTAAACCTTATTGGGACGACGTGATAGGTGGTGAGCATATCGTCGTCCCTGTTTCAAAGACCACGATGCAATTCTTACATGTGTATAGAAGCTATCAATACAAGTCTTCCTCCTGATGATGGAACATCAAGCTACATAACAACAGACTGCATTAATTGGTGTTGGAGAAACCTAAAACTAACCTGAATCACTCACATAATGAAATCTTATATCCTGAAATATAGATATAATTCCAGATAAGACTATTGTTATCTCTTAAACAATCTCTATATTATTACGTGAAGAGAAAATTTTCTATATCATATACAAAGTTAAATATTGAAGATATTGTATGCTCAAATGATTTCTTGTATTTACGCGAATACTACACATTTAAAAAAAAACGATTTTCGGATTTTATCGCGTTTTTAATTAGTTTTTACAAACTATTTTTATTTCCCGACGTTTCGGATGCTTTACAGCAACCGCAACGGTTGCATTCGTTCGTTTTATTATCGTATCGTTTTGTTTTAAATTGTATATTCAAAGTTTTTAAGAAGTGCGAGTGGTCAAATCTAACATTGCTAATATATGAAATCTGTTAAAAAATAATAAATATTTGATTTAGTTTAAAACATTACATTATACTGCCAATTTCAAATACATAATATTAAAAAGCACTTCTGATATTATTCTTTAATACTTATTACTTAATACTACCGTTAATTACTTTCAATACTTTACATAATATTTACTACGTCGTGATTATATACTCTTGGAAAATAGCCTTTTGTCAAAGAATATATAAACACTGCGTATTTGTTCAAAGTATAGATTGTCAATAAAGCAATAAACTGGCCACTGGTATCATTACTCATAATAGGGCACAACACTGATTGTTGCGAGTTACGTTGTTCCAAGTTTAAAGTAGAGTTTGAATTGAACCCGCTCGAGACGAAATGTACTAAAACCGGAATCTTAACTTGTTCCTACAATACAATGTGCAATTGCTATCATTGTATCAACTTATACACGTATACAGTACCCATGTCTTACCACTTGACTCTGTTGCAATAGACTTATAAGTTTTGCTGTTTTGTTTTAAGATTTATACAAATATTTACCAGATTTTATCGGTAGAGAATACCAAAAAGCATTAAGTTCGCTCAAGGGAACCCTTTGTTTATGTGGGTTGAAAGGACTTAACAGTCTACCCCAGTATTAGGTATGGCGTGATAATATTTATTTAATATATACTTGTAATAGAGTCACATGTATTTTAAATACATTTCATTATTTACTTTTGGATCTTTCTTTGGACTTGAGGACGTACTAATTTAAAAATGTTTTCTTTTTATACTATTAGTTGACAAATGAGTCTTCCTTAATTTTTTTTAATCGTGAGAATGAGATAGCCTATTAAAAGTCAAGGGATTGTTTTTTTTTTTTTTGCATTTATTGTTGCACTTCTTAGTGATGTGTTCGATGGCGATTGATCAAAAGATAATAAAGGAGGTTATAAACCCTAACTTAATGGAATATAAACATAATAAAATTAATAATCTTAATCGATGAATATAATGTGCAAGATTCAATTAATAAAAATTTATCGGCACTTGACGACGACTTCAAGCACGTCATTGAGTAGCTTATTGAAATATTTTATTAATAAGTAACAAAGTTTGATAAGAAACTAACAAAAACTTATTTTTTTTTCTTTTGGAAAGCGGTAATTTTTTCAAATGTTTATGCTGCATCTATTTGGTTCCTTACCACTAATATCGAGTATTGCATGAATTGTTGGAACTTGTCCTCACACGCTCGTCGTGGCCCATTTCGTTTAATTTAAAACAATAAAACCGGGACCCACAAGTTATATTAACTGTATCAGATTTGTGCTGTTATGACGCGGATGTCGGCCATTATCCATTCTTTAGTCTATGATATATAATCAATCTAAGCATATGTGTTTCACCCTACTCCTCTTACACAAATTCAAATCATTTATTGATCAAAAGACAAAAAAGATGTGTCACGATAGCCGAGTGGTAGGGTGGCCGGAATTTCGAGTCGAGAGATCCGAGTTCGATCCTCAGGCGGCAGGTTTTCACAAATTCGTACCAATGGATTTTTTCAAAAACTTATGTACGAATTTTATTCTTGGCTTGGATATAAAGACGGCGACGGGCTCACCACATGTCACATTGTCCCGAAAATATCTTCGGTGGAAGGTGAGTCGCAAGGACTTAATTGTCTAGACCTCTTTCTACCCTTGTATTGAGAATGGCGTGAATATATACATATTTACATAAATAAATATTCATTAACAAATATCAAACAATCACTACATCGATTGAAAAATCAATTTTGATTATCGAATTTGATTTCGAACCCGCGACACAGCATCGCAGGCAAAGGTTACCAACTCGGCTATCGTGTCGACTTATATTATACCAAATTATATTTTATTTATATACCAAATAATATATAAAATATATTGACCAATTATATTATACCAAATATCTTCAAGTCACGTAAACGTGACGTCTTGATCAAATTGACCGTAAGCAGTAATACAATATTGGTAACAATTCACAATGTGCGGTGTCTATCTACCTATAAATAAATTTATAATTGCATTTTCAAGGACTCTTCGACAACAATAATGGAATCATATAAGCAACTTTTGTCTTTATTCCAAACGTTATTTATAAACGCACTGTATTTAAAATAAGCGCCATTTTGTAAATTCAAATTATAATGATATTTTATGGAACAACTAAATGTTAATGTTATTGATTTTCATAGAACTGTTTTGGATTATTATTAAATGTTGTATTTTGCACCTAGGGATGAACAAGCCTGCCACCTAGGGATCGTCCTCGGGTCTCTCTATTCGAAATTCCGACCACCCTACCACTCGGCTGTTGTAATTTTACGTATATTTGTAACTATGTGTGTATTTAAATATATATGTATGTACATATTGTATCGTTAGCTTGGGCATTAAGACGGTGATATGCTACCACCTGTCACGTTGTTTCAAATAAGCTTCGATGAAAGAACAAAATGTTTAATCGTTTAGACCTATGCATCTCCAGTTGTGGGAAATTGGGTGAAGATATAAAAATATTGCTAGAATAGCAGAGCAGTTACTGTTACAAATAGGGTTTTATCTATTTCAGGATTGAATACACTTGAATTCTATCTTAGTCCAATCTAATTAAAATTGATAACCACTGAAATTTGATCTCTCCTCTATAAATAATCTTCTTAATAATAAGATATATGAATATTTATCTATTTAAACATATATCTATTAAGCGATACATAGATAAGTAATGCCTGGAAGAGATCGCTAAGCAGCGATAAAGCCTCCAGATTGTACCTACTACCTATGTTTCTTATTTATTTTGTTATAACTGTGTTTTTCGTTATTTATTCTATGGCATCATCACCTGAGACACTCTCCTGAAAAGGCTTCGATGATAGGTAGGCAGATAGGGTGTAGTTGTCGAGACATCTGTCTACCCCAGTATTGGGAAAACGCATCAAGCTAAATACAATTTTTTAAAATAAGCTTAAAGAAAGACTAAGACGGACTAATGAATAAGAAGTAACTCCTGATTGTAATAATTCTTTAAGTGTAACAGCAATGAATCAAAGCAGAACAACATACATACATTATATTACGGCCTATTAAATTGTGTGATGGTGGGTTTGGCCGCAATCGCCAATTAAGTTGGCGATCGCAGTACCAGACACCTTGCAAATTAGATGCTGCTGTCCGTCACCGGTCTGCTAAATGTTGTCCTTGTATATTTGTAGATAAGTCACCATAGCCGAGTGGATGGGTGGTCGGAATTTCGAGTCGAGAGACCCGAGTTCGATCCCCAATTGGCAGGCTCGTATCAATGGGTTTTTTCAAAACCCATGTACGATTCATATCGTTGGCTTGGACATAAAGGCGGCGACGGGCTCACCACCTGTCACGTTGTCCTGAAAATATCTTCGGTGGAAGGTGGGTCGAAGGGACTTAATTGTCTAGACTAGACCTCTGTCTACCCCTGTGTTGGGAATTGCGTGAAGATATTTATTTATAATAAATAAATAAATATCTTTATATTTGTCTTAATATTTATATTTGTAGATGGTAACATAATGAGAACTCAAATAGAAACAGAAGATTCGAGATGGTTACATGAGAGTTACATTGTTCAGCGGTGGTTTCAAAAATGACGATCGATGGATGTAATGTATGTTACTTATATTGATAAATAAATGATTTGATTTGATTTGATCAGTAAAGTGTTATTTATATTTTTAATGTGGTTAAGTCTCAATAGCTGAGTGGTTGGGTGATGGGAATATGAGAGAAGAGACCCGAGGTCGATCCCCAAGTCTCGTATCAACGGGTTTTTCGAATCTTTTGCACGGTTTATATCGTTGGCTTGAACATTAAGACGGCGACGGGATCACCACGTTGGCCCAAAAATGTCTTCGGTGAAACGTGGGTCGAAATGACTTAATTCTTTAGAACTCTGTTTACCTCTGTATTGGAAATGACATGAAGATATATTTTTAATTTGATTACTGTAGCAATCGGCTTTGAAATATAAACCGTCTATGTTCACAGACAGGCACATTTATGTCGATTGTTTGAGGTCCGGAATCCATAAAGTAAATCTAATTATGACAGAAGACCTTGGCGGTTGTACTGTTTATAGTCTCATATGTACCTCTTGTAAGCGACGCAATGCTTAGAGTCGGTATTACATCAAATATTATTTGGTAAAGGCCATTAAAGGTCGCGGTATATGATGTGAACGTAGACATGATTTATACATGATTTAGTGTACGTTCACTTACCAAAATTTACGTAATAAAATATTTACTACATTTATGAGTACGGTTGTGAAATCAATAGGTTATAATAATATTTTCTATTTGTTCAATTGAAAATGTTTAAATTATGGGCATGTTAAAATTATGGGAAAAACTATGATTCCAATAATCTTACAAAGGGTCGAAACTCAAAGCCCGCGTTACGAAAACATATGATAATAAATGAGCATTTGTTTTTATTTTAATTATATTTTTAAAAGTATTTGATTTTGACTGAAATAAAAATGTTAACATATTAAAAAGAAATAGTGACATAATAAAAATTTTCTTGAAAATGAAATAAAAAGAGTATTTCTAGAATAATAATTTATTTATGTTTAGTTTTATATATTAATGTTTAGGGTTGTAGCAGGAAAACCAATCAATAGCGTCGTTTATCGATATTATTATTTATATTATTGAATGAAATTAATTAACCTATTATAATGGGTTTTAATTGAAAAAATAATAGAGGAAAAGTATTACATATGCGGTTGAATATTATTATGACATATAATACATATAAGAGTACTTACGTATGTTTAGATATATTGGCTTATAAATGTTTCGTTCCAATTGGTTTTAAACTATTTTTTTATCTTCCTGCATTTCCCATTACAGGGTAGCCAGGGATCTGAGCAATTTAAAGTCACATTTCACCAGCGCGTATTTTGGGACAACTTGACAGCTTGAGACTACCACCGTTATTACGTGGTAATAACGGTGGTAGCCAAGCCGACGATAGAAATCTTGCATATGTTTTAAAAAAATCATTATTACAAGCCTACCTCCTGGGGATCCAACTCGGGTCTCTTGATTCGATCTGCGATCACCCAACCTCTTAGCTATCACCATTTATATTTTAAAGCATTCAGTATTTTATGACAAATGTATCTCTAAAATCCTCTCAATTTTATCTCCAAAATCCTCTCAAAAATACTGTATTTTTGTGCTAAATGCGTTTAATAATTTACTATCCAATTGAGGATCTATCTACCACTATTTATTAACAATAATTGCAGTTGCACTCAAACGGGTTTATCCGTGTATCATTATTTGGTACATTCACGACCGTAGTCTCAACTTAAGCTGTATTAAATCATACCAGAACCACAACCGAGGACACACAATATACCTACACAATAGCTTACACGTAATTGCTCAAATAATTTGTTATTAAGTACTCCCCACATTTGTTGATATACAAAAACATATGCTAAATAATATTTATTGTTAATCAAAGATACTCACTTTGCTTGATGAATAAACAGCTGTAAACAAATAGGAAATCCTGGTTTCAAAGAATTTTATTTGAGTTTAAAAAAAACACTCGCGTAATTCAACTTTATATTACGAACGATACGATTTATAAATGAACCGACGCGTGCTCTTTCGGTCGCGTCGCTAGCCACAATGCAACGCAATCGCAATGTCTACAATACTACGTTACTACACACTCGCGGCTCGCGGACCAGATACTGTATTCTATGTTACGTCACACACCTTATATACATATACCGAGACACTATTATCGCACCCAAAACATTTATCTACATGTGTAATCGCACAAGACATATGCAATCTGAAATATCGATAATTCGGTTAACCTATATCGATATGCATATTGATGTAGAAGTGCTAGTAACGGAAGGAAATGTTAAACATACAAGCATGGAACGCTATAGTCGAGTTAAAGATTTGCGTGTTGTTAAAGGAAATGCCTGAAAGTACAACGCCCTGCACGTTCTAATAGTGCTTAGTTCGTCGCTAGCACAGTTGTCGACATTCTTTCATTCTAGAACAGTGCTGGTCCTTGTCGATATAATGTAAATTAGATTAAAAACAGGTGGCTAACTTTTACCTATAATTTTTCTTATTTGTGTCTCTGGTTTGTGCTTTTACGTATATTTATTTACCAGCTTATATATTCACAACTCCAAAAAAAAGCAAATAACTTCTGTTATCTGTTTCTAGACAGTTTCTGAACGGTTTCTAAGGACTTTACTTAATGACTCTTGGAACTTCGAAGAGGCATACTATATTTTATTTAATACAATTTATTATATGTCCCTCGCTTTCTTTTCATCATGAGAGGCAACATAGAGAGAAGCTTTGAATACCGTAATGGCCACCGACAGAGGGTGTGATACATACATACATAATGGCCTGTTAAAGTCCACTGCATGACATAGGCCTCTTCCATAGGGAGGATTTGCCATAATTGCTACGGCGGATTGGCGATCGCAGTATCAGACCACTCGCACCTCGGAAGCTGATGCCCATCGTCGGTCTGATTATTTTGGTCTGATATTTCTAAAGAAATGTTTAAGATGGGCAAAATTAAGAAGCAGCTACAGTAAGCAAGAGACAGGCAACATTGTCTAAGGTGTATCTGGCACTGCTGTCGTAACTACGCTGCCAAGCGTATTGACTGTGGCTCCTTACAGAAGGGGTTTTTCCAGATCACTCTACCACTCGGCCATCGTGACCCACCTAGATCATATCAAAAATTTATTAATTATTTTTTAAAATTATTTACATATTTTAAATTTTTTTAAAATAACCGTATCTATCGATATTAACGTTATACAACACTAAATGATCTAATCCCGTATGGGTCGCCGAGCGTCGGATTACTTGTCACGAGCGACGCGCGCTGTTTGCTAAGTTCGTGCGCCGAATTCGTCAAGTTTTACATCTGAAGCAGCAGGAAATGATGTAACACGTATTTAACTGAATTTTTAAATAAATAATTAGTGAATCGGGGAACAATTCGAGTGGATGACCTTTAAGATTTAATAATGCATTAAATATTATAATACAAAGTCTCCCCGCAACGTCTGAATGCAATGAACAAACTCAAAAACCACTGTCTGTAATGGGACAAATGTAGTAACTACATTTGGATCTTGCTTACATGATCAACGCGTTAGGCAGATAAAACACCAAAATAGAAATAAATATTAAAAATTACAGTAAGCAGTATAATAAGCAATCTTTTTGTCTTCGATTTTCTAAAAAGCGAACGAAAGTACTACGTGAATATTTTAAAATATCTAAAATTATCCTAACCAACAGTGTAACCGTGTCTAAGTTGTGAAGTGTCTCAAGCGATAGCGATCCTTTCAAATATGCTAATAGAAAATCTTTATAGGAAGAATTATTATAAGTGAATGAGTTAATGACAGCAATAACACTTGAGAATGAAGTAAAAAATAAAATAAATAAATATCTTCACACAATTCCCAATACAGGGGTAGACAGAGGTCTAGTCTAGACAATTAAGTCACTTAATCAGTGGTTCGACAACGCAGTTATTCGGCGTGGTGGAAGTTGAAGTCGCCGTGTACAACGATCTCTGTGGATGAGATCTACTGTATCATGAAATCTGCAGCCATTTGGATGTGGTCGATAAGTCGGTTAATTTCGGTATTACCACCTGTGGGAGCTATTGGGGCGAGGGTGGTCGTCGCTGTCTATGCGTCCAGATACGCTCAGAACACGAGGGGCGGCCTGAGCATCCATTCTCAGACAGCGATTGGTTGCCTGAGTGGCAGAGGGGGATTCGGGTACCCCAATGGGGTAGATTTTTTTCTTCCGCTACCATGTTATGGGGGAGAGGGGTGTGTGGGCCTCCGGTTACCTGCACTCACCAGACGAAACGCAGAAGTTTGTTAGACTTCTACTTCACGCCGGTATTCTGTGGACGTGGTACTTCCCCGGTCGAGCCGGCCCATTCATGCAACAACAAAAGCTGATGCGTGGCTCTACCACTGCAGTAGTTATAGAAGTAAATAAATAAATATCTTCACGCAATTCCCAATACAAGGGTAGACAGAGGTCTAGTCTAGACAATTAAGTCCCTTCTACCCACCATCCACCGAAGATATTTTCGGGATAACGTGACAGGTGGTGAGCTCGTCGCCGTCTTTATGTCCAGGCCAGCGATATAATTCGTACATAAGTTTTTGAAAAACCCATTGGTACGAGCCTACTACCGAACTCCGGTCTCTTGACTCGAAATTCTACCAGTTCGAAAGTCTCCACCATAAGTGCTAAAGTACCATTTTCCACTCGTGATCTCGCATAATTCTCAAGCCGACGGTACAGTACAACTTACATAGATTAATATTCATATATATAATTTAATTAGGGTCACTCACTTTCTACTAACCTAGTACCTAGGCACAGGCATTTGCTAATGGGTTTTGGTTTTTTTCGACCAACCAAAGTATATTTGCGGCCTATAAAAAGACCTTTCTCATAGAAAAATTTGTTATAACTGCTAAGATCAGTATGCTGATTTGCCAATCACCGCGACACCACGCACGCTCAGGTTGCAGCTGTCTGTCATACCTCTTATTTTAGGTGTAATATTTTTCTTGGTTCACCAGTTTCGCCACCTGATTATACCTAATTAGGAAGCTCAAAGTTGTTCAATCTGGAAAGATCTATGCTTGGCAATTCTCGGCGTGATAGAATCCGTAACGAAGATATCCAGAACCCGAAATAGCCGTGAGGATCAACCCGCTGAAGTGACAATGGGCCATATAGAAAAACACATAAAAAATATAGAAAAACGGGGAAGAAAGGTTCTAGAGATGTCGTAGAAATTTCTTAGATCCAAACGCAGCTTGGAACAACTACCCATAAGATGCAAGGTGGACTTGCACAAAAAGTCAAAAGATGCAGTTAATATAGGACCTTTCTGGCAATCTTCGAGGAGGCCTAAGTTTAGCAGTGGACTTTTGAAAGTCCGTAACGATGAATTAACTTCTTAAATGTGAGATTATAGGCGTAAAGATAAAGCAGAAAACGGTAGCAATGTAAGGAACGTGATAAAGTGTATAAAAAATTTAATTCCTCATAATAAATGTTATCATAATCATTCGATACATTTATGACATTGGAATATTATGTTTTGATAAACTTTCATTAATTCAAATTTAACTACATTAAACCAAAGTGTGTTTTGAAAGTTCTAGGTTCATATTATATTTTATAACATTTCAAATAATATTCTCGTTAATTGCTATGGTGCATTCAGCACTTAACAATATAAAAACATTTAAGTAGTTACTCGTTTCGCATCTTATAATCACGAATAACCGTTTTTAGGCAATTCCTGTCCAAAATGTCATTTTTGTACTACGGGATAAGTTGTACTTATTGGAGTTGGTAATTAGGTTAACCGCATGAACAACTATAAAGAACAGCGCCAGCTCTGAGGTCCCGGGGTACGATTCCCGGTTGGGATCCATTTAGAAAAACATTTTTTTCTATATTGTTCATGAATCTGGGTTTTAGTTGTAACATTTTTTCCAATTCCACAACACAAGTGCTTTAGCTACTTAGTTTGGGATTAGGGCAATGTATGTGATGTTGTCTCTATCTATGTATGTATATATTATTCCAAAAAGTCATCACATTCATTGCGTTCGTAAACCACAAACTGATAAAACTGAAGAGCAGATAATTTGCGGTGGCAATGAAGGACTGTATTTGTTGTTTTCTCTATCAATCATAATGCACCAATTGAAATGTTTACCAAAGTCACGATAGCCGAGTGGTTTGGTGGTCGGAATTTCGAGTCGAGAGACCCGAGTTCGATCCCCAGGTGGCAAGCACGCGCCAATGGGTTTTTCAAAAAACTTATGTACGAATATCGTTAGCTTGGACATAAAGGCGACGACGGGCTCACCACACACACGAAAATATCTTCGGTGAAAGGTGGGTCGAAGAGACTTAATCGTCTAGACTAGACCTCTGTCTACCCCTGTATTGGGAATTGCGTGAAATGTTTACCAAAAATTGCACATTTTATAACTTGTAATACATTTGTACACCAAATCAAAGTATTTTCGACCCTCCTTCCACCGAAAAATATTTTGGGTCAACGTGACCCAGTCGTCGTATTAATGGCCAAGCGAACGATATAATTCATACAAAAGTTTGCTGAGAAAACCTATTGGTACGAGTCTGCCACCTGGGGATCAAATCGAGTCTCTTGACTCGAATTCCGACCACACAACCACTCGGCTACCGTGACACATTAAAAGAAAGTTTGTTGGAGAAGCGTATACACCGTCCTATAACCAAGTTACTTACTCTATGGAGTCTACAAATGGAGTGTATGAATGAGTCAACCATTTTCCACTCGTGATCTTGCATAATTCTCAAGCCGACTGTACAGTATAACTTACATAGATTAATATTCATACAAATTTTTTTCTTCGCCACTTTTAATTTCTATAATACAAAGTATCCTACGTCTCTCTCCGAAACGAAATCAACGAAATTTAGTTATCTGCTCGCTCCCACGGGAACTGTACATATTTCAGTATAACAGGTAGCCCAGCTCTATCTCTCTCCAAATTTTCGCATTTTTAATAGATATAACATAAAAAGGGATGACATCACATGCATCCCAGAGAAAGTAGCTTAAGCACTTGTATTCCGGAATCAGAAACAACTAAGGTGCATACAACAAGACCGGAGAAAATGTAGATAAAGTTTTTATATATCTAAAATAGGTGTTTTCTAGAAAAATGTTTTTTATAGACACGACAGGGAATCGAAACCGGGAGCCCAGAGCTGGTGACACCATGACACCTTCTAGTCTCAAATTGTAAATTGTAGTGTCAAAACAATTTAGAATTTCAGTTCTTTTTAATTGTCCAGGCCCCACTAAAGCAGAGCAAAGCGTCATGCATACTATGTATATGCAGCATAAGTCGGAACGTGATACAAATATAAAATTAAAAAAGACTTATCTGGCAGGCAAATTTGCAAATATTTTAATGCGCAGTAGTTTAAAAAAATGTTACAAGTAAAAATAAACTGGGATTTCCCAATTAGGTTTACTTTACACTTATAGAATAATGTCCACTTGACTGTTTTTTTACTCACAACGGATTCCATATATAATCGCCATTAGTCAGCTTAGTTTTAAGTGTGGTAGTGTAACACTGTATTAAGCAATATTTTGGTCAAATTGTTTTAGTGGTTTCCGAGGTACTTATGTATCATATTTAAATTATTATATATAAGATATTACACCGTTTGAATTATTAAATTTTTTGCACACGCAATTTCCCATACTGGGGTAGACAGAGGTTTAGACAAAGGAGTGCTTTCCATTCTTACTTTTCATATTTTCAGCGAAACTTCTGGTACATTGACAAGCGAACCTTTCCCCGTCTCAATGTACCAGTTAATAGTACAATATTATTACATATATATTAGCTTATATAAATATTCATATATATACTTGACACATGTGTACAAAAATTCATATTTAACGCCCAAATGATAGCTAACGGGATTCCAACCTTCAACCCTCAACTTCGATCTTTACCAACCCGACTATTAGATTGATGGAAAAAATAATATTAATTATATTCAATAATCACGATTGCCGAGTGGTTCGAAATTTCTATTCCAGAGATCCGAGTTCGATCGTCAGGTTGCAGGCTCGTACCAATAGGTTTTTTCAAAAAGTTATATACGAATTATATCGTTGGCCTGGACATAAAGACGGCGACGGGCTCACCACCTGTCAAGTTGTCGTGAAAATATTTTAGGTTGAAGATGGGTCAAAGTGACTTAATTGTCTAGACTAGACCTCTGTCTACCCCTGTATTGGGAATTGCGTGAAGATATTTATTTTATTTATTATTTAATTACATTTATTTTATTTATTATTTGAAACAAAACCACCGTGTTCTAGACATGGCCTTGCACTCATGCATTACATTAAAATCTATATCTAATTACAAGCAATTTATTACTGAACAGACAGATTTCGTACTGTATGAATTACAATGGACCTTCTGTATGTGAATAAATCAATCGTTCCAGCATCGGGCGCATAAATAAATGTTTGTTATTTGATTCATAACTCGGAGGTTGTTTTAAAGACAAAGGACGCCTACACGATGCAGTATATCACGAGGAGACTCCTTATAATTTGTAATACAGAAAGAAAGAGTCACGATAGTCCAGTGGTTGGGTGATCCGAATTAGTTTAGGGTTTAATCTTATACATATATACGGCTCACTACCTGTCACGTTGTTCTAAAAATATTTTCGGGGGAAAGTTGGGTCGAAACGTCTTAATTGTTTTCTTAATTGACAGAAGTCTACCCCAGTATTAGGAATAGCCCGAGAAGGTATCTGCAGGTATCAAATAAGCAGACGACCTAATAGCATAGTTGGTAGTGGCCCTGCTATTGAAGCCTTGCCGGTTCGAATTTAGCTAAGGGCAAATATTTGTGTGATGTGGTGAATTTGAATTTAAATTGATGTTTGTAATTTAATGATGATTTTTTTTCTTTCATTTACATGAACGTATGGATATTATACGTCAGAGAAACATAGCAATTAAAATCTATATATTTAGAACAAATTACGTTTGCACGATGCAATTTTTCATAAGGGACTTACCTTTGGCGATACTTGTCCCTTAGGATGCATCTGCAAGTAATCTGTGTGTCTACATAGGAAGCTCGCTAGTGGCCAACAATTCAGAAAACATATCAAAATTCTACATCGTGCTATCGAAGTTCTTACGTCTACATGCATATAAATGACGGTAACGATTCAGACACCGGCCGACCATCGAGCTCTGGCCAAGCGAGCTGCGGCAAGATTAACATTCAACAGTGGTAGAGCCACGCATCAGCTTTTGTTGTTGCATGAATGGGCCGGCTCGACCGGGGAAGTACCACGACCTCACAGAATACAGGCGTGAATTGGAAGTCTAACAAACTTCTGCCTTTCGTCTGGTGAGTGCAGGTAACCGGAGGCCCACATACACTCCTCCCTCAATTCTGGGGGGGGGGGGCACTCTAAGGCCGGCAACGCATCTGCTATGCCTCTGGTATTGCGGGTGTTTATGGGCGGCGGTAAAACTTTCACCCTTACGTCTTCGAGGAGGAGTAAATCATCCGAACTGTCATAAGTGGTTAATACCCAAATTAACCATAACGACCTTGCCAAGTAGGGTCTGCCAGTTCAGGCGGTGCCCACAATGCGCACCTCATATTCTGTTGGAGCAGGTCTTTGGGTGTTGGTCCATCTAGACCGCAACGACGAGGCCCAAAAGATCTTTAAGATCAAGATCGCAAATGCCATGTCCATGGCATACGCGTGGAGGACCACCCATACCGACCCTTTAGGCGGCTAAGACTTCCGACTTTTTAGAGTAGGCGCGTAACACCGATCACTCTTTAAATAAATAAAATAAATAAATAATTATCTTCAAGCAATTCCCAATACAATACCGGGGTAGACAAAGGTCTAGTGTACACAATTAAGTCCCTTTGACCCACCTTCCACCGAAGATATTTTCGGGACAACGTGACAGGTGGTGAGCCCATCCCCGTCTTTATTTCCAAGCCAACGATGTATTTCGTACATAAGTTTTTGAAAAACCCATTGGTACGAGCCTGCCACCTGGGGATCGAACTCGGGTCTCTTGACTCGAAATTCCGACCACCCAACCACTCGGCAATCGTGACTGTTGCCGAGTGGTTGGGTGTCACTTTTTGAGGCGTTCAAAATGTTTAAAACCACGAGGAAATTGAATAATTGAACATTAAATGCAATGCTTTTATTTTCGGTTGGTACATGTATATGTTCTTTTCATAATCATTAAGAAATATTTGTTATGAAAATGCACATTTAATTGAATAACACATCTTTCACGTAAGAATAGTCAAGTTTGTTTCTAGTTACATAAAAAATCGTGTTACTAAGTAAACAAGTATCAAGCGATGTAACAATATTATGTTATATTTCCTTGCGCAACAAAAATATACCACAATGCAAAGATTCAATATACTCAAACTTCAGTTAGTAGTAATTGTTTATTTTGTTATTAATAAGAAAATTGAGTCAGATATTTAAAAAGAATAATATTTCTAAGAGAAACTTGTTACGTATTAAATAAAAAGTTTGCACTTAAGCTAAGTCAGATAAAAAAAAATCATTTCTCGTATTTACGCGAATACTGCACATTTTTAAATAAAACGATTTTCGTGGTCCCCCCGTGACCACGATCCGAAACGTCGGGAAATAAAAATAGTTTGTATAATTAAAAACGCGATAAAATCCGAGAATCCTTTTATCTAAGTCAGATAAAGTTCAACTTCGACCCAGAGGCCAGTCTGTACATGAATATACGTATATTCTTAATGTTAGGTCAAAATGTATGTATGATTGGTGGCTGGACATCAAACCGCCGACAGGCTCATCACCTGTCCCGTTGCTTCAAAAATAAACTCCTGTAAAACGTTGGTCAAAAAGAAGAAATTGTTTAGTCCTCTGGCTACCCCTGTATTACGAAATGCGTGAAGATACTAAGTACATAGCTTATCAAAATGTTTTGGTTAAGAATGTTTGGTTAACAAGATGGTATCTGTTTCATAATACATTTAAAGATAAAAGGATTTATCTAAATATCAAACAAATCCGTACGAAAAACCTTATGATATAAATAACAATATTTTACGCATTTTCCTTAAACATATTGATAAATAGACGGATATAAGTTCAGGTACTTATGTTTAATAAAAAATATATACGGTTTGGGTCTGCCGTAATCGCTAGGCTTGGTAAGAAGGACAGGTAAATTCAGTCTGGTATTGGGTATTAGTACTGCTGCGTAGGTCTGCACAATTTTGATCTAGTATTATTGATGATCCCGGAATCTATCGGTAGCTATTACAAATCTTAAAATATTTAACCGCCTCTTACACAAACAAAACACAAGAAGTTGGTTTATATTTATGCGGACACACACAATAAAAAGAGATCGAGGAAGTTTAGTCCACTTTGATTAACTCTTTGACCGAAGCTTATTTGGAACAACGTGACATCTCCATCTAAGCGTCCAAGAAAACCATGCAATATACTTACATAGATCTTACAACTTACAAAGATAAATATTTATACAAACATATGACATTAACACGTTCATATCTCGAGTACATATATAGATATGGACAACATCACATACATTGCTCCGATCCCAATGTAAGATGCTAAAGCATTTGTGGTATGGGAATCGGAAACAACACCCAGACACCCCAAACACCCACCATTAACACCCAGACACAAGAAAATGTAGAAAAAATGGTTTTTTCTATTTTGACCCTACCGAGAACCGACTCGAACGCAATTTCCAATACAGGGGTAGATAGAGGTAGAGACAGTCGCTTCGACCCACCTTCCACCGAAGATATTTTTGGGACAGTGTGACAGGTGGTGAGCCCGGCGCCGTCTCAATGTCCAAGCCAACGATATAATTCGTACATAGATTTTTGAAAAACCCATTAGTACGAGCCTGCCACCTGGGGATCAATCTCGGGTCTCTCGACTGGAAATTACCACTACCACCATACCACTACCATACCACTCGGCTATTATGACTATTGTGACCAATATTAAAGGAAGAACGAAACAAACAGTATTACTATTCGTTTCCTTTTACCTTTCGCACGATGATTATTTTGTTTACGTTTCCTCTGTGCTAATTATGATAAAAGCGTATCAATATATCAGATTTTGAGAACGTCGTATCATTTTATGAAACGTTTTTTTTAAAACTCTAGAGTAGTTAAAAGTCAATAGGTTATTTGGACTTATATCTAATAACCTATTGACTTTTAACTTTTAAGTTATCTTATGACTTTTAGGTTATTTAGGACTTATACCTAACTAGCCTATGCCCAGACTTCGTCCACGCAGTATACCGAAATTCCCGCTCGAACATTATTTACCAGGGTAAAAGTAGACAATGTCCCTCATTCGATGTACGAATAATATAACAATTCAATTTATTTAAAACCATGTTCCAGATGTTTCTCACAGAAACCGAAGATTTTTCCGATATACATGTAGCCTGTGCACTTTTTCGCACCATATTCTATGATAAATATACATAGAATATACATAAACGGCCATAAAATTTGGACACAGAGTCCAAATTGTATGCCAGATACCTTCAGCCGTTTTGTCGTGATTGAGTAAAACACGACATAACGGCTTTGAGTAATACACATCCTTCACATAAACAGGGATATCCCATATTCAAACTTTCGTATTTATAATGTTCTAGCTTTTACCCGCGGCTGTGTTCGCGTAAAAAACTGTAAAAGTCATAATCGTTAAAAAATATATGTCGTCACGCCATTCTCAAAACTTTAGTAGACAGAACCCTTTTGACCCACTTTCAAAGAAGATATTTTTGGGACAACGTAGCAGACTTTCACCATCTTTTATGTCCAAGTCAATTTTTAAAATATATAAAAAATATATATCTTATATATATCTTCACGACATTCTCAACTGGGGTAGACATAGGTTTACTCTAGACAATTAAGTCCCTTCAACCCACCTTCCACCGAAGATATTTTCGGGACAACGTAAAAATACATAAGTTTTGAAAAACAATTATTGGTACGAGCCCATAACCTGGAGATAGAGCTCAGGTCTCTTAAATCGCACATATCGTTATCAGGAAAGTTAATAAAATTATCATATGATTATTTCTCAAACAATTAAAAACAGCTGATAATATTATAATTAATTGAAGAGTGAGCTGACCGCTGATTTACGTATTGGATCTTCGTTTGACCTTAATTACACATAATTTTTCACATTATATACATAGTAAAATGTTAAGAGTCAAAACGAATTTCATGGTAACCTAAATTTTCTAACAAATTACAAAATGGAACAAAACAAATTTTTGATTCCTTGGGTTACATTATTGCATTTTTTTTATCTCCACGTACTTTCCTATACCGGGGTGGTCAAGGGTTTAGAACATTAAATGCTCATGATCACACTTCACCGATTTTTTTTTGTCATCACGTGATAGATGGTAAGCCTGTTGCTGTCTTAGTGCCAACTATATAAATCGTACATATGTTTTATTTTTAAAAGCCTTCGCGGCACCTTCACCTCCTTCCTAATATTTATTTATCTTCATGCACAATCCCTGACGGGGTAGCCAGAGAGAACAGATCGCCAAGTGACACGATCCCTACATACTTCTTTCGCTTCTTTCAGATTCATCATCTTCTTCATACATGCACGTCTAGGTATCCGAGTACTCTTGACCCTCCCCTCTTCGAGCAATTTGCTCACATGGTCTTCGAAAGTTAGTCTCGGTCTACCTTGACACCTTTTAATATTAACTTTCGCGCTATATATTTTCTTCACCATTCGGTCTTCACTCATTCGCTCAACGTGCCCAAACCATCGAACCTAATGAGGATCATATTCGGTTGTTATGATCATAATCATTATGACTTGGCTAGTTCTACTGCTCCTGCCTATTCTAAATAAGTTATAAACTATATAAATCCTTCAGAGCGATTAAAAAAGACTCTTGAGCTACGAGAACGTATCTACACAAACCTGCGATCCCACCAGAGCTGGTCGCTTGAACAGCTTCCCTTTCGGAAAAAAAGTTCTTCACGCCATTCCCAATTATGGGGTAGACAGACATAAGATTTTGGAAAATCCATGGGTACGAGGAGGCCTCCAGGCGATCGAACGGCTATCGTGACTTTTTGGAAGAGAACGATAATCTAGAATCGACTATATACTATAACTGCAATAATAAAAAAAAGTAAACAAAAAATATACAGGAATGGATAAACAAAAATACATGATCTCCTTTTGCATCACGACTCCACCCTGGATGTGATTGCAGGACTTGCTAAAATTGTTTCATGTTTTCACACGAAAATTTGACCAAACACTCGATGTAATTCCCCACCAACCGTATTTACAAGAACTGGTTGATTCTTTGTGATTGCTTCTTGTTTTTAACTCAAAAAACATTTAAAAGGAAGAAGATTTAAACATTATTTACGCGAAACTATTATTTTTGGTTTTTATAGCGACTTTATTTGTAACTGTAATATTTTTTTTGTATATAATGACGCCATAGAATCCAAAAATCATCGTTTTATTTTAAAAGTATTTATTACTACTTTACTATACTATAACAGCAATAATTAAAAATAGTGAAAAAAATAGCCTACACAAAAAATAGCATGTATAATAAATGAACCGTGATAAAGTTAATTTATAAACATGAAATGTCGAGAAAAAGGCTCGCCTAGTGTTAATACCATAGACTGTCATGTTTGTTATTTTCACGCGTCTCCTAATCCCGAAAACCCCAGACTTTCACCACTTTTCATACTCCGGTGAATTGTGTAGACGTCATAATTCTCTATGACTAGTCTAACTCTAGGCGGTTTGACGACCTCCGTGGACGAGTGGCGTACACACAGGTTTTCACGGAGTTGCCAGCTCTGATGACCCGGGTTCGAATCCTGGTCGGGTCAATGTAGAAAACAACTTTATCTACATTTTCTCGTATCTGGGCGTTTGTGATACCTTCGTCGTTTCTGATTCCATAACACAAGTGCTTAAGCTGCTTACTATGGGATCAGAGCACTGTCACATACATGTTGTCCCTATCCCTATTTATGTATGTATTTATTTATTTTTTACACTACACAAGCCTATATCGTTAATATCAAACTTCGATTTACAACACTGACAGTAATATACTACTGAAGTCCTCCATGGGCGAGTGGCATAAATACCGGTTTTCAAAGTGTCGCCATCTCGAGGACCCGGGTTCGATACCCGGTCGGGTCAATGTAGAAAATCCACTTCTTCTACATTTTCTCGGGTCTGGGTGTTTGTGGTGCCTTCGTTGTTTCCGATTCCTATACCTCAAGTGCTTTATCATCTTACATTGGGATCGTAGCAATGTGTGTGATGTTGTCCCTATCTATATATGTATTTATTTATTTTTATGTATTTAATGTTGACAAAAACTTCGTGAAGTTCAAGTTTAGTAATCGTCGGTAATGATTCTTTATTCTCTATTTCATTCTTCGTTACTTTACTACTTATCATGTGAAATAATAATGCCGTGTTTTTTTTTTTATAGAAAAGGGAGGCAAACGAGCAGGTGGCTCACGTGGTAAGAGATTACCGACGCCCATGAACACCCGCAATACCAGAGGCTTAGCAGGTGCGTTTCCTCCCCTAGAGTGCCTCCCTCCCCCAGAATTGGGGGAGGGGGGTGTGTGGACCACCGGTTATCTGTACTCACCAGACGAAACGCAGAAGTTTGTTAGACTTCTACTTATTCCGGTCCGGCCGGTATTCTGTGAGGTCGTGGTACTTTCCCGGTCGAGCCGGCCCATTCATGCAACAACAAAAGCTGATGCGTGGATCTGCCAATGTTAAAACCGTGTACTCTAAAGCCGCTGTTCTAGAGAGTAAAATAATCACTTTATGTGTATGTATGTGTAGAGAGTTACGACAGCCGAGTTGTTTGGTGGTAGGCTCGTTCCGATGAGTTTTTTTTTTAACTTGAGTACCTTTTATATACTTGCTTTGGACTTTAAAACGGCGACCAGTTCACCACCTGCCAAGAATCCCCAAAAAAGTCCTCGAAAAATTTGGTCGAATGCATTTAATTGTTTAGACAAATATTTACTACTATTAACTGAGAATATATATTTTTTATTTTATGTGTGCAAACTTCGACGCCTACCATTTTTATGTATGCAATGTGTTTTTGCAGTTGTCCTTTTCAGTATACTAGTGACACTTGACTCCCTTGTTTATGGGATTAGGTGGGATAAAAATGGCGTTGACAGTTTGATAGTGACGTGTTAGTGACCTGGCCTTCGAAGTTAACGTTTGTGTGTTCTAATTCAACTGAATGCAAACATTTTTGTAATGAATATGAATGTCTGTACCAAAGACATATTATTGTACTCTGATCGTGGACTTATTTATCTTCACGCATTTTCCCAGAGGCAGGTAGCAGAGGTCTTCGCGATTAAGTCCTTTCGGCTCACTTTTCACACAATTTTATTTCGATCAACACGACAGGTGGTGAGCTTATCGTCGTCTTAGTGCTTTATCTAACGGTACTATATACAAACAGATATATGTATGTAAATTTAATATTGTAGATATTAAATATTATTTTATTAGGAATTTTATTAAATATTGCCATCTAATCAAAACTATGTACTGGAGGTTTATGTCAAAAGGTCATTATTAATATATAAAGTAGTTATTATGTATATGTGTTATCATACATATAGGACATAGGCCTCTCCCATTGATTTGCCATAATCGCCACGCTTGGCAGGCAGATTGGCGATCACAGTACCAGACCTCAGACGCTACTGCCCATCTTGGTCAGATTATTTTGGTGTTATATATTTAAAGATAGTTATCCCGCCATCTGTCGGTAACATTATTCAAGGCTGTTTCCTTTAGTCGCCAGTAACGACACCCTCGGGAAGAAAGGAAGTGGCAATATTCTTACACCATTACCACCATATGTCTCATCAAATAGTTTCTATCCTTGTTTAGGAGTCGATTACGTGTGATCGTTCGCATAACTCGAAAGGTACTTGATTGATTTCCTTGCAATTTTAACAGGTACAGCATTTTCGGAGAAGTTCCCAAGGGAACAAGAAATATTTAAAAGAGGCTTAGGGTTATCAATTTCTTTTACAGATTACCCTGGCAACCTGTTAATTCTACTACTACTACTACAAATGATTTTTTCTTATATTTGAAGAAATCATTTTCATAATTATAATAATAGATTAAGTCCTAAATTAGCTGGGTTCAGTTTAACATAGTGAGTCACGATAGCCGAGTGGCTGGGTGGTCGATATTTCGAGTAAAGAGACCCAAGTTCGATCCCCAGGTGGCAGGCTCGTACAAAAAGGTTTTTTCAAAACTTATATACGAATTATATCGTTGGCTTGGACATTAAGACGGCGATGGGCTCACCCCCTGTCACGTTCTCCCAAAAGTCTTCGGTGGAAGGTAATCGAATCCAAAGGTAAACGAAACGACTTAATTGTTTAGACCTCTTTTTATCCCTGTATTGGGAATAGCGTGATGATATTAATTAATAATAACTAATTTAACACAATTTCTTAAACTTTTTTGTTTATATAATTGTTATAGGCGTGTAGATGGACAATATTATTTACTCAAGTAAATTAAAAAATCATCAAGAAATTAAGAAGTTCTAAATTAAGAAGTAATTAATCACGAGAACCTTATTTTGTTAACGGAATTGTACATTTAAATTGACCGTTCCATAATATATCTCCAGACAAGCCAAGCGTAGACGTCGATGTTAGTGACGAATGATTGTTAATCAATGGAATTAAATTTTATGTGATAATGTTGGAAGATGGCGGCTTGACAACAAATTAGAACAGGACGATGTGGTGACAGTAATTTAAACGTGTAAAAAGGGACATTCATTTGATACTTTTTCTATATTTTCTCGGGTCCGGGTGTTTGTGGTACCTTCGCAGTTTCTGATTCCATAATACAAGCGCTTTAGCGGCTTACTTTGGGATCAGAACAGTGTATGTAATATGACGATGCCCCTATTTATTTATATATTTATTTATCAAATAGTTAAAAACGTCTTAACTCGCGTTATGATAATTGGTGTAGGTACCGAATAGTTTCGGACCTATCGGAGGTCCTTCATCAGGGTGAGTGGAATGTGCCTCGCACTCAGTGCGATTATTATAACGTGAGTTTAGCCGTTTTTGACTATTTCATTGATAATGTCTCATCTAAATAGCTGGTTTTCCTAATTTCACTACAAGGTGAACCGTCCGCGGGTCATCCACGCGTCTCGTCGCCTATCAATGATAAAATAATTGATATTAAAGCTAACGATAAAGAAATGGAGACGTGCGCAACAGGATCGTTAAGGAGAGGTTATGAATAATGTTATTCGGATCGGTTTGCCGGATTCTGGATTCGAAATTTGAATTCGATTAAAGAATTTGCGAAGCCCTTCATTAACGAAAGTTTCGTAAAATTTGACAAAGAGGAGCCATGAACTGATAATAGCTTTCCACAGTGTGTGGATAACCATCGCAAAAAATACATACATACAATATAATATAATTTATTTCGGCGGCAAGGGACTGGGAAGGGCGGGGCGGGAAGGGACCTTAATACAGAAAAAAATATTTACATCCTTCATCATCCAAAAATATCCTGGGTTAGACAGAGGTCTACAACAATTGGTGTGACAACTAAGTCCTTTCGACCCTCCATCTACAGTAGACATTTCGTGGACAACGTGACAGGGGTCGAGCCCGCAGCCGTTTCTAATGTCCAAGCCAACAATATAAATCGTACAAAAGTTTAAAAAAAACCATTGAGAACGAGCCTATTACTGGGGATTAAACTCGGGTCTCTTGACTCAAAGTCCGATCTAACCACTCGGCTTCCGTCACTTGATGCTTAATACAGGCTATTAAATAGTTTAGCTAGGCTTCTTTTTTGTTCTATATTGTCTTATGTAAACATTGCCCCAAGTCCAATGCAACATATACTCGTAGATGTCTCCTTCAAGAGGAGAAAGAGAGGCCACTGCTCTTCAGCGTTCTGGTCTGGTCATGTTGTCATTGTCAGACATAGGGTCGCCAACTCTGATGTCCCAGATTCGATCCGGACTGGCCAATATATAAAAGCACTTTCTTCTTCGTTGTCTCATACCTGGGTGTTTGTGTTACCTTCATTGTTTCCGATTCCATAACACAAGTGCTTAAACTTGCTTTGGATCAGCGCAATCTATGTGATGTTGACCCTATCCATATATGTATTTATTGTGTATGCAATGTGTTTTATTTATATTACTATTATTTACAATTACAGGGCTCATTTCAAAGTTCTAAACATCGTTGTTTCCCCTTAAGTGTTGTTCACACGGCCCCAATCATTCTGTCACAATGTGTGCACGGCATTAGTGCGGTGCGCAAAAAGGCTTTCAAAAACAATTTATCACCGTTGATTGTTCTAATTGACCGATACTAAAATTCTACAATTATAGACAGAGCGATCGATAGATATGTAATTAAAGTACAATCTTCAGGATTTATTATAGATTGATAGTATTTTAATAATTTTTTAATCTTTGATGACCTCTATGGACGTGTGGCGTAGACACGACGTAACTCTGTGGTCGTGGGTCTGTAACCCGAACGGGTTAGATTATGTAAAACACGTCAAAATTAGGGTAAAGTGTACCACCTGTTAGAGATTCTAAAAAATAAATAAATAAATATGTCGGTACTGCACGTTACCGGTTTGCTTAATTTTAATGAGTTATTTTCAAAATGATGACCCATGTATGCTTTTCAATGTATAGCTTCACACTATTCCCAATACTAGCGTAGACAAAGGTTTAGACAAATTAAGTCCTTTCGACCCATCTTTCGCTCAAAACTTTTTTGGGACATAGTGACAAGTGGTCAGCCTGTCGCCGTCTCTGTATCTCAAGCCAACGATATAAATCTCACATAAGTTTGAAAAAAAAAACAATTGGTACGAGTCAACCACTTGGGGGTTGAATTCGGGTATTTGGATTGAATTCCGATCACCCAACCACTCGGCTATCCTGACTTCTATGTATCAGTAGCCATTGAAATTTTTTTATTAATTACTATGAAAATTATAGATATCATACAAGAAGCTGGGCATAATATCTGATTTTAGTGACATCTAGTGCCCAAGTATTGTACTTATTTACAGGAGTTAAATACTGAAATAATAACTTGCTTTTTACCACGAGATGGCGTGATTCGTTTTAATATATAAAACTCATTTAAATAATCTAATAGAAAAGTATAAGTATATATGTATTTAATAATAAAATATGAATATTTTGTTACATAAATTATTAAATTTTGTTACATAAATAGAGAGCTGGTCTTTTATGAGCCATTAGATATTTAAACAATCAATTTGTCAGACTGGCGGGATTAGAAACCAATATTGACTACGATCCGTCGAAGAAATTTGAAATTAATGAAGAATTTTGTAGAACTGCAGAAAAGCCACGCTGGCCCTGTGAATACGGCATAATCTCAAGACAAAATTACCTCTATCCTATACTTACATTACCTTTTAAAAAATAAGGCAAGGTAAGTTAAAGTATGTACTTAAAAAATACATACATATCAGCTCATTGACAATCAGGGTATTCCGAAATGCTCCAAAGTTAATGCAAACTTGTTGACATTTCATAATTTATTGCTACAGCTATTTATATTTTTTTATCTTCTCGCATTTGCCAATACAGGGGTAGCCAGAGGACTAGACAATTTAGTCCTTTCGTTCCAAATTTCACCTGAACTTATTTTGGAACAACGCGATAAGTGGTGATTGCGTCTTTATGTTCAAGTCAACAATCTAAATCGTATGCAAGAAAACTAAATGGTACGAGCGAGTCCGGGGATCAAACTCAGGTCTCTTGACTCACATTCTTATTATCTCACGTGATATTTTTTTAATTAATAAAATAAGTTAATAAAAGCATTTAAAAGTAAACAAAAGGACATAAGCAAACTAGTTTGATGGGTTAAGGCGATAACCACAGACCTAAATGCAACATATAGGGTAGGCTATCCCACTTAGTGAGTTGCGAAAGAGTCGACTTCAATTCTACAAGTATTTATTATGACAAAAGGGTGCTATGAAATCAGAATCAGCGAAGGTACCACAAACTCCAAGACCCGAAATAATGTAGAAAAAGTGGTTTTCTTGACGGTAGCCGAATCAGAACTGGCGACACTTTCAAAACCGGTATGTACGCCACTCTATCACGGAGATAGTCAGTGAGCATATTGTTTCCTGATTAACAAATTCAGCGTAGCGACAACAAGATTGCGCCAGTCACTAATACTAAAATATTAATCTGTGCTTAAACTAATGATAAGGAAAGTTAGGTCGTGTGCAAATTAGATTTTAAGGTGAAGACTAAAAGTGGTTTTTGGCTTTGCTACGTCTCTTAAATAGAACTACTGTTTAATTAAAAAAAATCTTTACGCCATTCCCAATACGGGGTAGACACAGATTTAGACAATAAAGTCCACCTTCCACTGTAACTGAAAACATATTATTACGGACATAGTGACTGGTGGTGAGCCGTCTTTATGTCCAAGCCAACGATATTCGTACTTAAGTTTTTGAAAAACCTGCCTGACTGAAAAACCAGAATGAGCCTGCAAATTGGATCGAACTCGGGTTTCTTGACTCCGAATCCCCATCACCCAATCACTCGGCTATCGTGACTTTTTTCTTAAAACTACTGTTTGATAATCTATGAAATGTAACATTCTACAAGAATTAATATCCTTACTTACTAAACAGCAGTGTGCTGAACAGTCTTAAGTGCAGGACGAAGGCCTCTCCTAAGATGCTCCTACATTTTTCATAATCGCCACGTTTGACAAGCGGATCAACGATAGTATCATATATTTTGCATATTAGTCACTGCTGCCCATCACTGGTCTGCTTAAACCTAACCTAGTATATTTCTAAATATATCCCACCATCTGTGGGTTGCCATCATTCCAAGTTTTTCTCGTAGTAGCCCCTCTTACGACTTACACATTATGGTGGTGGCATGTTAAAATTTCTTTTAATTAAAATCAAATAATTTTTTAAAGATTTCTAAATATTAATAATATTATAGTTCAACTTATTTATAATAACTATTTAACTAAGCTTCGTGACAATAGCCGAGTAGTTGGGTGGTCGGAATTTCAAGTCGATCCCCAGGTTGGCAGGCTCGTACAATATATATTTATAGTGTAAAATTAAATCACAAAATATAACAATAGTTCAAAAATAATCTTCCCTTTAAAAACTATACACACGACACCAATTGTTGAGTTCACGTCGTGTGCAAAAAGGTTCTCATGATATTAATAATCACAAGTTAAATATTGTTTTATAATTATTTGATTAATTATCACTGGCTTATAATCGACCGGGCAAATATAATCTCCTTAAGCTGTATCTAATTACTTCGGTTCGTAGCATAATTTCTTTTTTGTCTTTATAGCTTGATACCTCTTTCCCAATATTGGGGTAGTGAGCATAATTGAAATTTATTTCATGTTACAATTAAAGTTTAACACGCGCTGGTGCTTATTTACGACAATGGGACAGAATGATAAGCCAGTCTCAGTTTCCATATTATAAAGCGTACATATGTTCCGAAAAAGCTGCTGGTACGAGTCTTTCTTCTGGGGATTGATCTCCGGTCTCCTGAATTGAATTTCGATCATCCGACGACTCGGTTGTCGTGGGTGGCTACTAGAATTATTTTATTTCAGTCATGCAGTAATACATGAATCTGAATGTATTCAATATTTTCTACTATTCGCCCCTAGATGGCGCTCAAAGGCAATCCATATTTTTAAACGAACTGTCTAATAATAAATAAGATGTACGCGTTTATTTTATATTAAGGGATTGTTTTGTTTATTAAATAATGAAAAAAATTATCAATATATAATGAACATTAAGCATACACAAAGGTACAAAATTAATAAAAGTCTATGCGAAACCCTCGCGAAAGCCAGCTATGAAAAAGGAAAGAAAGGATGAAATTGGAAATAAATTTTTTAATTTAAAAAAGTATATATTGTTACTGTTACGAGTAATGCAAAAAAAGTCTTAGTGACACTCAGGCGCCGTGTAACACCCACCACAGTGTTACCCGGAGCTCGAACTACGACCCTGGGCGTGTCGGATCACATTACAAAGCGACCGCTGCATATGCTGAATTAGAGAACCGACAAAGACTAAGAATTATTTTGCCTATTCGTCACGGATGGTCAAATTGTAGATAAAAAAATATCAATGAGTAAAAAAAATAGTTTGCCATAACAGTAAAAATAAATATTTAATGCTAGTAACCATAACGCGTGTGATAGAATCTTTAACGAAGACATCCGCAGCAGAATCAGGGTAAATGCGTAAGGATTAGCACGCTGAAGTGGGATTATGCTGGCTCAAAGATAAAGCTCGTAGAACTAACAAAAGTTGGTAAAAGACATTTCAGAATGGCAGACACATATAAGCAAACGCAGTAACGACCTCTCACAAGAAGGAGTGAGCTGCACGATATTGCGGGGAATGAATACAACGAAATGAAACGAAACGAATGAATGAAACGAAATGCCGGGGATGTAGATTGCACAGGAACGTTCTCTATGGCAGTCTTCAGGGGAAGCCTATGTTTTACAGTAGTTATCTGATAAGCCTTAATAAATATGTTGATGTCGCTTGCCGTGTGGTAACGGCGTAAGAATATTATTGATGATGGAAACAGCATTGAATATCATTATGGCAATCGACAGATGGCGGTATAATCATCTCTAAAAATATGAGACCAAAATAATCATAACGAAGATGGGCAGCAGCGTCTGAGGAGAGAGTGGTCGGCTACTGTGATCGCCAATTCGCTTGCCAAGCGTGGCGATTACGACAAATCCTCCCTATGGGAGAGGCCTATGTCCTGCAGTGGACTTTAACAGCCCGTTATGTATATTATGTATGTATGTAATAAATAGCTCTATATACTAGTCAAATTCTCCATGTCTTGATGAATAGTCAAATTGTTTTAGTTACTTCCATAGCATAATTTCATATTATATAATTTCATGGGTATCCAGCTATGGGGTCATGCAGCTGACATAGGAACAGTATTTGTTTTAGTAAGAGGGCCATTCGAGTTATATATTGTTTAAATTGTAGAGCATCTTTTAGAGAGAAATTTAAAGAAATTAACACTGGCCTCTCAATATATATATATATATATATATATATATATATATATATATATATATATATATATATATATATATATATATATATATATATATATATATATATATATATATATATATATATATATATATATATATATATATAAATATATATATATATATATATATATATATATAGAGACCCTAGTTTGGTCCCCAGGTGGCAGGCTCGTACCAATGGGGTTTTCAAAAACTTATATACGAATTATATCGTTGGCTTGGACATAAAGACGGCGGCGGGCTCACCACCTGTCACGTCGTCCCGAAAATATCTTCGGTGGAAGGTGGGTCGAAGGGACTTAATTGTCTAGACTAGACCTTTGTCTACCCCTGTATTGGAATTGCGTGAAGATATTTTTTTTTACAATAAAAAAAACCAGACTCAGAAATCTTCAAATTTGCCTTTGCCTAAGCAAAAGAGTTAAAATGGACCCAAAGGTTAGCAAATAGCCTAAACTATGTTTAGTTTTAGAGTTTGTATATATATATATATATATATATATATATATATATATATATATATATATATATATATATATATATATATATATATATATATATATATATATATATATATATATATATATATATATATATATATATATATACATATATATATATATATATATATATATATATGCATAATGTAAATACTACGAACAAACACAAGCTTGTGACAGCGGTTACTAGACTCCATAGAATAAGTAACTCGTGCATAGGGCGGTGTATTCGCTTCTACAACAAAATCCCGATAAATGTTTAAAGCCTGTCTATTAACAGGTTTAAGAAATATATTAAATAAAAACTATACAAGAAGGGTTATTTTAATATAAATGAATATATTAATGACAGTAACCCCTGGGATCGGATGAGGAGATCGCTCCCAAGCTATTTCTACAAAATATCATATCACATTGTATAATACGTTACATTGTAAAAAAATATTGACCAAAAAAGAGAATACCTACGGAGTTTCTTTCGCATGTTTCTTCTCCATTAGCGGAACCTCATAACGAAACGGTGGAAATTCGCTTATCGATAGTCATTTTTAATCTTCGAATCTTTATGTGGAAAAAAAAAATGATATGATAAACAACATTACTAGTATTCCGGTTACTCCACTCCAACTAAGCTACAATGCTTGTGTCAGGGGTGGTTTATGGTTATGGTCAAATGGCGGGCTCGAACCTGACAAGTTATGTTTTGCAGTCCGAACCCACCTTATGGTGTTTTTGGGAACTTTAGTTAGATTTGTATGGTTCCCCCGAACGAGTCTCCCTATGGGGTTTGGTAGTCGTTGCTTGGACACCCACGGTGAAACAAGGGGAACCCACATGGCCGGCCTAACTTAGCGGGTTATGACTGTCCCGAGGTGGCCGCTCCATGTGGGCTTGGTCAGCCCACTTCGGACGCATGTTGGTGGCCTGTATAGGGAGTATTTGCGTCATTGCATTTGCACGGCTCTCAGCGCCCTCCACAGCCGAGGAGGAGACGCAGTGAAAAAAGAGTTTTTGGTATTGCGTTTCAATATGCTCCCTATCAACCGCATCTCTACCCTCCGCGGCACCCGGTTGGGCTGGTCTTTGGTAGATCAGGACTTTGGCTCCACCACAGTGGAGTGGAGCCAACCCAGGTGGGCTGGTGGTCGGTTAAGCACCCACATTATTGAACCCCGTGGCATCCGGGTGGCGAACACAGGGTTGTTCGTCACCCACGTGGATTTGGATGTCAAGAAGATAGAGGCGCCTAAGTTCCGGCACGTCTAGTCCAGTGGAAGAGGAAGAAGGATGAATTCTTGCCCGAGGGCTGTCTTTGGGCGACCAGCCCGGATGCGGTCTGAAGTATAAACCCCAGTAGTATTTGCAACATGGTACAATCTGAATGTGTAATTATATTCGTACTACTGTATGATGTCGACTTTGTAGTTTACCACCTCTATCTTCCCGTGGGTGTTGTAAGGGCTAACCTACAAAATGAAAATCGCCAGTTATAGAAGGCGAGATAACTACTTATCGAAAAAATATGCCAATCTTATTAAATATACACAGACGACTCTGCAGCGTCTAAGGTGCGTGCTATCTGGACAAAAGAACGCACGTACGTAATTTTTCTAGAATCATTCAAAAAAGTATATAAGTAATTTTTAATAGAAAATTATTTTTTACTGAACTTCAGCCAGTTACATGTGTGTGCTTTTCTACTTTTTTGAACTATTATTGATATAATGACTGTTATGATTTATGATCTTAGACTATTCGGTGGCGAAGGAATGTACCACCTGTTACATAAATAATAAGAATTTAAAAAGATACAAGAGTTTTGTGTTGATTTAATTTCAAATTGTGTAGCGTTCTAATAAACTATTCATATTATGGCAGCAAAATATGAGCGCTGACCGAAAATAATTCAACGGACAATGGCGACATTTTATTACCAGAACGATACGTCCGGACGAGTAGATAATTTAGGTGTTATTGAAGATACGAGTATTCTTATGTATATTCATAATCAAGTCTCGATAGCCCAGTGGTTGGGTAATCGAATGATTCGAGTGAAAAGACTCAGTTCAATCACCAGTAGGCGCGTACCAATGGGTTTTTTCAGAACTTATGTATGATTTAAATAATTGGCTTGACATGCCCACTGCCGCACTCAAAAAAATGTTTTCGATGAAAATGGCTCGGGTCGAAAGACTAATTGTTTAGTCCTCTGTCTACCCTAGTATTAGATACCGCTGACCTCTATGCTATTCCGAATATAGCTTATCTCTGTGCCAAAATTCGGCCAGATCAGTTCAGCCATTTAGGTATGATCGAGTAAACATCCATCCATCTCACAAACTTTCCTATTTGTAATATTTGTGGGATAGGATAGTAGAGCAATAAAATAAATTAAAAATAATAAAGTCCATTAATAATTAACCAATACTTGTTTATATTCAGTTTTTTAGTGTATTTATTGTATACAAATAATTATAATTAATCAATATACTTAAATTGGAAGTAAAATACATTCCATTATACGTTTAAAAAAAGAGTTATTTTTATTTATAAATTATTATTATTATATTACTGAATTGATTTGTTTCCTTACAATCCTTTTTTTTTTATAAGAGTGAATCCCTCTATTTAAGGGTGAAGGCCTCTTCTAAAGTCATCACTATCTTTAGCCTTTTCTTTCCATAATTTACCAGCCATCCCTTCAATGTCATCAGCCCATCTGCTTCTAGGTTCTCTTTTTCTATTTCCCTGGTAGCATAGCCATGTCAGCAGAATTAGACAGCAGAAGCCGGGTAGTAGAAAGGATAACACAATCGGAAGTATAATAGAATAAAAACGTAACTATTTTGCGCCGGAATTTCGAAAAGATTCGGTGCATTTTCATGGTGTTGTTACAAAGCCACCGACTCGCTGCTCTTTCATTTTTAATTACGTCTGGAACAGTAAGCGGCGTCAAATGTCACTTTAACGCTGCTACCGTCTTAGGGTTGACAAATTTAGTCAGAATTAGAATTTATTTATTATAAAAAAATGGGATTGTCACAACGTTGTCAAATTATACACAGTCAGGTCATAAGTATTGTCACACAGTAAAAACTTTTCTTTTAGAATGCTGGCCACAAAAAAGTTTATTGAATTCGAATTTCGAATTGTTCATGAAAATAAAACTACATACTTTTTAGAATTTTACTCATTTTTAAATATGGAGTGGACGCTTAACGAAGACCGTGTTGCAGTTATTGCATTGCAACGTTGCGGTTACGCGCCAATTCAATTCAAATTCCCTTCAGATGGGGTTAAGCAGAACCACGGTGAAAAGGGTGTTAAATGAAGACCTGGGGCTTCGGGCATATCGAAGAAAAACAGGACATTATTTGAATGCTCGTCTAATGCACCTGAGACTGAAAAGATGCCGCGCTTTGTTTAAGCGGTTCGCGGGAAAAAAATATCGGGAAATTATTTTTTCGTGTGAAAAATTTTTTACCGTAGAAGAGAGCTACAACAAACAAAATGATAAGGTAGTGAAGAAGCGAGCACACAGTAGTGAAGAAGCGAGCAACCGTATTCCGCGTATCCAACGAGGTCATTTTCCTTCCTCGATCATGGTATGGTGGGGAGTTTCTTATTGGGGCTTAACAGAGGTACATTTTTGCGAGAAAGGTGCAAAAGGTGGTAAAAACGAATGCAGTTGTGTATCAAAATACAGTCCTGACGAACCTTGTGGAACCTGTTTCTCATACCATGTTCAATAACAGACACTGTGTATTCCAACAAGATTCGGCGCCAGCTCATAGAGCGAAGAGCACACAAGACTGGCTGGCGGCGCGTGAAATCGACTTCATCGGGCACGAAGACTGGCCCTCCTCTAGTCCAGATTTGAATCCGTTAGATTACAAGATATGGCAACACTTGGAGGAAAAAGCGTGCACAAAGCCTCATCCCAATTTGGAGTCACTCAAGACATCCTTGATTAAGGCAGCCGCCGATATTGACATGGAACTCGTTCGTGCTGCGATAGACGACTGGCCGCGCAGATTGAAGGCCTGTATTCAAAATCACGGAGGTCATTTTGAATAAACTTTAGTGTCATAAGAATCTATGTTTTGTTAAGTTCATTTTGGTGTATAAATAGTTACATAATGAATAAATTTAGGTTAAACATGTGACAGAATTTATGACATGACTAGTTACAATAAGAGTATCACACATTTTGCCATTAGTGGCGTAAAAATTTA
This sequence comes from Sericinus montela, assembly GCA_029286605.1. NCBI lineage: Eukaryota > Metazoa > Arthropoda > Insecta > Lepidoptera > Papilionidae > Sericinus > Sericinus montela. The sequence continues at coordinate 8,283,303 of JAGSMR010000007.1, read as the reverse complement.
TTAAATAGCATACTATTATTATTATTTATGATTTAGTTTTTGTTACTTTTAATATAATAGTAACTATAAAATATCAAGTTACAAACATATTATCATAAACACGATTATTAAATTCACGATAGCCGAGTGGTTGGGTGGTCGGAATTTCGAGACAAGAGACCCGAGTTCAATCCCCAGGTGGCAGTACCAATGTGTTTTTCAAAAACTTATGTACGTATTTCATCGTTGGCTTGGACATAAAGACGGCGACGGGCTCACCGCCTGTCACGTTGTCCCGAAAATATCTTCGGTGAAAGGTGGGTCAAAGGGACTTAATTGTCTAGACTAGACCTCTGTCTACCCCTGTATTGGGAATTGCGTGAAGATATTTATTTGTTTTATTTTACAAACATGTTAATCTTATAATCTAGATAATCTTTGACGGAAAAAAATAAGAAACGTTACCACATATTACATAGATAGGATAGTTAACAGATTAAGGCATTACTTTGAGGAAATTCATTATTACAGAGATGTTAATGTTAAATAATATTGCACAATTACGCATGCATATATTAACGGCATAATATATTACGTCCGAGGAGAAAAAAAGCACCACTCTTCCTCTCACAGATGCCTGTACTATAATATTTTTTACGTATCTATACATACATAGGAACTACAAAACATACATTGCTCTGAGTCACCCGACACGATGTAAAAAAGTGGTTTTATGCATTGACTCGTTCGGGAATCGAACGTCCAGGTTCGGAGCTGGCGACACCTGAAAACCAGTGTGTATGCCACTCGTCTACGGAGGTAATATATTTTAATACTCTATAGTTTATGTATATGTAATAGGTTTGCAGATTTAGTTGAAAAATACTCAATGTAGTTTTTTTTTGTGTGAAAAGTTTTACACGAACTGGGCAACCCTGAACGTTTGTTTTTTGTCGCCGCTCCCGCGCTTTTTCCGCACGCACCAATGGCGGCGCGATCGTAAAATTTGTTATTAATACAGTAAAATTTCGGATTAGGTGGTATTAAATTCGAAACAAAGCAAGGATTTAATTGGTAATTCGTGTCCAAAGGGTGATATTTGTACGGGCCGCAATTTCCGTTTATTGTTTTCGGTTGTAAAGTCGATGGGCGCGGCACTATTGCGGCGGCTACACGCGGCGAGCGCGAATCAATTAACCGTTGAATCCTTTTTGTTAAAAAAATAAACGATCACATACATGGAATAGTCACGATAGCCGAGTGGTTGAGTAGTCGGAATTTCGAGTCAAGAGACCCGAGTTCGATCCCCAGGTGGCAGGATCATATCAATGGGATTATCAAAAAACTTACGTACGAATTATATATCGTTGGCTTGGACATAAAGACGGCGACGGGCACACCACCTGTCACGTTGTCTCGAAAATATCTTCCGTGAAAGGTGGGTCGACGGGACTTAATTGCCTAGGCTAGACCTCTGTCTGCCCCTGAATTGGGAATTGCGTGGACATACATGGAGGGAAAGTTTTTAACATTGATTGAAGCAATTAAAAATGAAAGTATTATTCCAAGTCAAAATTAATTTGATGCCGCTTTGAAGGAGCAGTTTTTGTTTTACAAAAAGCGGAGCTCGGTCATACTGGCTATATACTTACTCTGTACTTACCTTTTCCATACATTAGAAACAACTAAATTAATTGCACTAGTGACAGTGCTACACAAAAAAAATATGATAAAGCCCAGATAATTTTGCTTAGATACTTTTTAAAATTATATTTATTATAATTTATAGTATCGGTGGCGAAGGAATGTTACGTATATATCCAAAAAAAAATTAATAATACCAAAATATTACGTTAATTTAATATTCAAATTGTGTAGCTAACAAACTATTCATATTATGGCAGCAAAATATGAGCGCTGACCGAAAATAATTCAACGGACAATGGCGACATTTTATTACCAGAACGATACGTTAGTACGAGTAGACAATTTAGGTGTTATAAACGATTGTCTCTTTTTATTGTATTTCTTTATTCTGTACTAAATGAAACAAGCAAGTTATAAATAAAGAGTTTTAATTTATATTTTGGACTAAATACTTTTTGAAACATTTCCAATAATCAAGAAAAAGAGTACAAACCACAAATAATATTATAAAAAAATTAAATGGTTTTTTTTCTTAATTTGTGGTTTAATAGTTTGCCTTAAATATTAGAAAATAATGTGTTTCACCAATGACAGTCGTTAGATATTAAGTTGACTAAGCTTGTACATTTGATTTCTTATTAATAATTAAGCCAAAATAATTCAATGTCAAATGAACTTTATCATATTATGTCAAATGACATATAAGCATAATATCTATTACAGATGTAACAAAGTTTACATTTCATAATTTACAAGACTCTTTAATCGGTCAGTGTAATAAGTACATATATAGTAAGTAGTTACCCATATTCGCCATTTATTTTAATTAACTTATATTAAAGTCTTAAACTAATAATTTTATTTACATCATTGCACCCAACAAAAAATTAAAAAACACCGTGAACACGTAAGTTTAAATTTAGAATAATCAGTTTTAAACTTTTTTTAAAAAAGGATATTTAAGAAAGAACATAGAATATGCTAAGTTGATTTATTTTCTATAAAATACAAATCGTATTATTTTTGACTACTTACATAGTCTTTGAAAAGCATTCATACGATAATATAAACATCAGTGTCTTCGTGTTCACGATACCAAAATACCCCTAGTAATTACTCTATTAATTTCACTAATATCTTACATGTCTGGTACTATATCTATTTACAATAAATTAATACTTTACACCTAAACATTCATTTAATTAATGTTCATCGACAAACTTTTATCAAACACTGTCAGACATTTGTCAACAACCTAAATGTTTTGCTTGGGAAAATTAGTAAAACAGAAACTTTATAAAATTTTCTTGTCCCGAGGTCTAGTAAATATTTTTGTACTTAACAAAAGCTTAAGCTACGTTTCCATTGATAATAAATAGTTATCGATAGTGAAATTGTATATTGTATTATACATTTTCTTATTATTGAATCCAATTCAAATGTACTCAAAAGAGAAATTTTCTCTAGTCTTGACGATAGCTTCATATAGTCGTTTTACTTTAAAGTAGGTACACAAATCGATCATAACTTTCATTTATATCAATTTCTTCCAAATGTACAATTCAATTATTCAAACACATAGTTCACTTGCATCACTACATATGTAGACTTGTCTCCTGCAATGTACTATTCGATTCGTTTAAATTCGACGAGTCTTACGACGCTAAATGTATATTCGGTGTCGATTATCATGAACACCAGAGGCCCAATAAACAAATATAGTTTCTTTAAGTTTAAATTTAGATTACATGTCGATAAGTGATCGAAATTCGGGGATCTGCTTTCAAATTAGAATTTGAATTCAATCCCGGGGTCCATGCTAATAAATATTTCGAACACTGACATACGATTTGTTTTTTTGCCTTGGCTTGTGACGGCGACAGACTCACCATTTTTCACATTATCACTTCTCACTATACTGAGCATTAGGCAAAAAGGTCAGTATTCGCGACCACAACGTTGGTCGATGTTTAATCTTTGTATTTCTTTTTTATTTCCACTTGGAGGCAAAAGTGCAGTCAGCTAGGGAGCCAGCGCGTGGCGTGGTGAGTATGTCAGAGTGCGTGCGCGTGCGCGTGCGCGTGCGGCGCGCTCGTCTGGTGCGGGTGGTGGGGGAGGGGATGCGGAGGCGCGGCGGCGTGCTGGCGACCCTGTGGACACATGACAATATATAATGAGTAATTCAATATTTTGATTTTTTTATATACAAATATTCTGATTCATAGACTCATTAGACGAAGACTATGAATTTGAAACAAGCGAAAGACATATAAGGATTGTGACACCTGGCCATTTATTGTCTGGCTACCCCATCAGGAACTAGTTGGTAGAGCCCTTGGACCCTAAAATATGGGTTGCGAGTTCGCATCCCGCTTGGGGCAAATATTTGTGTGATGTCCCAAGTCATGGATGTTTATATAAGTAAATACTGTAGCACATAATATCAAACCATTGCAAAAGAAGAATATTACAGATGCGTCTTTACCTACTAGGACTAAGATGGAATGCCCCGTAGCTCATAAATACTTGGCTCTCCATTTTTAAAACTCTAACACAACAGTTAGAGTTTTAAAAATGGAGCTTGATACCAACTAAGATGACTTCTAGACAGAGAGTGTCTGTCACTTTCTCTGTCTTGGAAATGTAAATGTGTATTATATAGTATTTTACTCGTACATATTATAAAACCGTAGTGAAAATTTCTAATTTAATATACTTTAAAGAAAAAATATTTTCACGACAATCTATTCCCAATACAGCGGTAAACAGAGGTCTGGACAATTAAGTCGTTTCGACCCACCTTCCACCGAAGATATTTTTAGGACTACTTGGCAGGTCAGCCAGTCGCCGTGTCAATGTCGAAGCCAATGATATAATTCGTACATAGGTTTTTTTTGAAAAATACTTATTGCTACGAGCCTTCCACCTGGAGATCGAACTCGGGTCCATTGACCCGAAATTCCGACCACCCAACCACTGTGTCTAAACGAACAGTTAGACACATTTAATGCACATACCTCTTCAATTCTACCAATAATATAGACTAGTAACAAGTTTTTAGATATTTCTAAATAATCAATAAAGATATGTAGATAGAGTCTATACAGTCTTTTCGTCCCACCTTTCACCGAAGATTGTTTGACACAATGTTTGGGATTTTGGCAAGCCTATCGCCGATACATAAGCATATATTGAATAGCTATTTGTAAGGTTAAATTAATAAATTCCTGCTTATGATTTAAGGGAGTTATGATGCCTAAAACAATTGAAATAATTTAGTGACAAACACAAACCTGCAAATAAACATAATAGTCATAGGGTTGGTGTAAAGGCCAGCATCGTTGCGGTGGTACCGGGTACAGGGGTGGCACAGGGTACAGCGCTCCGCCCCCCAGCTTATTGCGTAGTATACGGCTAATACTGGACACGGAGGGTACGTTGTACTTGTCACATACGCCATCGGCAAGCAACCTGTCGCGTATCTCCCACGCGAATATACCCGGGTCCTTTGCTTTCAACTGCTTAATGTATGACACCACCTGGCGAAGATATAAGGTAATTGAAGCATCAAAAGATTACACCATACAAAAGAGTCACGATAGCCGAGTGATTGGGGTGGTCGGAATTTCGAATCGAGAGACCCGAGTTCGATTCTCAGGTGGCAGGCTCGTACCAAAGGGTTTTTCAAAAACTTATTTTATTATATCAAATTATATCGTTTGCTTGGACATAAAGACGATGTCGGCTCACCACGTTATCCCGATATCTTCGATGGAAGGTGGGTGAAAGGGACTTAGTTGTCTAGACTAGACCTCTGTCTACCCCTGTCTTGGGAATTGCGTGAAGATATTATTTTTTATTTTTAAAAGATTACTTTGGGGAATACAAAATGTAAGGACGCAGGCGTCGAATATTTTACAGGCTTGTGATGAGTTTCATGAACGTACTGTAGGTGTATTTTGATAGTGTCGAAGGCCTGTGTTATAAAAAAGCCTAAACGAAAAGCAAAAGTGCAATTAATGGTGTAATGTTGTTGGGTAGTCTGATAAAAAATCATAGTGCTTGTTGCACTATGTTTGGAGACACACAGGATGCAGACACAATAATTAAAAAGCTCGTTAAAATTCTTTATTAAAAAAATATCTACACGTCATTCCCAATACCCCTGTATTGGGAATGAGGTGTAGATATTAGACAGCGGTCTCGACTATTAAATCCTTTCAACCCACCTTCCATCGAAGACATTTTTCGGGACAACGTGACAGGAGATGAACCCGACGCCATCTTTATGTCCAAGGCTAATATATCAAGCTAGATATAAATCGTACATAAGTTTTTGATAAAACCCTTTGGTACGACCCATGGGGATCGGACTCTGGTCTCTAGAATCGAACTCCGATCGCCCAATTCGGCTATCGTGACTTTTTTTTATTAAAAAGGCTTATTATAAAATAAATAAATATATAGTTAATCCGTTACAACATTTGGCGATAAAACCAATAATTTACTTTTATAACGTATAACAAAAGTTGTAACATTTTTATTTAGCAGCAGAAACGGATAAGGGTGTGGTACCTACCCAAAAGTAGACGATTCCTGACGATATAATATTAATAAACAAATTATCAAACTAAATCTAAGATTCTCTCTCTACTAAATTCTCTAAGATTGAATAAAATTATGAATGCGTCGTAACTAATTTAAAATCGATCGCGTCTAAGATAAGTCCTTCAGCACAGATAAGATAACGTCATTTTAGGACCCGCGTTGGAGCAACGTAAAAGTATCTTCTTCTTCTTCTTCTTCCTTACAGCCTATCTAGAGTCCACTGCTGAACACAGGCCTCACCCAAAGATTACGTAAAAGATGAAGTAAAAAATAAATACTCGTATGTTTATGCAATTCCCAATACAGGTCCACAGAGGTCTAGTCTAGACAATTTCCCCTTCGACCTACCTTCCACCGAAGATATTCTCGGGACAACATAACAGGTGGTGAGCCCGTCGCCGTCTTTATGTCCAAGCCAACGATATAATTCGTAAATAAGTTTTTGAAAAACTCATTAACCCTAGCCTGCCACCTGGGGCTCAAACTCGGGTCTTTGACTCGAAATTTCGACCACCCAACCACTTGGATATCGTAACTAAAACGTAAAAGATAATTATGTAATAACTTAATAATAACGTAAAGATCTCCCACAAAAATAACGTAAGAATATACGACTCATTTTCTTCCCATGGGTGTCGTAATAGAAGACCAACGTAAATAGTCCTTGGTCCTACCACAATAGCGACCGCAGATGGTTAGATAAACATCTTGAAATATACGAAATCACAATTAAGCAAATCGCGTAAGATTTGGAACTGCGATCGTCAATCAGCTTGTCAAGTGTTGCCTTATGGGAGAGAACTTCACTCAATGATCAAAATGGTGTGGCGATTATGGAAAATCCTCCTAATGGATGGCATGGTCCTGCAATGGACTTTTACTGGCCGCAATGAATGTGTGTAAGTAAGAAAATAAATAAATAATAAATACATACAGACGTACATAGGGACAACATCAACTATATTGCTATTACCTCAAATTAAGTAGTTAAGGCAATTGTTTTATGGAATCGGGAGCAGGTACCATATTTATTTATTCATTTTTTATTAACTGGAAAACTAACAGCTTAATCTTAACAAAATATAACATACATGTACATTACAATCTAAGCCAATAAAAAGTTTTCACATAAATACACCAAGAGCAGAGATAATGTAAAAAAATCTACAGTAAACAGTCTTTTCTACATTGACTCGTCCGGATATTGAACCCTCCGAGCTGGTGACACCATGCAAAGCAATGTATACTTCACACGTCCACGGAGTTCGTCTTTGATAATTAATATTTCACACATACCTTAGGCGTGGTAACCCTGGGCTTAGAGCCGCCTATTGCGCCGGGCAATATCGAGCCGGTCTCGTGGTACCTGGCCAGTATCTTGGAGACGCAGCCGTGTGACACGCGCAGCTGGCGGCTTATGTCGCACGGCCTGCCAGACGCACGGTTATTATTAGTTAACTATCAGTTAATGTACCATACATTTATCACGCGTTAATCTCGATAGTGAGCAGCGTTGACGTGTATTACGTAAGAGGTTTTAAAATTATAATCATTTGGTTTATTTATTTATGTTCCCGTGTGTGTGTGTGGTCGTTGGATAATATCTTGGGATTTAAAACTCTTCGACTTTCACTTGCATAAAATATCTTCACGTATACTTGGGTAGACAAAGGTCCAGACAATTAAGTCTTTTCTTCCTACCATTTTCTCCTTAATTTGAACACTATTTCTGTAAAAAAGGTCACGATAGCGATTGGAGTTGGGTGATCGGAATTCAAGTCAAGAGACTCGAGTTCGATCCCTTGGTGGTAGGCTCGTACCTATAGGTTTTTTTCAAATACTTTTGTACGGTTATACCTTACAAAAAGGTTGGCAGACGCGCGAAGTGCAGTTATATTCCCTAGTTCTTAGTTCTTCTATCTCACTTAACCTCATGCTCTTTTAAACGCCCAGCCATTGATGACATGACCCCAAGTTTAAGTATCATTAAAAAAAATTTCATCCCGCCATTCCCTATACTGGGGTAGACAGAGGTCTAGACAACTGAGTCATTTGGACACAACTTCCAACTAAGACATTTTTGGGATAAAATAACCGGTAGTGAGCCTCTCCCGTCTTTATGTACACGCCAACGATGAAAATCGTACATAAGTTTTGAAAAAAAAAGCCATGAATCCGTTAAACCTGTTGGGGATCGGGTCTCTTGACTCGAATTCCGATCACCCAACCACTCGGCAATCGTGGCTCTTATTATAGGAATCTTTAGGAAAATTATAGCGGCAATAGCCTAATGGCTTAGGGTGCGGACTGCGAAACATGACGTCGCAGGTTGGGGCCCCGCCATTCGACTATTGATGTAAACCAATTACAGACACCAGCATTGCAGCTTAATTGGAGTGGTTAACAGGAATTCTATTAATGTTAGTCGGCATTGCTGGTATTCTTTATAAAAAAAAAAATGAAGTACACACCTGATGCCTAACTGGGCGAGCTCTACTATCCTCAGTCTCACAGCGTTGGGCAGTGGTCGCCCGTTCACAAAAACACCGCCCAGTTGATTGACCTCTCCGTACTGCTGGGTTCCGGCGCCGCCCATACCTGGGTTGCCCATAGCACCTCCGCTCGGATCTGTTCACAAAGGACATGCATTGATTAATTGGTTAAATCTTTAATAGTCTTTCTCATTAGACAATCACGTCACGTCACGTTCATTAGATAATCATAATAAAAGTCACGATAGCCGAGTGGTTGGGTGGTCGGAATTTCGGGGCAAGAGACCCGTGTCCGATCCCTAGGTGGCAGGCTAGTACCAATAGGTTTTTCAAAAACTTATGTATCAATTATATCGTTGACTTGGACATAAAGACGGCGACGTGCTCACCACCTGTCACGTTCTCCCGAAAATATCTTCGGTGGAAGGTGGATCAAAGGGACTCAATTGTCTAGACTAGACCTCTGTCTACCCCTGTATTGGGAATTGCGTGAAGAATTTTAAATAATTTATTTTCGAGTAACTAACTATTTAGGCAACGTACCCCACTAAAAGTTTCAGAATGGAAATTTGCCTACAGGTTTTCAAAGACATTTGAAAACCTGAAACATGGTATTCGAGTCAAGAGACCCGACTTCGTTGGTGGTTTTTCAAAACTTATCTGCAACTTATGTCGTTTGCTTGGGCATAACAGACCGCGACATGCTCACCACATGTCACTTTATCCCAAAAAATGTCTTCGTGAAAGACGGATCGGGACGAAAAGGACTTAAATGTCTAGACTCTTTCTTTGTACTTTTTTTTATTATTTTATTATGTACTTAGATAAAATATTGGAAAATCGTCATGCCATCGACCCTTAACAACTGAAAGAGACCCAAAATGAAATCATTCGAAATTATACGGAAACATCTAAAACTAATTCGATTTGCTCTTAACCTTAATATAAATAAAGATTTAAAAAACGTCAAACTTGTGCCCACAGCTCAACAAAGTTTCATGACTTTTCTAGCCGGTGCCGGTCCTCTGTCACCCGACACCCGACCTTTGATGTCGACATTCAGCGAGACTCGGGACATTATACTTCTTTTTGTCCTTGCCCTAACGACACGCGGCGTAGGGTTGCAATATCATAAATGTTGCCTTGTTAAGAAATTCCGCGTAACCCACACGTCTTCGAAAATATGATGCAAATAAAAAGTATGCAATTTTTAATGGGCTTAGTTGGCAACAAATAACTTGTTAAATATTTGAAATTTAAAAATATAGAAAGTAATAATTTTGTGAAAGGAAAATTACTGTAGGCAAGTTTATCGATTTTTGATAAATCGGCAAAAGCTTCAAGGTCGTATCAACGAAATGCTAACAATAAAAGTATATCTGCAGCTAAGTATGGCGTGCTGCACGTATAATATTTGCCTTCGATGCTTCTTTGATGGATACTATTGCTGAGAGTACAGATAGATGTAAAAAACACTAAACTTAGATTTGTAAACGTATCAATTTACATATTAGGAAATTAAAATTTTTGATACTACAATTTCAAAATCAACAAAACCTTGAGTTCCTAGAGAACTTCAGCTTTTACGCATGGTATTGGCGTGAGACTAATACTTCTCTTCTCTTCTCGTGAGTGTCGTAAGCGGCGACAGATGGCCGGTTAACCATATCTATAAATACTGATATTTATCTGAATCAAAATTCAGTACACGAATGAGGGACAGCTACTAGCCACTAGGCATTAAACACTTTAGATATACTACGAGTTTATTTTTCACCCAAAAACACGTTGTATTTCCGTCTTTCATAAATAAGCGCTTAATGAATATCGACAATAAACAGGTGTCATAAAATAATTAGAAACGTCATGTGATCGTGTTGCCGCGCGTCTAATAAACGTCACCGCTGTCGCTGTTAGGTGACGTTTTGACAGCTGTCACTGTCATTCTAACCAGCACATGATCAGTATCCGCTCTAGCTAAATACAATCTGATAGTTATTCGGTACGATTAGTCAACTGAATGTTCAATTGTTAGAACTGTATGAGTTCATTAACTTTTTAGAATAGCTTTTTAAATTATTTTACTTGTACCTTATATGTAAAATAATTGTGTCGTAACCACCATCTTTATTCCCGTGAATGTCGTTGGCGGTGATTAGGGATTGAGTCTTGAAAATGAAATCAGCTACCGATAGATGGCGGGATCAAATAACATTTCAAAAATTACCAGAATAAAATTCAGCTGGTCGTTGACTCGGCAGCATCGACTCAGATTCGAACGTCTGGTACTGCGATTAGTAATCCGCTAGCCATGCGTGAAGGTTATACAAACCCTCCGTTATGAAAGGCTATTCTTAATAATGGGATAGACAGAGGTCTAGACAATGAAGTCCTTTCGACGTACCTTTAATCGAAGATATTTTTTGGGATAATTTGGCAGGTAATGAGTCTGTTGCCGTCTTAATGTCCAAGCCAACGATATAAATCGTACGTAATTTTTTAAAAAGACAATTGGTACGTGCCTGGCACTTGAGGATCAAACTCGTGTCTCTTATCTCGAAATCCGATCGCCCAACCAATCGGCGACTTCAAAACTTAAAAAATATGTAAGTATGTAGTCTGTAAATGTCCACGGCTTGGCCATGGTCTCTTACAGTCATGGCCGAAAAAAGTCTGCCACACTTCTCCATTGCGTGTAGCCGAAGAGTAATAGAAATAATGCCTAAATGATCAAGCTTCGTTAGGTGAGAAATAGATGGAGCATTTTGAGTAAATTTCTTTAATTTGGTATATACAAATTATTCAGAGATAATGTTTATCTAGACAGACTTGGAAACTATGTACCAAAGTATAACTAAATTGTAGCACCGCGAGCAGTTAAAGAATTGTGTTTATTTTAAAAGAATACTATACGTATAATACGAATAATATATTTATAATAAATCATTTCGTCGATCAGGTTAATATAACAATATCTATGAAAATACGCCAAAAATTAAAAATCCTGTTAACATGTTAATGTTAACATTTTGTTATTGTTAGCCGATTAATATTTTTACCCATAATGATATTAATCGACCAACCCAAAAAGCTTCGGGGAGGGGCGTGTTTTTTCGTACGCCCCTAAATTAAAAAAGCGTGAAGACCTACCCTTGCGCTCTTATAAATGCGTACCTATACGTCATCACAACAAATGGCTCCAAGAAAAATGCTGCCAAGTTTTCTCTAGCTACAAATCTACATACATTTTGGGTATAAATATTGTTTGAAGTTAAAATGTACAAGCTTTAAATAATATATTTATGGAATGGTATAAGTGACGAATTTTACAGGCTTTACAACCTGACAGTTCAACCAATCAAATGGTAGGCGGGAAGAGAATACCTATTGGTAATACACTAGGTCCGCCATTATGCGCTATTTTTATTTATATTTATTTATATTTTTATTTATATTAGGGAATTGCGCATTTTATGCAAATAAAGAAAAAATAATTAAGTTTTCATATTAGTTTTTATATATGTATAATTTCATATTTTTTGGGAATAAAATGAATTTAATTGTTATGTCTAATATTCAAATAGACCAAAAAATAATTGTCAAATCTATTAATTGTATGTAAAGTTTTTAGGTGCCGGCAAATTTCAGTGTTTGAAGGAAGACTACGTTGTAACGTTTACCGTAGAGAGGATCGTTTCATGGAGTCAACGGACGATGAAGTTTCCAAAGGATTTGTATCCGGGACTGGCCAGGAATCTCTCTTCTTGTCTCAATCAGCGGTTAAGTCTAACCATTCAACGTGTATAACGTTCTTGGTACCTGGCCAGTACGATTATTGTAGTATCTAAGTAATAAGTGTTGTTAATACAGGCAATACTTTTTACAGAAACAAAATTCTGTTTACATACTTGTTAACTAAAATCGTAAAGATCGTAAATTATCGTAAAGTTCTACTCCTGATGGTATGGTACCAACACTGGCTGTATTTCTGCTTGAATGGCTAGACGAAAGAAAGCTTAACCGGTAAGCGAGAAAAGAACAAGCCCTCTTAATATTTATAAGTATCACAGACACAGTCACAAGGGGTAGCCAGTATATGTCTGGCTACCCCTTGGGACTGTGTGTCTGTTTATTTATTATAATATCAATTATTTTATATACTTATTATAATATCAATTATGTATATATGTTATAATTATAAAACGAAGCCAATAAATAAATAAAAAAAATCGAAACAACATCATATACATTGCTCTAATCCCAACGCAAGTAGCTTAAGCACGCGTGTTGTGGAATCGAAAAAAACGAATGTAACACTAACACCCGGACCTGAACCATGGCTCAAGAGCTGCCGACACCATGAAAACTCCACTCGTCTAAACAAGTCGGTTGTATAAACTCCTCTTTATTTCGAAATCTGTTAAAATACAGATCAATTCATTAATTTTCCCTTTTACCAACGATAAATTTAAAAAAGTTAAACGCTGAAACAAGATTTAGTACGCATTCTGTCATAAAATTATTCTAATTACAACATCAATGTGCAGAAGACGACTGAAACAAATGAAAGAAGACATCGGGATAATATATCGCTCACTCCTCACCGCTTGTTCGTGAGGACTTGCGAATTAGTCCGAGCTCTTGCGAATGCCTTGAGCGATGCCCTCTTGTTTTATTCTCCCGTCAACAGATCGAGTCGGAACCGCGCCTTAAATAGCACGAAGAATCCAAGTAGTTCATTTACTCAGCGTAATTTTAAATGGGGGTAATTGCTTAGTGCTTTAAGTTAAGGTTAAATTGCATGTAGTTATGGTGTAATAAAATACCGCACACTTACATCACGTGGATTTCGTAGGAGGCGACTAAGGAAAAGTCCTTGAAAATGCAATTGGTAAACGGCTGATGGCGGGATTACCAATGCGAAAACCAGCACGCCAAAGGTCAGCAGACTGGTGACGGGCAGCAGCGTCTAAGGTTTGATATTGCGATCGCCAATACGCTTTTTAAGCTTTATTACAAACCCTTTTGCAAACGGAATTTTGCAAACGGTTTTCGTCCCGCATTTCACCGCTTTTTTAGGACAACGTGACAAGTGATGACAACCTATTGCCTTGTTAGTGTCCAAGTCAATTACCTATTGTATGAAAGTTTCGAAAAAGCTCCTTCGAATGAGCCTTCGATCTAGAGATCGAACTCGAGTCTCATGATTAGGATTCCGTACACCAAACCACTTGGCTAGCGTGGCTCACTAACATACAATATATATTTCGCCTACGATATTAAATAGATAAATAAATATTTTCATACATAGTCCCTGACGGTGTAGCCAGAGAGAATAGATCGCCAATCGTCACGATCCTTTCATTCCTCTTTTGTTCATCATACACTTGTCCAGTGTGTGAAGTAGATATCAGAATAATCTGGATAAGACCTCTTCATACAATTCTTTACGAACGTTAGTATCAGCCTACATACATTACGACCTGTTAATAAAGTCCACTGCAGCACATAGGCCTCTCCCATAGGGAGGATTTGCCATAATCGCCACGATTGGCAATCGGATTGGCGATCGCAGTACCAGACCACTCGCACCTCAGACGCTTCAGTATCAGCCTACCTCGACAGTATCAGCCTACCTCGACCTATCGCGCTTGTTATTTTCTTCGCGATTCTTCACTCATTTGCTCAACGTGCTCAAACCTATGCACACCCTTCTCGCCATTGCCATTAATTCAGCTTACGAACTCGGAATGTTAAAAAATTGTCATCTCGTGGATCATTAAAGCTATTAAAAACAAAAACATATTGCGCCGGCGTTTATGCTCAGCAATAAGGTGGTCGGTGGGCGTTCTGGCCACCTAACCGCCTGAACACATGTGCGGACATGGCTGCGGATTTATGAACAATCCACTACGCCCGCTGACGTCATCGATGATCCGTGCTCGGAAAGGAATAAAGAAGTAGCTATTAATAATTTCCTGTGTGTTTTTTTCTCTTTTCTTTTAAGGGAAATAAATTGTTATATTAATTATTGCAATAAAAGTAATTTTACGGATGTTATTTTTAAACGACGGCAAGTTTTAAATGAAACTTTTATTTATTACTTATTATATATAAACTTTTTTGACTCATTATATTTCATTTGTACTTATAGTTCTATTAAAAGTAAAGTTCCTACGACACCGTTTCATAATCTTTTTACTCTTGTTTCATACACTTTTACTCTTGTTTACATGATATTTCCAAGGGAAGAAATGGGTGGTATCATTCTTATGCCGATCCTATACGCCCAAATACAAACATATAAATGAATAAATAGATGTGGTAAACATCACATGCATTGCTTTGTTCCCAAAGTAAGTTGCTAAAGCACTTGTGTTATGAAATCAGAAGCAACGAAAACAGCAATCACCGAGAATCAATAAGATCCAAAATAATATGGAAAAATTGGTCTTCCGCATTGACCAGTACGGGCACCGAACCCGGGACCTCATAGATCTTGTAAAACGATGAGAACGCCACTCGGCCACGGATGTCAAATCGACATTTATGAAAACGCAGTATAAAGAATAACAACATACATCTCCCTCTCTCTTCGTCCAAATAAATTTCACTCATTTCTGTGTTGTTACAAAAATTTACAAAAACATGTAGCTTTAAAAACTCAAGATCGAACAATAGCACCTTTGATTTTTAAATCGTAATATCTAACACATTCTCACAATGTCAGCGCTCAAACATAAAAGAAAATAATTAAACCAGAGAATAAAGTAAACGATTCAAATTAAGTATCATATATTAGAGTTGGCGTTTCAAAAAGTTCTTAACGAACCATTGAAGTCTTTGTTGTAGCTCGGACTACCGACTTTCAAACGGGAAAAGTAATATATTTTGAGCGATATTAAACATGAGAGGACGCATGAATTAATGAATGTGTTATATTCGCCGAAAACACTAGTAACTGTCAACGGAGAAACGTCAAAGGAGGATCGTAAATTAGACGCGCAAAGAAAGATGTTTCCCGCCTAGTGTTTTACCATCCCTTTTCTTTATATTGACTTTTGTATGCAGCTCTCCCTTTCATAAACCAATTAGTAGTAATTCAAAGGAGCCCGATTCGAACAGGAGGCGATTTAAATGCTAGGACAGTGTCGATTTAATTGTATCGATATTTGCATGCCAGTTATTGCAAATTATTATTACAGTTAAGCGAAATAGTAAGCTGCGAGTATAATAAATCTGAAAACGATTTTACGTTTTGGGTTGATCACATTAATTATTTAACTTGCTTCATTTGGAGTGTTGATAAAAAAACTTGAGCCTGAATAATTTGAATATTGTTGAAAAAAATTTTGGAATTGAGACATTTAGGAAAAAAGGAGGTTTAGTAGTGAGACCACTGCAGATTGGCGGAAAACACTGCTATTAAATTTCGCTCGAGTTTATTGATTTCTTTAATCTCATTCAATTCTCAAATACTTCGATTTACTATCATGACGCCACAGTAGTCTCCGTTATCTCCCAACAACGATTAACTCACTTCTTGCAGTCGGGAAATTCTTTATTTCAGTAAAATATTTAGTTACAGTTATACAGGAATAAATTAATACATAAAATAATTATTTGGAAAACGGTATAAAGAGAACACACAAAAGAACAAACAATAGTTGAAAAAAAGTATGAACTTAACACGAAAAATAATATAGTAACATTTTTATACAAATACGTTAATAACGACAATATTAAAATCATTGTACGTGTATCATGGCTAGACCAAAAGATCTCCAGACCAGCTTATTATCAGACCTCTTAATCTGACGCTGGTTTTCATTCAGAACATATAATTAACACGGATTTCAAATAAAAAGAGTATTACTTTTTATATTTAAAACTTGTTCAGTACAAACAAAAGGTAATGTTTGTAGCTGTTAGTCCGCGTAGGGCTTGATTCTTTTAAACGATGTGTTTTTATATATTAATTCAATTTTACTACGATCTAATTTGTAATTATATTCACTATCTACCTTCTGTTATGTACTCATACGCGTACATAAATGTTTTTGGTAATCGATGTATCGATTATCGATATATTTTGGATCGTCACGCTCCTAATGTAAGGAGAGATTGTCAATGTGTTGATCATCACTTACTCGATCATTTTCCCGATGCACATCGTAAATAATTTCACGCGTTTTACACTTTATTAGTTTTATAGCTTCAAATATCTGATTTTGCTGCACATTTACATTTCGGAAGTTGTGCTAATTTTTTTGAGAGATTTAGAATATATTTTTTTTTAAATTTCCAAATGTTTTTCATTGACCTCGTACCAATGTGTTTTTCAAAAACTTATGTACGAATTACATCTTTGGCTTGGACTTAAAGGCGGCAACGGGCTCACCTGTCACGTTGTCACGAAAATATTTCGGTGGGAAGTGGGTCAAAGGGACTTAATTGTCTAGACTAGCCCTCTGTCTACCCCTGTGTTGGGAAATAGGTGAAGATATTTATTTATTTACTATTTAATGTCCTGTGATTATCGTAGACAGAGGCCAATATTAGATTAAAACACAAAAAGGAAGCTCCAGGTTGCTGAGCGGCCTAGGTGATTTACTGCGTGATAGAATCTGCCCCAGAGTTGACATAAACAACATTACCGTAAATATCTTGGCAATGGACTTGACAATGGCCACATAGCCATCGCGACTTACAACGTTGCGAAAGAAAAAACTCATTGTAGGGCGCCCACCTGATAGATGGAGTGACAACCTGAATGTTGTTGCAGTAGATCGATTGATGCCGGTATTCAAGACCGTTCTTTATGGCAAACTCAGAGTATAGCTTATTTTCAGTGGACTTTCAACGGGCTAAAGTGATGCACGAAACATTACTTTTAGTGTTTGATGGATTAATTGCTTTACTTAATTAATAGCCTGTATATCATCAGCACCTTAAGAAGCAGATTGGCGATCGCAGTACCAGAGAGACGTAGCTCCACGCATCTAAGTCGCTGCCGTCCATCTGCGGATTGCTTAATTCAAGTAAATTTTGAAGGCTTAGTTTTCTTTAGTCTCTTTTTACAACACCCACATAAGGAAGAAATATACCCCATATTCTATCGACGCAACCGTAAATATTGCGCTTTAAGATAAACATCACCATTCTCTGCATTTGAGTAAAAATCAAGTACAATTTGTCCGACGACTTGGCCACTGTGACGATTACAAGCAAGCAAGAGTGATTAAAAAAGAAATATGGAAAAAAAACATCTTCACGTCATTCCCAATACAGGGGTAGATAGAGGTCTAGTCTAATTAAGTCCCTTCGACCCACCTTTCACCGAGAAAACCCATTGGTACGAGCCTGCCACTCGGAGATCGAACTCAAGTCTCTCTACTCGAAATCCGATCAACTAACCCTCGGCTATCGTGACTCTTATACTCGTTAAAAAGAAATATAACTCTAAATATCTATCCACTACAATTGTATATCTTAATAATAGTAAGAAATACATAATATCTTCACCACTATGTTATTATCATTCAACGTACGTAATAATATCGAAAAATGTTAAAAATAGTGTATATAGTGTGTGTATTAAGTACTTAATACACACACTGTATACACGATAGCCGAGTTAAGAGACCTGAGCTCGACCCCAGATGGCAGGCTTTTTGGGTTTTTCAAAAACTTATATATGAATTATATCGTTGGCGTTGGATATAAAGACGGCGACGGGCGAAGGGACTTAATTGTCTAGACTAGACCTTTGTCTACCCCTGTATTGGGAATTGAGTGAAGATTTTTATATCAAATCAGTATAATTTTTTAATAAGGATTTTGTATAGAAATTTAATGTTTATTAATAGATCATGGTTTTTTCGGAGAAATCATGCATGAGCTGAATGAAGTGAACATTCATGGTTTCTTTAGAGAAATCATGCATAAGCTGAATGAAGAAGGAAGCAAGGAAACATCTCTTAAACATTTTGATATAGACATTCAGAGCCGTCCTCCACGCTAGTCTAATGCGGCTTGATGTCTCACATCATCGAAATAATATTTTTATTTATTGTTATTTCTCAGACATTCACCTTGGCTCACGGTATTTTCTTTGACTGTGAATTCCATAATAAATTCAGCACTTATGTAAAATTAATGTTAACAATTTTAGTGGTGCTGGCACGGGGTCAAACCTGGGTCAATCGCGTACAGAAGCGAACGCACTTGTCACTAAGCTTTCATGCCTCTATTCCCGGTATAACGAGACACTACTGAAATACCTCAAATGGAATTTGTTATTTATTGAAATTTGTTAACAACCATAACTTATTTAACGGCCTGTTAAAGTCCACTGCAGGACATGCCTCTTTCGTAAGGATTTTTCTTAATCGTCACAATAAGCGTTTTGGCGATCGCAGCACCGGATACCTCACATAATAGACACTTGCCTGTCACCGGTCTGGCTAATTTTAGTCTCCTATTTTTCATTATACTTATACAGCCATCTATCGGTAGTCAGATAATCAAGGATGTTTCCTTAGCAGCAGCTTAAGACCCTTGAGACTCTATAATCTTTTTCTTGCCGTGGGTACAGAAAGAAAGAGATTATAGCCATAACGATGCTCAAGTCTGTTTCCCTTAGTCGCCTATTACGACACCCACGGGAAGAAAGAGAGGCAATATTTTTACACCGTTACCACACGGTAACGGTCAGATACCTCATATGTATTTCGTATATGTATTTGAATCGAAGCCAACTTTTTTGTAATTGCAAATCTAGAGAAGTTGGTATTCAAAAAGTGTACGTGGAACGAATGAGCGCTGATGTAATTATACCGTATCAGTAGCTTCTACGTAACTGGCAACACTAACACTACATTTGTAATAGAAAGTTGATTAATTCCCGCGCCGGGCTGCGATTGGTCGCGCTTCAGTATCGTAAAAAACAGTCATAAACAGGTGGATTTCATCGGCCGAAGTTGCGATAACGCTAACGAGGACATTTCAAACTTGCACATAAACTAACATAAACTAAACTTAACTTGCTCGTACATACGTGATACGTATCTAAACAGAATTCATCATCATTTGACGACCTCCGTGGACGTGGAGTAGTGTACGTGGTTTCATGATATCACTGACTCTCAGGCTCCCGTGTTCGATTCCTGATCAATGTATGAAACGGGTCAATGTAGAAAACACATTTCTAAATTTTCTTGTAGTCTTTCTTGGAGTTGAGTCTGGATGTTTGTGATAACTGATTTCTGATTCCATACACAAGTGCTCACATACACACTTCCATGCAAGTGCTTTTAGTTAGCTTAGTTTTTTTTGAGGTTACTTTAACAGTGGTAGAGCCACGCATCAGCTTTTGTTGTTGCATGAATGGGCCGGCTCGACCGGGGAAGTACCACGACCTCTCAGAATACCGGCGTGAAGTAGAAGTCTAACAAACTTCTGCGTTTCGTTTTGTGAGTGCAGGTAACCGGAGACCCACACACCCCCTTCCCCCATTTTTTTAGGGGGGGGGACACTCTAAATCCGACAACGCATCTGCTATGCCTCTGGACGTTGACGTGACGTTTGGGTCATCCATGTCAGGGGGGTGTAAAAGGCCCCCCCTTATGGTTACGAGTTTCGAGGCATTGCCTCATGACTCGGGCGTCTTCTCAGGGGGGTGCTGCTCCCCCGGTCCTGGGTACCTCCTTTCAGCGGCGTTGTGTAGGCGTGTTACGTACTTTATGTCTTATGTCGGGACTTTATTGCACTTCCCCGGTCTCCCCCGGGCCGGGTGGCAATGAGAGAATATCTCTCGGGAGGGGTCGCCACTCCGGTGGTCGAGCGTGTAGCGGTAGTCTGTCCTGGGTGATCGCCAGGCGATGTAGGTGTTCGTGTGGCCCGTTGTCAGCGCGGTCGTACATTCCGCGCGACACTCGGACCACGAATTCCTCCAGCGATTCCACTTTGAGGTCCCTGGCGATGACGTCATTGCGTACAAAGCGACCCGCTCCAACTATAGTACGTAGTGCTATATTCTGTTGGACCTGTAGTCGCCGACGTTGATATGTTGAAGTGAACGCGTACCACGCAGGCGCCGCGTAAGTTAATCTTGATCTAATGTAGGTCTTGTAAATACCTATATTGGTTTTTATAGGTAACTTTTTTGTCGAAAGTACCGGATAGAGAACCGCCCTCGCTGCTCTCGCGCTGCTTATCGCGTAGTCCACCTGTGCGGTGAGGCGTAGCGATTTGTCTATCCGGCAACCAAGATAGGTAACGGTGCTCTGCCACTTGATCTTTTGTCCTCTCAACTCGAGTTGTGGTGGTACGCGCCCATGGCGATTGGTGATTATGGCGGATGTCTTCCCGACATTAATAGTCATCCGCCATTTATCCAACCATTCAGGTAGTAGGTCCAACAGTCGCTGCATCTTCTTGGCAGCGAGGTTTGCCCGACGGGACGACGTAAAGTACGCGCTGTCGTCCGCGTAGAGTGCGAGCATGACATCGTCTTCCCACTCTCGGACGCGACCCTCGAGCGTGGGGATGTCGTTGGTGTAGATTGCGTACAGGCAAGGAGAAAGACAACTGCCCTGTGGGGCGCCTGCTTCTATAGTGCGTACCGCCAAATCGGCTTGCTCGACGGTGACTCTCTGGTATTGCGGGTGTTCATGGACGGCGGTAATCACTTACCATCACGTGAGCCGCCTGCTCGTTTGCCGGCCTTTTCTATAAAAAAAAACTTTAGTTTTTTATTGTTTATAATCATAATAATTAAGCTCGGCAAGCGGATTCTCGATCGCAGTACCAGAACCCTGCTACCGGCTAGCAACCCGCTTAATATTTGTGTGATGTTTTTGGAAATGTTTGTCCATTCATCTTCTAGTAGCCAGCGAAATAATCTAGATGAAACGTTGGAGAAAACTTCACGCCAATTCAGAAGAAAAACAACCTGTGGTTGTTTTGATGTATAAATAATATTTAAAGGTTTATGAGGTTCTCCAATGAGGTTCTGTATTAAAATGTATCTAATAGGCTAAATAACGAGATTGGCAGAACTGCGTGCGTGTGTCTATAGGCTTCAATATTTTAATGTTACGTCGATACAATCACGATAGCCGAGTGGTTTGGTGGTCGGAATTTTGATGAGTTTTTCAAAAAATTATGAACGAATAATATTGCTGGCTTGGATATAAAGACGGCGACGGGCTCACCACCTGTCACGTTGTCCCGTAAATACCTTTTGGTGGAAGGTGGGTCGAAACGACTTAATTGTCTAGACTAGACCTCTTTCTACCCCTGTATTGGGAATTGCGTGAAGATATTTATTTATTTTATTTATTATACGTTAAGAAAAGCATTGCCGTGACAGTATTATCGTGTACCGTTGATATTATTATACAAACAGGCGCCCGTACAGCCGAGCGAGTGGCCCTCCAGCGACCACACACGGCGACAGACAAACCGACAAACGCGGCCGCTGTGCAAACACGCGCGACTACCGCTCTTCAGGTCACGTCCCTTACGAGGGCCTTTGGTTATTTACGATTTCGCTACTTACAGCTACCCAGTTAGGCGGACTTAGTCGTAACGGTTAAAGTATTTTTTTTTCTAAATAAATACATAGATTAGGGAAATGCGATTTCCTTCGACAATACTGCCCTAAACGGACAGATGAATTACAGTCTGGGGTTTATTTGTTACGAAGTATAAATAAATAATTAAATATCTTCACGAAATTCCCAATACAGGGGTAGACAGAGGTCTTGTCTAGACAATTAAGTCGCAAACTCACCTTCCACCTATGAAATTTTCGGGAATACGTGACAGGTGGTGAGCCCGTCGCCATCTTTATGTCCAAGCCAACGATATGATTCGCACATAAGTTCTTGAAAAATCTATTGGTACGAGCCTGCCACCTTGGGATGGAACTCGGGTCTCTTGACTGGAAATTGCGACCTCACAGCCCTCTTCATTAGTCCCATCAGCATTTAAATTTATTGTCAACTTATATTTTAATTTATGCGAATCTTTGTTTTTAATAATGCGCAAAAAAGCAAAGTTTATTTTTAAACGATAACAAATGACACTTCGAAACTGACACGACTTTACCTAAACTACGTGACAAGATGTCACCCCGTCTAATGTCAGCTGCCCTTATTAACCCCCATAAACAGTGTCAAACTATTCGACCGCCATAATTCATGTCTAACTAATTATCAAAATACGCATGCCTATCACAGTAAAATGCCAACCGCATCGAAGGGCGCGTAACCAGTTCAGTCATCGCCGGTAAGGTAATTTGTTACTCTGTGGCAGTTTTATGGAGTGAAGCGATTTTGATTTGTACCTTACTATTTTTGGATATCCGCACGAGCTAAATGGGTCCAGCTGGACTGAGACGAGGTTTGACTAATATTTGTGACAATGAGCAACATAATGTGCAACACTCTGTTTTATTAAATTTATATTATATTATGTTTTAAGATAAAATTATTAAATTGTGCGACGTTGTCTTGGCCGAACGAAAACGAAGCGAAGAAATTCGCAATTTGACAGATTTGGAAGATAATCTTATCACTAAAATCAATGAGGGCGTGCTACTATGATTTAGGCACGTTGAGCGAATGAGTGAAGACCAAATGTTGAGAAATATACAGCACGTAAATACAATAACAGAGGTCGAGGTAGGCCGGAGTAACTTTCGAAGACCAAGTGAGGAAATTGCTCGAAGAGGGGAGGGACAACTTACTCTAATTTGAAGGAAGCGTAAGAGGATGTAAGAATCTGTTCTCCATGGCTACCCTGTCAAGATTAAAATATTTTTATGTGTAAATCTCATTAAAAGATTAAATGTTATGTAACGCAAACTCACTACCATATTCCCAACACTTGTAGAGGTCTAGACGGTTAAAACCTTTCCACGTTTCGGGGTAACGTGACATGCAATTCTTTAATGTACGAAATAACTTAGCAGAAAACCAATTACTTAAATGATAAATAATTAAATTCTTCATGCAATTTCTAATACAATGGTAGATAGAGGTCCAGACAATTAAGTCCTTTCGATTCACATTCATTTCATTCATTCATTCTTCCGAACAAATAAGTCCTACCCACCTTCCACCGAAGACATTATTAGGACTATGTGATAGTCATCACCTGTCGCCGTCTTTATCTCCAAGGTAACGATATAAATCGTATACAAGTTTTAGAAAAAAAACCCATTGGTACGAGCCTTGGGGATCGAACTCTGGTCTCGACTCGATTTGCGATCACCCAAACTCTAGGCTATCGTGACTTTCTTAACTCTTTAACTCTGTTTCAGTCTCGAAACCACTTTTTTATTACATAAAGGCCGCTGCGGACAATTACGTCTGCCTAAAACAATTTACATGCTTTCCCGGGGAGGCATCCCAAGGGATCAAAATAGATAGATAGGGATAAAAATACGAAAAATATTTTATACATATACTAAAATCAATAATTAAGTGACGATCGGATAGCTTAGTTGCTCTGACTAACCTTACCTTTGAAGAAATCAAAAGGAAGAAGAAAGTGAAGAGTAAATAAATATTTAAAAAAAAAACAAGTAACAGGCTGGAAATGCCTCGAAAAAATATTAATTATAATATGATTAAAGTAACGTAACACAACGCAGCAAACTATATTTGAATCTGAACATGATGGTATTAAGCATTTAAATGTATTATTGAACTTCAACTAATTTCTTAAAGAACTA
The DNA here is from genome assembly GCA_029286605.1 of Sericinus montela. Classification (NCBI taxonomy): domain Eukaryota; kingdom Metazoa; phylum Arthropoda; class Insecta; order Lepidoptera; family Papilionidae; genus Sericinus; species Sericinus montela. The sequence goes on along the minus strand of JAGSMR010000007.1, from coordinate 8,258,832 downwards.
CAAGCACAATGTCTGTAATTTTGAACCAAGTCTTTGTGAAATAAACTAATGAAAAGTATTTAACCCCACCGTCCGGAATCTTTTACGTAAGCCGTCTAAAAAAATAAATGTCATTTGTTTTGTTTTTCTTGAGAGCCGAGTGCCGCCGACACGGCACGTCACTTTCGGGCGACGTGTTTGGTTTGCTTTTCAAAAGACCGTAGTCGACAAAATGCTACCGAAACCGAATTTATCGACAAATATGAGTATTGGATGGCGACCATTTCCCCGCACTATTCGGGTCAACAACAAAAAAAAAAAAGAATACTCGAAGACATTTTTGAGTGATGATTACAGAGTTATGATTTCTGGCGCGAAATTAAAAAGTGATTATCCACATGAATGTTATTTTATTGTCTGACAGATTATAATATAGAGTAGAGAGTATATATACTGTAGTCCACTAGTACTAGTTAAATTATATATTTTTCCAATATAATGAAGTTTACGGAACTCCTGAAAAATAATATTATTTAAATGCAAAAAAAATACATTCACGCCATCCCTTAATACTTGGGTAGACAGAGTCTAGAGTCTAGACAATTAAGTACTTTCAAATTACCTTTCACCAGACATTTTTTGGGAACGGTCAAGTGACCGTAAGTGAGCCTGTCGCCGTCTTTACGTCCAAACCAACTACAAAAATCGTACATAAGTTTTGAAAAAACCCATTGCTACGAGTCTGCCATCTGATGATCGAACTCTCTCTTCATATGAATTCCGATCACCTAACCACTCGGCCCGTGATGATCCGTGTGGTAACGGCATAAGAATATTGCCACTTCCTTTCTTCCCGTCGAAGTTATAAGAGGCGACTAAGGGAAACAGCCTTGAATATCGTTATGGCAACCGATAGATGGCGGGATAACCCTGTCTAAAAAATCAGACCAAAATTATCAGATCGAAGATGGGCGGGCAGCAGCGTCTGAGGTGCAAGTGGTCTGGTGCTGCGACCGCCAATCCGCTTGCTAAGCGTAGCGATTGTGGCAAATCCTCCCCTTGAGAGAGGCCTATGTCCTGCAGTGGACTTTAACAGGCCGATATGTATGTATGTATGTAACCACTCTGCTGTCGTGACGTTATAATCGTATGTATGTATAAACTGTATGTTTCTATTTCCACAGTTTTGAAATTATAAAAAAAACTCGTCACAGACTAATGTGCGAAGTCAAGACGGTAGCGCGGATCGGGCGCCGCGGGGGCGGAGTGGTAAGGCAGGGGGGGGAGAGGGGGCATGTTTGCCGCCATTACGCTATTGACAATCGGCGTCGGCTAATGCGTGCGCAAACATTGCCTCAATACCCGTCGCTTATGCTTCGCTCTCGAGAACGGCCCGGTGTTGATCTCTTGTAGCCTGATTGTATGATTTTTTTTAAATCTAGGTTGTGTGCTTACTGAAGTCCGATACGCTCTTAATCATAGTTCAACTGCAGTGTATGAAAAGCTAGCAGTCCGTCTACGTGTTCGTATGTGGATACTGATGCCATGGAAACGGAAATCAGCACACACGTTACATCGAAATAGGTTTTTTTTGTATAGATAGAGACAACATAACATGCATTGCTCTGATACCAAATTAAGCCGATAGAACACTTGTATTATGGAATCTACACAACGATGACACCACAAACACCCGGACCCGAGAAAACGTTGAAAAAGTGGTTTTTTACATTGACCCGTCCGGAATGCGAAGCCGGAACTCCAGAAAAGGCCTTGAAAATCCGTGTGTACACCACTCATCAGATATAATTGCGATATATCCCTATAAAGGACCCTTAAGAATATTAATGAATTTAATATTTGCCCGTAATTATGCTGTGCCGTACCTTTACAGTCTGAACACTGAAAGTTTAACAGCCTGGTGGTCACGGTAACCGAGTACTGAATAATCCTTGCAAAAATATGGTAGCGGCTAAATACTGCAAAAAATATTCGCCCTTTGTCTAAGGGCAGCCCTGATGTTTGTCAAACATTCACCAAATCAAACAAATTTTAATCCCACTTGCCCTAAAGCCAAATTGTTGTTATTTCGACCAATGAAGGTCGAATTTCCACCGGCTACGGATTAAAATATAAAACCGGAGTAGCTATAAACAAACACTGTCCTTACAAATATCGTCTAATTGAAATGAAACTGTAACAATTCGTTGTTTGATCATGTACTTAGGCCTCTGTCACTGGTGTCACATTACACTGTGGTAATTTACTGTGAGCACAGATTAGATGACAGACCACACTGAAGTATGACGTCATCACAACGGTCTGAAAGATTCCACTGCATATGCCTCCAATACGGAAGGTTTAGCCGTAATCGCCAATCTTCGCAAGCGGATAGGCGATCGCAGTAGCAGACACCTTATGCTGTACGACACCGATCTCCTCGATTTGGTTCTAGTATTTTACGAGACAGTTATCCCGCTACCTGTCCGTACCCAATTGTGTTTTCAAGGCTTATTTCTTAGTCCTCTCTTACGACACACAAGAGAAGAAAGAGGGTGGCAGGTTAATACGCCGTGACGAATAGGCACATAATCGTAGAAAAAAAATGTCTTCACATCACATCATTCCCAATACAGGGGTAGACAGAGGTCTAGACAATTAAGTCGTTTCGACACACCTTTCACCGAAGACATTTTTTGGGACAACGTGACAGCTGGTGAGCATATCGCCGTCTTTATGTCCAAGCCAACGATGCAAAACCTAGGTATCCAACTCGTGTCTCTTGTCTTGAATTACAATCCGCCAACCACTCGGCTATCGCGACACAAAGAGTTTGATTAACATTTACGATACTTTAAAAACCAAAAAGTCACTAAGTAAGTAAATGTAAAAGCTGCTATTTACATTTGTTAATCTGCGAGTGGTCTGGTACTGCGATCGTCAATCCGCCTGCCAAGCGTGGCGATTATGGAAAACACTTCATATAGTAGAGGCCTATGTCCTGCAGAGGACTTTAACAGGCCGTTATGTATGTATGTATAACCATTAATAATAGGTCATGGTGACGAACATGTACTCTGGAAGAATCAATTCACTGTGTCCAGGGACATTAACAGCATTAAAAGAGCTGCTTTTCTAATATACGACCTCCGTGGAAAAGTCGCATACACTCCGATTTTCAAGATGTTGTCAGTTCAAAGCTCCAGGGCTCTATTCATATCGGGTCAATGTAAAAAACACTTTCTTCGTTGTTTTAATTCAATAACACGCGTGCTTTACGTTTCGGGATCAGAGCAATGTATGTGATGTCGTCCCTATCTATGTAAGTATTTATTTATTATTAATAATCTTTATTGTCATAAGATTTTATCACAAATTTGTATGAAGTCCCTGACTTCCGTACTTGGTAAAACCTGTATTCATTTATATACCATAAACCACCAACTATCGAATCGAATGTATTTAGCATCAATGGCTAAATAGACTGTGAAACGTTTACATAGGTTCGAAATCGCCATTTAACCACTGTCGTGAAGCACACAAAAGCTTGTGATGTGTTTAACAACAGTATTAGAAATGTTAATTAATTAATATTGCCAGTATTCTTATTAATAAGTAAAACTTAAATAGTCTTTTTTTTATTTTACAAAAAATCTGTTTTTATGTTGCATAATTCAAAAGGAACATTATTAATTTTACTAATAAAAATGTTATATTTTATCAACTACAAGTTGCATAACTGCCTATTTAGAACAAAGTGTTTTTGCCATGGCGCTTAAAATACTTAACAAATTTTCCGTATATACAACAAAGAAATAGGAATCTGAAACAATTTTAAAAGCAGCTTCAGAAAACAATAGTAATAAAATCTTTAATAATTTAAATAAATTTCCAAATGATAGGTTTTAAGACATTTTTTCCTTCGTCTGTTTTTGTACGGCAAAATTTAGAGATCAATGTTTGTAACTGCATCCTGTACTAAAACTGTTTCCAAAAAAAACAGTTTCACACAACTTATATTCCGCACTACCGAAGAACAAATCTCGTTAATACTTTTTTTTGCGCCAACTACCGAAGTATGTCTCCTACTCCGGTGTCGGGCAGAGTCAATAAAAATCCATCGTCGCCGCGTACAAATAGACAAACAGACATTTGTTTGTACCCTTTAACCAAACCACTCGGGACGGTGAACCGAAAAATTCGATTTCGAAATTTGTAAGCCATTAATGAACGTTGGTTAATATTACTTATTGATGTTTGTAATCGATACCTAAACTCGGGTTATGGTTACGTCGCATAATGAATACTGTCTTGACCTCCGTTGATGAGTAACGTACACTTTTTTTTTGAGATTATGGCCTGGTATCTAGACCTTTAGGCCAGAGTAACGTACACCAATATTCCGAGTGTTGCCAGCTCTCAAACTACTTTTTCTATATTATTTCTGGGTGATTGTGCAACTATCGTTATTTCCGATTCCATAACACAAGTGGTAATACTACTTACTTTGGGATCAGAGGATATATAAATCAATGATTGAATGAATACCTTTATTTTACACCACAAAATAATACAGGAAAACAATTAAACATTGAAGTAAGTAGATTGTTTGGCGGCCTTATCTCTACATAGCGATCTCTTCCAGGCAACCAACATCACCAGATATGTGATGTTGTCTCTATCTAAGTATGCATTTACTTAATCCTGTACAAAAAATTTTTTTCTTTGATGCTATACGATCTTCCCATTTTAATCAGATGTTTTTTAATTTTTAACTATCTTCTGCAATCACATATAAAAACAAATCAATGACGTGAACGGCCATTTTGACTAGCATATCTATAATCAACTTAAATGGAGGAACTTTTTCGATGAAGGAAAGTCCATTAATGGAAAGGCCGCTCTTTAAACTAAGATGTTATAAATAAATAAATATCTTCACGCATATTCCTGCGCAGTGTAGCTGAGACGACCTGTGAGCCTAGTTTGTAGTGACCCTGTCTTCAAAGGTAGATATATAAAGGGTTCGAATCCAGCTAGGGGCAAACATTTGAGTGATGAATGTGAATATATATTTATATTTATATTTATTTTACTATTATTATGTATATTTTACTATTTACTTGGACGGCTCGCCATCTGTCGCGTTAGTCCCAAAAGTTTTGGTTAAAGGTGAGTCGAAAGGACATAATTGTCTAGAACTCTGTCTCTCCCAGTTCTGGGAAAGTGTGTGAAGATTTAAAATAAGTTTAACTGTGATGGTGTAGGAGAGACGCTCAAGATTGTTTGTCGGAGAAGCGTCTTCAGAGGACGCATAGTGATTAGAACTTAGAAAAGCCACTTGTAGTATGTTAACTATAGTCACTCCTGTACATATAAATATATTTAACATCCTGTACATATAAATTAACAGCTTTTCAGTAAATATATATGAAAGTTTTTACTTACTTACTTATCTTCACGCACAATCCCTGACGGGGTAGCCAGAGAGAACAGGACAATCCTTACCTTCATGATCTTCATAACTGCACTTCTCATGCTTCATAAATGCAAAGTTTTTTCGGTATAAAAAATTAATTTAAAAAATGTTTCTCTTTCTTGAAACGGCTGGGCCAATTTTAACGGTACTTTAAAATACTACTAGCAGACAGCTGATGTTAGAAGGAGTAACTTAGACTACTGTTACTTTAGAGAAATATTTAGGGTTTCGCGTTAAGTGATATACCACGGGAGGCAGCTGGTTTCATTTTATATGTGTATAAATTTATACAATAGTCTCTCGGGATCTTACGTCAGGGATTGTATTCATTCGGTAAAAATTTTGGTATAGCAGTAAGAATATGTACCATCCCCTTAGAAGTTAGAGGTGACTGTGTGAAAAGACTTTTAAATTTCTTCCGATAGATGCCGTGATCTGAAAAAATGCCTGTCCGAAAATCAGCAGGCCGTAGGCAGGCAGCAGTATTTCAGGTGCGAGGTGTACGATACTGCTGTTTCGCCTTCCGACCGTGACGATTGTAACAAAATCTTACTACGGGAGATACTAATTTTCTAATTTAAATGCCAAAGCATCTCTTACGAAAAAAATTTAAGAAACAAATAATTTAATATTGGCATCTCAATATATACATAAACATGTTTTGTATGTACAACTTTAAAAAAATTAAAAAGAATACACAATGTTAATACCAGGAACAAACACAAGCTTGTAACGCCAGTTACTAAACTCCATAGAGTAAGTAACTCATTCATGGGGTGGTGTGTAACCACGCTTCTACAACAAAATCCCGATAAATGTGCAAAGCTTGCCTATTAATAGAATCAAAGCATTTATCGGAGATAAACTATACAAATATAAATCATGATTTATGATTGACTGTTTTATATTACAATATAAATCAGTATATTAATGATAGCACTGGGAATGAGTTGATCACTCCCATGCTATTTCTAATTAAATTAATGTTAACTTTTTTATTTATTAAATAAAAAATTTTATTTCGTAAAAAAAAGTTAAAATTGAATACCTACGGAGTTTCTTTCGCCTGTTTCATCTCCTTTAGAGGGGACCTTAGGGACCTTATTACGAAACCGTGGTAGATTAAAAATGACGATAGATGGATATAATGTAACTTATTTAGAAAAAAAACAATGCTTTGAATTGAGTGGGCGTTTACCGAACATTAAACAAGTATACTCGTATGAGTATTTTTAATATCTTCATCGTATGGTATTCCCATATTGGGGTATGCAGAGGTCTAGACGACAGGGACAACGCGACAGGCAGTAAGTCTATCGCCGTCTTTACGTCCTAATATATTTTGCCATATAAAGAAGAAAGCAAGAAGATATAGGTACTATATATTAACTTAGATAAATATTTAGAAACTACTACTATTGTAATTAAGTATGGTATTAGAAACAGAATAACCTTATAAAAAATAACTACAAACAAGCAACATTAACAAAACTTCAAAAAAAAATAAAAGAATATCAATAGTTAAAAATAGCACACTGCACAGTATGTTTGTGCCTTTGCTTCGAACTATCGATTAAAAAAAACAAATAAATTAATGGCGCCATCGCAACCGGAAAGTGTTATTCCTAATTAAATTCATAAATCGATGCCGAAATGATTGTTATATATTAAAAATAAACCGTGATCGTTAACTCGTGCCGGCGGTGGCTCGTGCGGTGACGTACCCGTCGTCCGGATAACCTCTCGCGATAAACCGGCAATTATCGAGTACTCGGCCGCCCGATATCGATATCGCAGACTGTTACCTCACCCAGCGTTATTGTACGATTTCAGTCAAAACAAAATGTAGAACACATCGCGCTGTCAAAAAAGTAACCCTCCGTATTTTAAATATTAACTATCTATTTACTTCACGCCTTTACCAAAACAGGGGTAGACACACAGACAGGTCTAGACAAATTAAGTCGTTTCGACCCACCTGCCACCGGATATTTTTAGGACAAGGTGACAGGTGGTGAGTCCGTCGCCGTTAAATATTAACTGAGACTAAAAATATGGCCGTTGGAATTAAAGATCGAAAACAACACAAATATCCAATGCGAGTAAAGCAGAAAAAGTTGTTTTCTACATTGAACCGTCCGTGCAACAAACCCGGGACCTCAAAGTTGACGACACAATGAAAATCAGTGCATACGCCACTCATCCATCGAGGTCTTCTTGTGAAGATTAATTGTTTAATATGATGATACAAATGAAGACGAATGAGGACGAATATGACGATCTACAATAAAAGTTTGTAATACATATAGGCATATATCTATAAACGCCGCCTACCGTCAGTTTCTTAATGTATCACAGCACAGAACATGTGGTGGATGCAAAATGTACGTCTTATAGGAAGTCTGGTACCAGTGATTTCTTTTATCTTCTCGGATTTTCCCAATACGAGGTTATTCAGAGGTCAAGATAATTTGATATGTAGCAAGCCTATCGCTGTCTTAGTGTATATGAACATCTAAGACTCGAATACTTCGACTGGCTTGATATTTCAGAATTCCGATAGAAGAAGGCATATACCTAAAAAACAGCAACGACTCGAATACAAACATTTATATACATGGTATAAAAATAGTGGAATTCGTACCCACAACGTTTAGCTTAGAAGACCCTTAGTAATAAAGCTAAAAGCTACACAGTGGACTTGAAAGTTTACCGATTCAAAAATCCGCCGAGGCGCTTAAATAATTTCACATTCAAAGTACGTGCTAAAATTCGTTAATAATAGGTTCTTTTCAAATATGTAGGGACCGCGTAAATAAAAGATATCAAATGTTTATTTCTCATGAGCATATCGTCAAATTACGACTCAATTTCTCTCTTCAAGTTAAAATGAAAGAACGACTCTGGAAAAATAGTTAAATATTAAGTTATACGTGCTATTCTAATCCCCGAGCTCCGCTAAACGTGTTTTTAATTGCTATTTATTTTTCAAAACTTATGTACGAATTATATCGTTGGCTGCGACATAAACTCGGCGACGGGCTCACCAATTGATGTCCCGAAAAAACCTTCGGTGGAAGGTGGGTCAATGGGACTTAATTGTCAAGGCTAGACCTCTGTCTACCCCTGTATTGGGAATTGCGTGAAGATATTTATTTATAATTGCTTTCGAATTTATATACATATTTGTTGTGTTTACTTTTTGCTTTTTTATTCAGTGTATAGTGACGCGCGTTGTACTCGCTATCGCTTATCGATAACCCTTAACGCCCTTTAAACTTTCGATAAACTCATACACCAACGTTAAACTGAGTGTTACTTTGGCATTTCTAGAATCATGACTGCAGGTGGAAAACAATGTCAAAATACATTTCAATTCCATATGATAATATCTGTCAAGATTACTTAAAACGTATTTTGCGTGACACACATGAACGACATCATTGATCAACTTAGAGTCTGTGGTACTTTTTATTTCACTTCACCGCTCTGGTTTCTCCTCTTCATCATTTGTTATTCAAGCCGCGCGTATTTGGAATGGGTTGCTTTAAAAGTTGCCGCAACCCTGCAGCAAGTTCACGTCCAAAATTAATTTTCAGGTTTATTTGCTCAAAATTGCTACGTTGAGTTTAATCATCATCTTATTATATATATTATTGTGTTATATTCTTTAATATATATTTTTATATGTGTATTTGTATGAAATTATGTAATAGGCATGTATTGCTCAGTATATGTAGTGTTTGTATTATTTTTACGTTGTTTTTTTTTATTAAACATGAATTTTTTTTTTTTAGTTTTTGTCTTGAGGTTGACTGGAAGCAAATGCTTTTAGCATTAAGTCCACCTCTGTTCACATATCGCAAGGTGCAATGAAGAATATGTAAATAAATAAAAATTGTATTTGTCCCAGCAAGCTTATGTTTGAATTTGCTCTATTTAAATATTTAAAAAATTATTTCGAATTTCATTCATGTGGTTAGAATGTTATTGCAGTTTAGCAATATGTACTCATACTTTAACATATTACTGTCCACGTCTTTACGCGGATAAATTTATGATAAGATTCATTACAAGATTTTTGTAAAAGGTTTGTCTTTTTCAATTCATTTTGACTTGAAACCTATAACTTTTTACTACAACTTTAAAACTATGCTATTATGGCTAGGTGATACTTAGGAGCATTCTTCATTTCGGTACGTACTGCGAGATCGTGGTTATGATCGGATCGATTTGGTCGAGTTGATAAAAAACCCGCGACCTATTCGTTTCACGTATAGACAAGAGACATAAGCAACTCGTAATATCACTCGTTTCCTTCGTCGGGTTGTCGTAAGAGACGGCTACAGGAACTAGCCTAGAATATCGCAATGACTACCACCTGATGGTGGGATAACCATTTCTAAAAATGATATAGACCAAAAGTATGCAGACCGGTAACGAGCAGCAGCATCTTAATTGTGAGATGTATCGCTTGACAAACGTGGCTATGATACCAACGTAATACTGAGGTAACATTTATATTCTAAAAAGACGTTCAATACTGACTATTTTGTCAGTATTGAAAGTCTTTTTAGAATATAATTAAACAAAATGAATGAATTAAACAAAATTAAGATTACAACAACAATGTAGCAATGTATAAAAATACATACATAGATACATAAGGACAACATCACAGACATTGCTCTGATCCCAAAGTAAGTAGCTTAACTACTTGTATTAGGGAATCAGAAACAACGAAGGTACCACAAACACCTAGATCCGAGAAAATGTAGAAAGATTGTATCTATATTGACCCGATCGGGATTCGCACCAGGTACCTCAGAGGTGGCGACACCGTGAAAACCGGTATATTTTTGTTATAACAGTTCGAGAAAATAAATAAATCACTTGATAATATCGATATAATTAAACGCATGACTGATACATGAATGGACAGTGCGACACCGCTCTAACCTCTGACACAAGTTATCAAATGTTATATTTCATCGATATTTATTATTACATTTACGTCATATCTCTATTAGGGCGAAGGCAAAAATTTTATCTAGAAATAGTATATAAGTATAAAATAAAATAATAAATAAATATCTTCACGCAATTCCCAATACAGAGGTAGACATAGGTGTAGTCTAGACAATTAAGTCCCTTCGACCCACCTTCCACCGAAGATATTTTCGGGACAACGTGACAGGTGGTGAGCCCGTCGCCGTCTTTATGTCCAAGCCAACGATGTAATTCGTAATAAGTTTTTGAAAAACCCATTGGTACGAGCCTGCCAACCTGGGGATCGAACTCGAGTCTCTTGACTCGAAATTCCGACCACCCAACCAATTAATGATTAATGCTGATCCAGAAGGTCTTGTCAGAAATGCTGGGCTGGTTTATGTGGATAGAAAGAGATGAGAAGATTTTAGTTCATCTTAGATGCAGCTGTCACGATTTATAGTTATTTATGACAGGTATACACCCACGAGATAAGATAAGCGACAGATTATCTTATGCCACTTGCAGAAATAACCACCTGAGCATACATAAAATACGAAATGTGCGATTCCAGAGCATACACTAAGAAATGTATGCTCTGGAAGTTTGGAGGAACCTCTGGGTAGTTTTAATATTAATTATAATATTAAAACTACCCAGAGCTTCGATAGCCGAGTGGTTGGGTCATCGGAGTTCGTATCAAGTGACTAGAATTCGATAGCCGAGTGGTTGGATGATCGGATTTTCGAGTCCGGAGATCCGAGTTTGATCCCCAGGTGGCAGGCTCGTACCAACGGGTTTTTCAAAAACTTATGTACGAATTATATCGTTGTCTTGGTCATAAAGACAGTGACGGGCTCACCACCTGTCACGTTCTCCCGAAAATATCTTCGGTGGATGGTGGGTCGGAGGGACTTAACTGTCTAGACTAGACTGTATTGGGAATTGCGTGAAGATATATATTTATTTAAAATTTTAAATAACGATTAATTTTGATAGATAGGTAATCACACTGATTTATAGATTACCACACCCATTAGTAAAAGGCTCCTTCTTTGCCTAGGAGTCGTCTGTACGATACTCTAACCTAAATATATCTATTGCCAAATAACAGAATAATGACTGCTGTGCTCCTGTTTGAAAGCAACAGAGAGGCAGTTTAACTACGGGCAATCTGGCATTCCAGCTTAGTCTTCGGAGGTGGTACAGGTGTCGACGAATGCAAACACTGTGATAATTTATTATAACTGGCAAGCAGTGAGTTTTAATTGCATGCTATAAATTAAAAGCAGAAGTTGCTGATAATAACATGATTTATGGCATTACGCTCGGCCGCCAGATTGCCAGGTGGGTGGACGTCAGCCTAAATGTTAATACATCAATCTTCTGCTGCCTAAGAACGACCTGACGACTTGAAAATTAAAGCTTTAGGCTGTGTAACTCTGCATAAATAAATGATGATGCTGATTGCTATTTTCAAACAGATAAAATTGGCAAATGCGATAGAATATATTGAGTACTAGCTGCCCGCCGCGGCTTTGCCGGCAGTTTGATACTTATCGCGGAACAAAAGTTGTTGCCTATGTTACTCCTTATAACATTAGCTATCTGTCATTGAAAGTCCTGTTAAAATCGGTCCAGCCGTTTCAGAGATTAGTCGGAACAAACATACAGACAGAGAGACAAACTTTGTAAAAAAAATATTTTAGTGTATGTACCGTAAATATTCTAATATATGTAGTAAAAAACGGTTATTTCAATATAACAAATAGACACTCCAATTTCATTTATATGTATAGATGTGCAGTAAGTTGATATCTGCAATGTTTCACTGCACAAATTCAAAAGCATGTTATATCATAATATTTGTCATTCTTAAATATTCTTTTACAGTTCTAATTCTTATACATATTGATTTATATTTATAGATTATTGCTTAGTTTTCTCTCTCATATAAAATTAATGATAAATATCTTCACGCAATTCCTAATACAGGGGGAGACAAAAGTCTAATGTAAACAATTAAGTCCCTTTGACCCATCTTCAAATATTTTCGGGACAAAGTGACAGGTGGTAAGCCGGTCGCCGTCTTTAAATTAGTTGTACTCGTAATATTGTTGTTATTACAATAAATGATGTGTTCACTTGTAATTGGCATGCATGTTAGATTTTAGAATTCTCATTTATTCATATCTTGTGAAACTTCAACATGTATTGTTGTTGGTGTTCCATATAATAATAAAAATATATAATAATAAAAATAATATGAAACAAAGACATCCGTAGCTCAACCTCGTTGCTGTACCTAGAACAATACAACATACATACATAGACAGGGACAACATCAAATACATTGCTCTGATCCCAAAGTAAGCAGTCGTGTTATGGAATAAGAAACAACGAAGGAACCACAAATATCCAGACCCGAGAAAATAAAAAAGAGTTTGATACACTGACCGGAATCGGAATCGGACACGGGACCGCGGTGCTGGCGACACCATGAAAACCAGTGGGCGCGCCACTCGTCCACGGAGGTCGTTAAGGTCGTAAATATAGCTGCATCAATCAGCAAGTTGAATTGGCAAGAAAAGGTCGGGAGAGATATATTTTTATATAATGACGTCGTGCTGTCAAATGCAGAGTAGGCATTATGCGATATGATAAACGATTTTGGGCCAACGTGACGGGTGGTGAGACTGTTGTCGTCTTTTGTTCCAAGCCAACGATAAAATTTTTACAAAAGTTTAGAAAAATCTCATTGGTATGAGCCTACCACCAGGGAATCGAGCTCGGGTCTCTTGACTAGAATTCCCATCACCCAACCACTTTGCTATCGCGGCTTTGCAAAACATCGAAGGATGGATTTGGGAGTCATCTACGGTCTATAACAGAACTTTATGACAGTCTCTCGTGAGTGCCTGTTTTCAGTAATATTAGTTATAATATTAATTTTCAGCAAAGTACTTTCCTTCGGCGTTATCGTTCTAAAAATATACCACCTTCGTTATTTCCACAGTCCGTTTCTGCACAGTAATATAATTTAGTTGGAAGAGTATAAGCTACATTAAATCTTCTCTTCGATCTACACGCAGGAAGAACCTACTGCGAGTCATGATAACCCGGCTGGAATGTCCGCGGCTCCTCGAAATCCAAGTCTACATCCCTACACGCCCACAGCAGCCATTGCAATAAATATATTATAGTAATTGTTTATAGTAATTGTTACATTATTATGTATTCACGTCCGACAAAGCGATCACTATGATGTCTATGAATCTAGGACATCACTATGATGTCTATGAATCCACAAAGCGGCCAAGTTCTAAGTCTCAAACCCATGGTTGTCGTAAGAGGCGACTGGAGAAAATGGCGTAATACTAGTAAAATAAATAAATATAAATATCTTCACACAATTCGCATTCTCGATCTGTTGGCGGGAGAATAAAACAAGAGGGCATCGCTCAAGGCATTCGCAAGAGCTCGGACTAATTCGCAAGTCCTCACGAACAAGCGGTGAGGAGTGAGCGATATATTATCCCGATGTCTTCTTTCATTTGTTTCAGTCGTCTTCTGCACATTGATGTTGTAATTAGAATAATCTTATGACAGAATGTGTACTAAATCTTGTTTTAGCGTTTAACTTTTTAAATTTATCGTTGGTAAAAGGAAAAGTTTATGAATTGGTTTGTATTTTAACAGATTCCAAAATAAAGAGAAAAAAAAGGAAGAAAGAAAAGAAAATATCTTCACGCAATCCCCAATACAGGGGTAGGGGTCTAGTCCAGACAATTAAGTCCCTTGGACCCACATTCCACCGACGATATTTTCGGGACAAAGTGACAGGTGGTAAGCCGGTCGCCGTCTTTAAATTAGTTGTACTCGTAATATTGTTGTTATTACAATAAATGATGTGTTCACTTGTAATTGGCATGCATGTTAGATTTTAGAATTCTCATTTATTCATATCTTGTGAAACTTCAACATGTATTGTTGTTGGTGTTCCATATAATAATAAAAATATATAATAATAAAAATAATATGAAACAAAGACATCCGTAGCTCAACCTCGTTGCTGTACCTAGAACAATACAACATACATACATAGACAGGGACAACATCAAATACATTGCTCTGATCCCAAAGTAAGCAGTCGTGTTATGGAATAAGAAACAACGAAGGAACCACAAATATCCAGACCCGAGAAAATAAAAAAGAGTTTGATACACTGACCGGAATCGGAATCGGACACGGGACCGCGGTGCTGGCGACACCATGAAAACCAGTGGGCGCGCCACTCGTCCACGGAGGTCGTTAAGGTCGTAAATATAGCTGCATCAATCAGCAAGTTGAATTGGCAAGAAAAGGTCGGGAGAGATATATTTTTATATAATGACGTCGTGCTGTCAAATGCAGAGTAGGCATTATGCGATATGATAAACGATTTTGGGCCAACGTGACGGGTGGTGAGACTGTTGTCGTCTTTTGTTCCAAGCCAACGATAAAATTTTTACAAAAGTTTAGAAAAATCTCATTGGTATGAGCCTACCACCAGGGAATCGAGCTCGGGTCTCTTGACTAGAATTCCCATCACCCAACCACTTTGCTATCGCGGCTTTGCAAAACATCGAAGGATGGATTTGGGAGTCATCTACGGTCTATAACAGAACTTTATGACAGTCTCTCGTGAGTGCCTGTTTTCAGTAATATTAGTTATAATATTAATTTTCAGCAAAGTACTTTCCTTCGGCGTTATCGTTCTAAAAATATACCACCTTCGTTATTTCCACAGTCCGTTTCTGCACAGTAATATAATTTAGTTGGAAGAGTATAAGCTACATTAAATCTTCTCTTCGATCTACACGCAGGAAGAACCTACTGCGAGTCATGATAACCCGGCTGGAATGTCCGCGGCTCCTCGAAATCCAAGTCTACATCCCTACACGCCCACAGCAGCCATTGCAATAAATATATTATAGTAATTGTTTATAGTAATTGTTACATTATTATGTATTCACGTCCGACAAAGCGATCACTATGATGTCTATGAATCTAGGACATCACTATGATGTCTATGAATCCACAAAGCGGCCAAGTTCTAAGTCTCAAACCCATGGTTGTCGTAAGAGGCGACTGGAGAAAATGGCGTAATACTAGTAAAATAAATAAATATAAATATCTTCACACAATTCGCATTCTCGATCTGTTGGCGGGAGAATAAAACAAGAGGGCATCGCTCAAGGCATTCGCAAGAGCTCCGACTAATTCGCAAGTCCTCACGAACAAGCGGTGAGGAGTGAGCGATATATTATCCCGATGTCTTCTTTCATTTGTTTCAGTCGTCTTCTGCACATTGATGTTGTAATTAGAATAATCTTATGACAGAATGTGTACTAAATCTTGTTTTAGCGTTTAACTTTTTTAAATTTATCGTTGGTAAAAGGAAAAGTTTATGAATTGGTTTGTATTTTAACAGATTCCAAAATAAAGAGAAAAAAAAAGGAAGAAAGAAAAGAAAATATCTTCACGCAATCCCCAATACAGGGGTAGGGGTCTAGTCCAGACAATTAAGTCCCTTGGACCCACATTCCACCGAAGATATTTTCGGGACAACGTGACAGGTGGTGAGCCCGTCGCCGTCTTTATGTACAAGCCAACGATATAATTCGAACATAGGTTTTTGAAAAACCCATTGGTACGAGCCTGCCACCTGGGGATCAAACTCGGGTCTCTCGACTCGAAATACCCACCCAACCACTCGGCTATCGTGACTTTAGTCTATAGTAAATATTGACGGATAACAGGAATAACCATGCCAAAGTTGCTCCAAATAATCCGGTGATGAGCAGGGACTAAGATGCGTTATTGTTTGTAAAGCGATCGCCAATCCGCTTGCCGAGCGTGGTGAATCCTCCTTAAGCAAGAAAAGTGTTTTAAAGTTGTTTTACAGGCCGATAAATAGACCTATTTCGTTTTATTTGGAACTTTCATATATTCGATTTTGGTTACATAAATAATAAATTTTAGTAAAGATAAAATTTATAATATATACAAGCGAAGAACTTATTTACGTAGCGTTAGTAAATTTAAAAATGTGACTTTTGACATGTGAAATTTATGTATCCTATATTGAATAAAAAAAGAATTAATTGATTTATTTATTTTGAAATATAGCCTATATTTTTTTTACTCTTTCTAAAACTGATCTCTCCTAGTTGATCAAGAATTCTGTTATTTTTATCCTACCACTGTACCTATAGTGAACATAGATCGTTGAGTAAGTAAATAAGGTGGAATGGCTCTAAGCATTCTGATGTCAACCTCTCTCCTACCTCTGGCTATAAATGTAAAAATCTGTTTAATAAAATACTAATATTGTAATATCTGTTACAATGATCATTGTTTTAATTTTAAAGTATTTTTCATTTTAGAAAAACTGTTAGAGATAGACCAAGCAAACTAAAAGTTAACAATTTTTAGACCAAAAGAATAGCAAAATGATTATAAAAATTTACGAAACCACTTAATTGCCTAGACCTCTGTCTATCCCTGTGTTGGAAATGGCGTGAAGATATTTATTTATTTAAAAAATTAATTAAGTTATAAATATAGTTTTGAAATAGAGGGGGATTAAAATTCTTTTAAATATGACTTATAAACTCTAATAACCAAATTTCAATTGGCTGGTAAGGCGCCACTTCCGTTCATAAATAATTTTAGGAAATGGTATATCTATAGACATTATCAGCTGGATAATTCTAGGAATATGTAATTTTTTTCCGGATATCCTACGATAATAATAATTTTAACTAAGTGAATAAAAATAAGTAAAGTTATTGTGAATTACATTTTGATTTCGTAGGTATAATACAAAAAATAGAACCTTAAGATTTAATAATCGAAAAAAACTCTTTAAAATTTGAAACAAACGTATAAGGCATAAGTATAACAAAGGCATAAGTAAATAAAAGAGAATACAGATTTAAAATTTCAACTGATGCGTGTAAGGCACGGTGGCTCGGAGATAAGAGCGTTGCCACGGATCGGCGAAGGTTGCGGGTTCGAATCCCGCCCGTGTCAGTTGAAATTTTAAAAACTTACTTCTCTTTAATTTAATCAATTGAAACAAACGTTTCCATATTTCTTTTACAAATAATAGTGCATTATTTTAGAATGGAATGCATACCTGAAAATTAAAAAGAAATAACACGTTTACACCAGTACAATTTTTTATAAATAGACGAAGAATATTGGGAGGCGCAAATTTCATATCATTTAATATACATCTATCCTTTATGACATTACTGGAAGATTTTAGGAATATGTAGTGCCCTTGTACAAATGTTCTATTTCAATTCTTCTTTGATTTTGTTGAGTTCTCTCCCATAGATACCGAAATTTCCAAACTAAAATCCAACTATTTGTGTGTTAATTGCTGTGAGGTCAATGCATTAGAATAATAAAACGACTGAAGAAAAGCCTTTAAAATGACAATTGTTACCAATAGATAGCCCATCACCAACCATCTTTAAAAATACTGAACAAAAATTAATCACCACGTCCGTCACGGATAGCAACGTCATGCCAGATGTACAACGATCGCCAATCTTATTTGACGACCTCTTGGATGAACGGCGTATATACCGGTATTCATGATATCCCAGATCGCCAGCCCCGATTCCCGGGTTCGATTCTCGGCAGGGTTAAAGAAGAAAACACTTTTTCTAAAATTTCTCGGGTTGGATGTTTGAGCTTCCTTTGTCGTTTTCGATTCCATGACAGAAGTGCTTTAGCTGCTTTCTTTGGGATCAGCAATGTAGGTGATGTCCCTATCAGTGTATTGTTTAATCCTGTTTAAGGAACAAGTTAGGTAGAGGCCTACATTCTGTAGAGGACTTTTACAGGTCATTAAGAAAGTACGTGTACCAATTTTCATTAGAACCGTTTTCTCGTGATTAAGTAAAAACTATCTAAACATACAAACGTTTATAGTTAAGTATAATTTAACTAGGAAGTAGAGCGTTTCTTTCTTTTGCGCGTTTTCTTCAAGCGTTTCCCAAAACAGAGATATTCGTCAGAGGCCTAATTAATATATTTCTTTCGAGCTTATTTAGGACAACAGACAGGTGTTGAGCTTGCCGCCGTCTTAGTGTCCAAGCCAACGATGCAAATCGTACAGGTTTTTAATAAAACAGTTGGATACGAGCCTTCGATTGAATCGAACTCGGAAATCACAGAATTGCGATCACCAAACCGCTGGGTTATCGCGGCCTGATGTTATTTTAGTTTTTATTCCAAACTTTAGTACGATCTCAGCAGAAATCGATTTCCTTTTACGGGGATGCGGTTTATCTAATCTGTAATATGAATATCTACCGATTTCAGACCGCCACGGTCGTCTGAAATATTGTCAAAGAGAGTTAAGTTCTACTCGAAACGTCGAGAGCTATTAAAATTAGAGATGATTAAAATTATTTTTCATAAAACCATTAGATTCAATCTAACTGGCTGATAAGAAAACTTATTATTTTAAACAAAAAACTTTATTGTTTGCCGGTTATATTACAATATTTCAAACAATATGAAATACCACCTACCAGCCTCCATGGCGTATCCGGCCGCGGCGGCTGCAGCATGCAGCGCCCCATACTCTTTCCCGTCCATTCCGCCCAGCATCATTGCACTTACACTCACAACACCATGCCTCAGTTGACAGGCGAAAGCGAATTTTTCGCTCCTCTTCAACTTCCCGCTGAACGTTACGCGAAACTTCCGCTACGGCCTTGCGGACGTTTGTCGCGTGTCGCGCAAGCGTGACATGTGCGCGTGCGACGTCTTTGAATGCGCAGGCGCAGCGCGTTCCGCCTCCAGCCGCCATTGGTGCGCGCCGTCCAATCGCCGCGCTTCATTTCAAACGTACTCATTTTTATCACGCGTTCTATTTGAAGCGTGCTGATGAATCTCGGTCGTCTGCTGAGCGATTTTCAACTTTGATGAATATGTTTATAGTTGAAATTGCAGTCGTAGATTCATATTGTGTGTGTCTGTTTTCTCATTCGGTCGGTTGCGCTCGGGCTGAAGCAGGACGAGCACCGATGGAAAAGTGTCGCACGCAACATAGTGCAGGAGGGGAGGTGTAAATATATAGTAACCGATTACGTTAGTGTGCGTACAATGTAACTATAAGTTGTAGTTAACGTTGTACGTTGTTGAGATTACTTACATATGATTTAATATCGTAAGTCAAATATACCAATTTATTTTCTTCTGAAATAAATTCTATTGTGTTTACTTTTTTCTATTCTAATATATAGACAAGTAATGAGTATTCACGATTGTCTTCGCTTGGTGGAATTTCATGTCTGATTTGAATTACACAAGCACTTGTTTTTTTTTTTGTTATTAAATTATATGCTTCAAAAATTCAATAATTTTACAATAAACATATACTTTTCCTAAAAATCTGACAGGTTTCGACTATGAAGGCATCATCAAAGGTTCAAATGTACGATACTTTAATATCACAGGCCTCTTTGTTTATTTTGTTGCAAATGGCAATAAAATAAATGTACAAGTGTTTGTCGACCTCCGTAGACGCACAGGTTTTTATAGTGTCTCCAGCTCTGAGGTCCCAGGTTCGATTCCTGGTCGGGTCAGTACTTTCTAATTTTTTTTCGGGTCTGGGTGTTTGTGGTACCTTCGTTTCTCCACAAAACATTCCAGACTCCAACTTAGGCCTTCGTTTCTGTAACCTGCAGCCTTGTAACGTTTGATGTTAGTTGCAACTGTCTACAATATTCAGTTACTATTAGATAGGCTTATAGCTTACGTTTTAACCATCTGCCCTAAAAAAACATGTTTTTAGGTAAGTAGGCACCTTCTAGCTAAACCTGCTTCGTTATAACTTGGTTCGACATTAGTAACAAGGGTAAGAAATGACGGTAGCAACTCTACTATGGCATACCTTGCCTGAATATCCCGTTGCCGTGGAAACTCCTAAGCGACCTTTGTACAGACATTACCGTAGAGTAAAACCGAATTAATCTATAGACTGCTCTACTTTTCCGATTATACGGACACAAAAAATACGAAGCGGAATTTACATACACAGCTTCTCTAACTTTTTTTTACACAATTTCCCATACAAGGTCTTGAAGAAAACTAGACGATATCCTTTCGACCCATTTTCCACTGAAGCTTTTTTGAGATACCGTGACTAGTGGTGAGCTTATCACATGCTTCATATCCAACCTCAAGGTAGAATACATTTACATAAATATAACACTAAAATATAATACTTACTTAAATAATTATTCATCTGTACCTATAAGCGTCCATGAGCGGAGTTTAAATATTCATATTCGTCACCCAAATGTTTGCCCCTAGCGAGATTCGAACCCGCAACCCATAGCTTCGAAGGCAGCATCACTACCAACTGGTCTATCGGATAATCTTAATAGGTAAAGAAAGAAAACGAGCATTCTACTCCCCTGACGTGAAGTGATCTTACATGTATACGTCACATACGCCCACAAAAAAGCAGCGCTATAGTCTCAGGCAGCAAATTTGTCTTAGGTCTGTATGCCCTCTGCAAAAATGGGTACCAACAACTCAATCCTTCGTGTAAGCTAGTGCTAGTGGGTTCGAATCCCTTTAGAGGCGAACATTTGTATGATGCATTTGAAAGTATGTACTCGAATCATTTCTAAATGTAGGAGTATATCGGATTATTTATTTATAGGTATATATTACCAATGTAAGTATATTGTAACGTTCGATGGGAGACTAAGACGGCGTTGGGGCTACCAACAGTCACGTTGTCCCAAATAAATTTCGATGAATGGTTGGTGGAAATGTCTTGTGTAGAAATTCGTCTGCCCCAGTTCCGGGTAAATGCGTATAGATAAAAAAAAGAAAAACTGAATCGCAATATAACAAACAATAGCAAGAGAGCAACGTCCAATGAAATAAAGGAAATATTTTTATATTAATGGTGGTTTTCTTTTCATGATAATCTTATATTTAGAGACATCCGAAGAATTTATTATCGTCGGAAACATGGCTTTCGTTGTAAACCTTTCCGTCTCTGGACTTATAAGAATAATAAAATAATAACGTTTGGTTTTACAATTATTTATGGCTCGGCGTGTTTTGCATCTATACATAACATGCAAATGAATTAAAAAAAAATAGTTTGCGTTTACATATAGCCGTCTCTCTTACTACTTCATCGAATGAGTCTTGCGAGAGAAAAGGACCGTAAACAAGAAGGATATTCAAACAAAATTATTCGATGCCAATTTTAGTATACTTAATATAGATCGCACCACCAATCATAAATATAGATTATTAATTATTAATTATTAATTATTAATATAGATCGCACGCAATCACCAATACAGGGGTAGACAGAGGTCTAGTCTAGATAATTGAGCCCCTTTGCCCTGGCTTCCTCCGAAGATATTTTTGAGACGACGTGACATGTGGTGAGCCCGTCGCCGTCTTTATGTCCAAGCAAACGATATAATTCTAACATAAATGAAATAATAATAAATGTAAATATCTTTACGCAATGCCCAAGACATGGGTAGACAGAGGTCTAGTCTAGACAATTTAGTCCCTTCGACCCACCTTCCACCGAAGATATTTTCGGGACAACATGACATGTGGTGAGCCCGTCACCGTCTTTATGTCCAAGCCTCTTGACTCGAAATTCTGACCACCCAACCGCTCGGTATCGTGACACTTGACGTGACGGATTTAGATAAACCGATCGCAGAGCTCTTTGGGTAATCGGGAAAAATTTGCATGAAGATTAATACTTTTTTTATTTACATCACGGATCACGCGTCAGGAGTACATCCGAATGCAATTCCCGGACAGCTGAATGTAGAAAACCACTCCTTCTACACTACTGTCTTAGGTCAGGTTGTGGTGTCTTAATTGTTTCCGATTCCATACCACAAGTGCTTTAGCTACATAAATAAAAAATATGTTCATGCCTTTCCCAATACAGTGGTAGACAGAGGTCTCGACAATTAAGTCCTCTCGACCCACTTCTTCTGCCGAAGATATTTTGGGGACAACGTGACATGCGGTGAGTCCGTCGCCGTCGTTATGTCCAAGCGAAGGAATCGTACATAGGATTTTGAAATAACCCATTGGTACGTTCCGGCCGAGTCTTTGTAGAAAACTTTTCTTCACGTTCTCAGATCTAGGTGTTCGTGGCACCTTCCGATTCCACTACACAAGTGCCTAGGCTACTTACTTTGCGATCAGAGAAATATACGTGATGTTTTTCCTTTCTATGTATGTAATAAATCTAGCCATATATGAACAAAACGCTATATTATATTTTAGAAAAATTATAAAATAAAATATAAAACGCATCGGAACGGAAATAAAATATTAATAACAAGCTCGTTTGTTAAGAATCATATCAAGAGGTATGGTGGCGTGCCACTCGGGCTCCGCTCGATTCCTTAATAAATAACCTATAAAATCCATTGTACTTTCTCAGACCGCGTGGTTTATGCCCAATTGTCCTGCACTTGGTCCTCGATAGCGCTCCAAAACGTAATTAATACCACGCAAACTCAATTCAAATTATATTCAAAATAGATGTGTTAAGATTTAGTTTCGAACGGAGCGTTTAAGGAGTAATGGGGTTTATTTTTTTTAATAATTGGAACGCTTGCCCCACACAGTATTGCTGCGTATCAGATTATCTTTTCTATAAATGCGCTTTATAGTGGTCGTAAATACGATACTTTTCGTGAAAACTCAAATATTTTCTCGCCATTGTTTCGGGCCTTGTTATCGTCAGGCAATCAAAAACGCGCCTAATCTAATGATGAAGAATTTATATAATAAATAAATACCTAAACTCAATTCCCTATACAGGGGTAGACAGTCTAGTCGGTCGACCTCCTTACGGTCCTTCGACCGAAGATATTTTCGGGACAACGTGACAGGTGGTGAGCCCGTCGCCGTCTTAGTGTCCAAGCCAACGATATAATTCGTACATAAGTTTTTGAAACCCCATTGGTACGAGCCTGCTACCTGAGGATCGATGTCGGGTCTCTCGACTCGAAATCCGGTCACCCAACCACTCGACTATCGTGACTTTTTTAGCTACATACTTTGCGGATGGCGGGGCATGGTCCCGAATGTATTGTTACATTTGGTAACGACGTCGTCTTCATCTTAAGAAACTTAAGATGTACTTGGGCCGATAGATGTCGCCACAAAAAACGCCGATGCCACAAACATTCACAAATAAAGAAAGAATATAAATACAAATAAATATATTCACGCAATTTCCAAAACAGGGGTAGACAGATGTCTAGTCAAGACATTTAAGTCCACTCGACCCACCTTCCACCGAAGATATATTCGGGAAAACGTGACAGGTGGTAAGCCCGTCACCGTCTTTATGTCCAAGCCAACGATATAATTCGTACATAAGTTTTTGAAACCCCCATTGGTACGATCCACCTGGGGATCGAACTCGGGTCTTTTGACTCGAAATTCCGACCGTTGGGTAGTGACTCTAGGCTATCGTGACTTTTATAAACTACTATGATACTATTAAAATAAAAATATTTTAAATAAATAAAGAAAGGAAGTCACGATAGCCGATTGGTTGGGTGATCGGAATTCGAGTTAAGAAACCCAAGTTCGATCCCCAAGTAGTAGGCAAATCCCGAAGTAGTACAAATGAGTGTTTTAAAAACTTTTATAGGATTTATAACGGTGTCTTGAACATAAGGCGTATGTCCTGCAGTATTATTTTACCTTTAAATTGTCAAGTGCTCTTCAATTGTAAATAATTTTCTATTTCTATAGAGCACATTACTGTGTCTTTTCACTTGCGTATTGACCACAGAATATGTAATCACTATGCGTATTGACGACAACATTTTTACCAAAGAGTAGATAGAGACTCAGTAGCGTTTTACGCTGTGTAAAATGACAAAAAAATAAAAATATTTGTGGCCGGCGATGGTTTGGTGCCTCAGAGGACTACCGCGACTTTGCCTTATCTATAGTTACCTATTGCGTCAGTACCTACGTCAGTTCAGGACCGATTCATAAAATGGCTTTAGCATAAATATATCGCACATATACGACAATGTTATGACAACCTCCGTGAATGAGTGGCGTACAGACTAGTTTTTTTGATATCGCCAGCTCTAAGGTCCCACGTTCCGGCCGAGTCTTTGTAGAAAACTTTTTCTTCACGTTCTCAGATCTAGGTGTTCGTGGCACCTTCCGATTCCACTACACAAGTGCCTAGGCTACTTACTTTGCGATCAGAGAAATATACGTGATGTTTTTCCTTTCTATGTATGTAATAAATCTAGCCATATATGAACAAAACGCTATATTATATTTTAGAAAAAATTATAAAATAAAATATGAAATAAATTATGAAAAAAAAAAATTAAATTCAACAATACTCACGCAAAAAAATAACTAACTTAATTAAAAAAAAAAAACAACAACAACAGTAGCGACGCCGGCACTTCTGTCTTCGACGCGTCCTGCATCATTTACTTTGACAAAATTTGTTCACCATGCCGCCTTCAAAGTGCGCGCCGGGTTTTTGTAAATACATAACATATTTGTGGTAATTAACAGAAATACGCCTTAAGCGGTGCCTCTGTGACGTTTTTGTCTGTATGATAATAACCAAGTTTTTCACGGCCGGAAATAATAAAGATGTATCTAGTAAAGTAGAAGGAATAGGGGCACCATATTAACAGTAGTAAGTATTGTCAAGAAATACTCTCTAAAGAAATTTAACCTTACCGATAAGACTTGCAATAGCTTCCATCATCATCTCAACCTTAGTTAGTCTCTCAGTCTTAGGTGACGATCTCTAGATCAAAAAACTGAGAAACTCAAAAAAGAGCTGGAATACACCAAAATCTTTCCAAATTTGAGGAAGTTCCTTCATTCTCTTGGGATCTACGCGAAATTTGCCTTAAGCTGTGTAATATGTTAAAAAAATTAATCATTAATGAATAAAAAAAGTAAAAGATAGTATAATATACTATAAAAGGACAATAAAGAGAAACCTTCTTTTACATCAGATTCAGAGGAACCTCAGTACGAAACGATTGTAGATTTAAACCATAATGACTTTTCACAAGTGATTTATTAATATGTTATTTATCTATTTATCCTCCTCTATTGTTTCTGCGTGTTTAAATCCGAAACGACATAACATATGTCAATAGTGATGTCGTTAAGATCTACTTATTTTTACTATTACTACAACACCCAAGGGAAGAAAGGTGGGACTTCACGCCGTACACAAGACAAACCATAACCACGAAGGCCGGTAAATGAATTCGCGTAAATAAAGCTTTCGCTAACTTGATACAAATACGTCGAGCAATAAAACCCCGCGTACCTACATCATTAACTCTCAACATGTGATATTTAGGATTCCCGTCCGCCCTCACTATAAATACCCGTGTGTTTCCCAAATGCGAGACTCCCTCTGATCTCAGCGGTGGGCGATACGCACCACCGCCACCAGTAATCGTACCGCCTTCCATACTTGTAACATCATCCACCACAAACAAGACCAAACCATAAACTATTAAATTAAAGCACAAATTCGTTTAACTGGACCAAAGCTTCCATCTTCCACACTTCTGTATTACAATCGAAAGCTTTTGACGTAGATCAGATTCGAACAATCAAAATCCGTTAAGTTTTAGTTCCAAAGCCAAAAAGTTCCAATGCTCCAACGGCAACCAATCCAATTTCATCCAAATGCACAATCATCAATTCAGCCATTACATATTTTAGAGTGGTGGTGGCCTAGTGATCACAGCATAATGATGTAAGCAACCTACAGTACGCGTGAGATAAAGATGTTTCCCCGTTTACTACTACTACATTAGATTAGTCACGACAGCCGAGTGGCTGGGTGATCGGGATTCAGATTTAAGAGACCCAAGTTTAATCCACAGGTGGCAGCCTCCTACCATTGAGTTTTATTCAAAAACTTAAGTACTATTTACATCATTGACTTTGACATAAAGACGGCGATGGGCTCACCTGTCACGTTATCCCGAAAATATCTTCGTTGGAAGGTGGGTCGAAAGAACTTAATTGTCTAGACCTCTGTCTACCTATATTGGGATTGGCGTGAAGATCTACTTATTTTTTACTATTACTACAACACCCAAGGGAAGAAAGGTGGGACTTCACGCCGTACACAAGGCAAACCATAACCACGAAGCTCGGTGAGTGAATTCGCGTAAATAAAGCTTTCGCTAACTTGATACAAATACGTCGAGCAATAAAACCCCGCGTACCTACATCATTAACTCTCAACATGTGATATTTAGGATTCCCGTCCGCCCTCACTATAAATACCCGTGTGTTTCCCAAATGCGAGACTCCCTCTGATCTCAGCGGTGGGCGATACGCACCACCGCCACCAGTAATCGTACCGCCTTCCATACTTGTAACATCATCCACCACAAACAAGACCAAACCATAAACTATTAAATTAAAGCACAAATTCGTTTAACCAAAGCTTCCATCTTCCACACTTCTGTATTACAATCGAAAGCTTTTGACGTAGATCAGATTCGAACAATCAAAAATCAACTGTAAACACAAGGTATAGAGGTAAAATTCTAACAACTTTATTGTGTTACGTATTATCGAGCGAAAAAATAAATTATTGAAAATTATATCGTAAGTTGTTGGTGTATAGCATAAATTTGTATGTGTCTTTACGATACGGCGAAGACAACGGAAGACGTATAAAGCCGATGTTATCTTGAAGCTGCTTTAATTAGATGGTTTAATTAAGAAATGTGAGTTATCCGAAGAGATAATTACATCATTAATTTCGGTTTTCGTGATCGTCGGTCACTGTGTTTCTTAAATTTAATTTTTTTTTTTAATTTTGAAATACTTTTTTTAGATTTAATTTTGAAATACTTTTTTTAGATTATTCTGTGCAAACAATTTATTAATCTTTGATAGTTCGAGACTTTAAATATTTGTAACTGAAGAGAACGAAATAAATAAATCGAATTATAACTATTTATTTAAGTATAATTTTGTATAACATATAACTTACACAACTCGGTCAGCAAAAAGCCACGATATCCGAGTGGTTGGGTGGTCGGAATTTAAAATCGAGAGATTCGAGTTCGATCCCCAGGTGGCAGGCTCGTATCAGTGAGTTTTTTAAAAACTTTTATGTACGAATTATATCGTTGGCTTGGCGGCGATAACGACGGCGGCAGGCTCACCACCTGTCACGTTGCCCCGAAAATATTTTCGGTGGAAGGTAGGTCGAAGGGACTTAATTGGCTAGACTAAACTTCTGTCTACCCCTGTATTGGAAATTGCGTGAAGATATATTACACAACTATATATAATATATATAAATTTGACAAAAGTAACTAAAAAGTCAAGAAATCTAACCATTTGAGTTAAACGAAAAACTTATACACTTATAACCCACGTAGGTAAACGTGGGCGCTGCAAAATCCAACTTTTACATTTAAAATATAATTAACTATAAACGCCACGCTTAGCATGCGGATTGGCAATCGCAGTACCAAAGACGCTGATGTCCGTCTTCAGTCACCTGTAAATAGTTATTGTATTTTTACAGTTGATTATTCTGCCATCCAGTGGTGGTGTATTTACACATTTTTGAAGTATAGGCTTTTCAATTTTAGCCGCTCTTACCACTAAAAACCATAAATTCGTAGTGTATTCAACACCGATATTTAAAGTGAATATAAAACTTGCAACACATTACAATTGAAATGAACAAATCACGATTCGTCGGCGTTGATCGGTCAAATCTGCCACCCTTTAAATTTGCCGCCCTAGGGTCAAGCCTATTCATAAATCCGACATCTCTCGGTAACCAGTGATATTTTGAAGAATATGAATAAAACTAATAAAAATTATTAGTTTTATATAGTTATTAGTTTTACATATTCGTCAACGCACTGAAAACAGGTTGCACATCTATGCATATTTTATCGCATCAACACCGACATCTGTTATGAGGAATTTATCAGAGCGATCCCTACTGTAAGGTTAACGACGACAAGGTACTAAGTTCGACCTAAGATGCAGTACATAATACAGTGTGTAAATCAGTTCTTTTCCTTCACCCTTGAATTTCGCGCATACTCCCAATTCTGGGGCAGACAGAGGCCCAGACTATTAAGTCCCCTCGACCAACCTTTCACGAAAGCCTATTTATAAGTAGGACAAGTTACAGATGCATTGCATGCACATACACACATACATCCATGACTCGAACACATGCATCAACATTCATTATTTAATAGTTGATTACATTTGAGCACCTAGCGGGGTTCAAATCCGCCACCATTGGCATCAAAGACAGAGCCATCACCTACCTGACTGTCGGAAATAAGCTTACGATTCGATCTTTAAATGTTAGCACATAAAAATCCTAAATAAAATAATTTACTGTGTCTAAGACCCACAGAGCACCTGCGATATTTCAACATTCGAGATTTCACTTCACCTTCGGGAGAGACACCTGATTCCAAAAAAAAAGTTAGTAACTGTGTAACTAATATAAAACGTCTCTGACACATCCTCCAGCAAATAAGCTCCATCAAAAGCTATCCAACGAACCCGAGTGACAAGCTGACTGTATCAATATCAAAGAGACCGCCTCTAACTTCCCACAACTTCAAATAGTGTTGTAAACGTATATATTTTCATGGATATCTACATGGGCTTCGTTTAAATTTGACAGAAATAAAAGATATATGTATACATTTAAGTATAATGTAGATTTGTAAGGACTAGTTTTATAAAGTGAATTATAGAAATATTCATAACATAATTGATAAAAAAAACAATGTTTTTGTATAAAGCGGCCCATTTTGCATTAATTATTTTAATTATTTTAAAATATTAAATGGAGCAGTTACGCTTGGTAAGCGTATTGGCGATCTCAGTACCAGACATCACGTATTAGCAGCACCTTCGTGCACCGTAGGCACTGCCAACTGTCACCGGTCTGCTGAATTTTGGCCTGCATTTCATCAAGATTTTTATCCCGTATCTATCGGGATCAAATGGCATTTTCAAGGTTTTCCTCTAAGTCACCTCTTACCACACCCACGGGAAGAAAGGGAGAGAATACTCTTACGCTTAACTACTGTATTAGTCTCTAGACAGGTTAATCTTTTCTATGAGTGTATGACAAGAGCTTTTATGCAACCACGCAACAGATGATCGGCCTGTCACCATCTTTATATCCCAGAAATTGATACAAATATACGAGATAAATGTACATAATGCTAAAGAACATATGTAAATTATAATTATTATATTATACTAATTAAAATTATCATATTATACGAATAAAAAATCGATAACGCAGTATATACATTCGAACTACACGCAATAAGTTTGAATGACAACGACATACGCCAAGTATTTAAATAAGTCGCCTACACTCGAACAACACACATGCATCTTATTAGCTGTTTAGGCGCCAACAAGCATGGTAGTCTGAAACTGGAGCTTTAAACTGAAATACAATCTCGCTGTCATAAAATAAATAGATACATAGATGGGGACAACAACACATACATTGCTCTGATCCCAAAGTAAGCCGCAAAAACACTTGCGATATGGAATCGGAATCACCAGCGGTAACTCAAACAACCAGACCCGAGATGCAATAAATGCAAAATGACATTGTTTTTTCCATAGATCCGACCGGTAGTCGAACCCGGGACCCCAAAGCTAGCGAGACCTTGAAAACCAGTGTGTACACCACTCGTCTACGAAGGTCGTTATATAAAAGATCCTTTACAGTAGGCTGAAATAAAAGTGTGAAAGAAAGGGAAAAGCATTGACTTTTATCTTCACGCGTTTAACAACTCTAGGGTCGTCATAGGTCTAAACAGTTCAGTCTTTTCAACCCACATTTCACCGGAGGTTATTGGGGACGATAGGGCGGGTGGCGTGCCTGTCGCAGTCTATAACTCCTCTTTAGGATCGAACTTGAGTCTCCTGATTTCTAATTCTTGACTAGAATCTCCGAATTCTAACCAATTATTAGTCACTAAACCACCTATTAGTCCAACTATTAGTCACGTTTTGTTGTTTATTGGACTGTCAGAATTCGAGTCAAGAGACTCAAGTTCGATCGCCTGGTGGTAGGCATACGTAGGTTTTTTTTTTTGGGAAATATTATTAAAAGTACCATTGTTATAAATAGTCCGAATATTAATTTAAATTAAATGTTTAATTATTTATTTATATAATTATCTATTAACACTTTGTAAAATTTAATTAACCAATTGACTGAACACTGAATATTTATCAAAACAATGTCCTTTTTAAAACCAATGTTGAGACACTATTTTTATAAAAGAAATTTTAATACAATTACTGTTATTATAAATAGCCTCAGTGTAGTAAAACTTTGTAAACATTAATTAAGGCAATTCCTAGGAACACTGAATAATTAGTCAAAACAATATTTTTTTAATCTTTTGTTAAACTACACTTTTACCATTGGACACATTACCATAAATGGCCTAAGTTACATTGGGATATTAACTTTGAATTGGTAATAATATCTTAAGGCTCTGTAAATATTAATTAACCTAACAGTATGTATTTATTTATATGTTATACATAATTAATAAATAAAGTCTCGGTAGTCGAGTGAATGCCGAGTGGTAACGCCGTAACAATATTGCTACTCTTACTTAAAATAATAAATAACGCAATTCCCAATACAGGGGTAGACAGAGGTCTAGTCTAGATAATTTAGTACCTTCCATCGAAGATATTTTCGGTACAACGTGACAGGTGGTGAGCCCGTCGCCGTCTTTATGTCCAAGCCAACGATTTAATTCGCACATAAGTTTTTGAAAACCCCACCTGCCACCTGGGGATCGAACTCGGGTCTCTCGACTCGAAATTCCGACCACCCAACCACTCGGCTATCGTGACTTGATTTTTTTTTTATAGAAGAGGGAGGCAAACGAGCAGGTGGCACACGTAATGGTAAGTGATTACCGCCGCCCATGAACATCCGCTATACCGGAGGAATAGCGGATGCGTTGCCGGCCTTTGAGAAAGGTATAGGCTCTTTCCTTGAAGGTCCCTAAGTCGTATCGGTCCGGAAAAACCTGACGGCAGCTCATTCCACAAAGTGCAAGTGCGTGGCAAAAAATTCCGCGAAAAACGCACTGTAGTGGAATGCCAAGCATCAAGGTGGTGTTGATGAAATATTTGGTTATGGCGTAAGGTGCGATGGTGAAATTCAGCGGGATGGGATTAATCCGAACAATTCCTCGGAGCACTCCCCGTAGTAGATCTTATAGAAAATGCCAAGAGATGCAACATCTCTTCGCAAAGCCAGGGGATCTAGCCGATCGGATAGAGTATGGTCGTCGACAATTCGAGCCGCTCTTCTTTGGATACGGTCAAATGGAAGGGGACACCCCAGTGTCAGCTACACTGGGGTGCCCCCGCCCAGAGATGAGAACAGTACTCCATGTGCGGCCGAACCTGCGCCTTATAAAGTTGCAAGCGGTGGGCCGGCATGAAGTACTGTCGTGCTCTACTGAGCACGCCAAGCTTTTAAGAGGCCAATTTGGCCTTTCCTTCCAAATGACCGCGATACTGAACGTTGCTCGATATGTCGACGCCAAGGATTCCGATGCTGGCTGAGGCAACTAGAGAAGTGCTCTCAAAACGAGGTGATACGACGAAGGGTTTCTTTTTTGCGGTAAACGCACAAACTTGTGTCTTTTTAGTCGTTGAAAGGACTTAATAGTGAGGACCTCTTTCTGCCCCAGTTTTGGGGATGGCATGAAGTTATTTTTTTCCTACCACTAGACAATCGTGTAGTATCGGTTTAAGAATATGCCAATTCCATTCTTTCCGTGGTTGTCATAAGAGGAGAGTTAGGAAAAAGTCTTGAAAATGACACTGACTACCAACAGATTTATAGACTATTAGGACAGACAGACAACAGACTATTAGGTCCCGGGTTCGGATTCCCGGTCAGGTTACTTTTAGTAAATTTTCTCTGTTGTTGTCTCATTTTCTTGTTGTGAGTTGTCTCAATCTATATATGTATTATATTATTATTTACAATTTCGTTTGAAGTGTAACAACATTAATCAGCTGATTGGTGTCACATGCTCAGAGTTGTTTATGCCTTCAACACATCACATTCAGTGTACTGCGTAAGTACGCGTTACGACTTGGGTACTCCAATAAAATGCATCTAACGTGAGGCTGTAAATAACGAGATTGACAGTTGGCAGAACTGCCTGCGTGTCTAGATGTTTCAATATTTTAATATTGGCAGTTGGCTAATCTATGTTGCAAGTCTGAAGGAGCGCGTAACGTAAAACCATATGTTTTGTTAAAGTGATATATATGCTATTAGTCTGTTTGCTATGAGGATTATCTTTTCTCTGCGATTTCATTTCACATCTCAAAGTTTCTGTATTCAGAGCAGGATCCACAGAAACTGAGTATTAAAACAAGAGAGCTTACAATTGTGTGTGTCTGTTTTAAGTATTTAGTAAAAACCAATCCAGAAATAGTTACATACACACATATATAAATAATATAATTGCCTTAAAAAGTTCACTATACATTGCCCTCTCCCGTTAAAAGGATTTGCTATAATCCTTAAGATAGCCGAGTAGTTGGATGATCGGAATTTGAGGCAGGAGTTCGATCCCCAGATTGCACATTTTATCGGCACAAGCCTATAAAAAGTCTCAAATGTAAGTTAAGTAAATAATGAGTTTTTCGAAACTGTTTTACGATTTAAATCGTTGGCTTGGACATAGTACATACAACATCCGTCATGTCCCAAAAATGTCCTCGGTAGAAGGTGGGGCTTAATTGTCTGGACCGCTGACTACCCCAGTATTGGGAATAGCGTGATAGCCAAGCACGGCCAGCAGTTTGGTGATCACTATACCTATACTCCCAACTAAGACGAATATGCCCGATTTGGAACTACTCAATTTTGATACTTTATAATTACATACCTATACCATTTCTATGAATTTTCCTTAGTCACCTCTCACGACACCCACGGGAAAAAGAAGCTGTAAAGGCATGAGGTAACGGCGTTTTAACATATCAAATATGAATGAATTAATGAATAAATGAATGAAAATACTTTTATTGTACACCACGAAATCGAAAAACATTAAATATTAAAAACTAAAAAAAAAATTAAATTTGGCGGCCTTATCGCTGCATAGCGATCAAATATTTTTATATATCCCAGTGACCCTGCCTTCGGAACTGCGAGTTGAAGGAGCGCGTAACGTAAAACCATATGTTTTGTTAAAGTGATATATATACTATATATATATATATATATATATATATATATATATATATATATATATATATATATATATATATATATATATATATATATATATATATATATATATATATATATATATATATATATATATATATATATATATATATATATATATATATATATATATATATATATATATATATATATATATATATATATATATATATATATATATATATATATATATATATATATATATATATATATATATATATATATATATATATATATATATATATATATATATATATATATATATATATATATATATATATATATATATATATATATATATATATATATATATATATATATATATATATATATATATATATATATATATATATATATATATATATATATATATATATATATATATATATATATATATATATATATATATATATATATATATATATATATATATATATATATATATATATATATATATATATATATATATATATATATATATATATATATATATATATATATATATATATATATATATATATATATATATATATATATATATATATATATATATATATATATATATATATATATATATATATATATACGCAATTCCCAATACAGGGTAGACAGAGGTCAAGTCTAGACAATTAAGTCCCTTCGACCCACCTTCCACCGAAGATATTTTCGGGACAACGTGACAGGTGGTGAGCCTGTCGCCGTCTTTATGTCCAAGCCAACGATAAATTCGTACATAAGTTTTTGAAACCCCACCTGCCACCTGGGGTGCCCCTGCCCAGGAGATGCCGAGAGAACAGTACTCCATGTGCGGCCGAACCTGCGCCTTATAAAGTTGCAAGCGGTGGCCGGCATGAAGTACTGTCGTGCTCTACTGAGCACGCCAAGCTTTTAAGAGGCCAATTTGGCCTTTCCTTCCAAATGACCGCGATACTGAACGTTGCTCGATATGTCGACGCCAAGGATTCCGATGCTGGCTGAGGCAACTAGAGAAGTGCTCTCAAAACGAGGTGATACGACGAAGGGTTTCTTTTTTGCGGTAAACGCACAAACTTGTGTCTTTTTAGTCGTTGAAAGGACTTAATAGTGAGGACCTCTTTCTGCCCCAGTTTTGAGGATGGCATGAAGTTATTTTTTTCCAACCACTAGACAATCGTGTAGTATCGGTTTAAGAATATGCCAATTCCATTCTTCCCGTGGTTGTCATAAGAGGAGAGTTAGGAAAAAGTCTTGAAAATGACACTGACTACCAACAGATTTATAGACTATTAGGACAGACAGACAACAGACTATTAGGTCCCGGGTTCGGATTCCCGGTCAGGTTACTTTTAGTAAATTTTCTCTATTGTTGTCTCATTTTCTTGTTGTGAGTTGTCTCAATCTATATATGTATTATATTATTATTTACAATTTCGTTTGAAGTGTAACAACATTAATCAGCTGATTGGTGTCACATGCTCAGAGTTGTTTATGCCTTCAACACATCACATTCAGTGTACTGCGTAAGTACGCGTTACGACTTGGGTACTCCAATAAAATGCATCTAACGTGAGGCTGTAAATAACGAGATTGACAGTTGGCAGAACTGCCTGCGTGTCTAGATGTTTCAATATTTTAATATTGGCAGTTGGCTAATCTATGTTGCAAGTCTGAAGGAGCGCGTAACGTAAAACCATATGTTTTGTTAAAGTGATATATATGCTATTAGTCTGTTTGCTATGAGGATTATCTTTTCTCTGCGATTTCATTTCACATCTCAAAGTTTCTGTATTCAGAGCAGGATCCACAGAAACTGAGTATTAAAACAAGAGAGCTTACAATTGTGTGTGTCTGTTTTAAGTATTTAGTAAAACCAATCCAGAAATAGTTACATACACACATATATAAATAATGAATAAAAATAAATCCATGAAATCAAATCAAATCATTTATTCATAGATAAGAATCTACATTCGTTTATCGATAGTCATTTATTAATCTACGACCGTTTCGTAATGAGGTTCCTCTAACGGAAAAAAGAAGCTGTAAAGGCATGAGGTAACGGCGTTTTAACATATCAAATATGAATGAATTAATGAATAAATGAATGAAAATACTTTTATTGTACACCACGAAATCGAAAAACATTAAATATTAAAAACTAAAAAAAAAATTAAATTTGGCGGCCTTATCGCTGCATAGCGATCAAATATTTTTATATATCCCAGTGACCCTGCCTTCGGAACTGCGAGTTGCGGGATAGTATCCCGCGAAAAACAAATATTTCTGCGATGAATGTAAATATTTGCGCTAGAATATTTATAGAGATAGAAGATATATACTATCTTCTTTTTATCTTCACGCACAATCCTTAACAGGGTAGCCAGAGAGAACGGAACGCCATCTGTCATGATCCTTACATACCTATTATTTCGCTTCTTTAATCATTTTCTTCATACACGCAAGTATACACTTCACTTCATTTTTTTTTTCACACATTTACAGTACATAAAGGTGCTCCACTTAGAAATAGCTTGAAATTAACTAATCAGTCGAAGGAAATTATTACGGAAGTTTTGCTATTATCGCCCAGCTTGGAATCGGATTGGCGATTGCAGTACCAAACTCTAGGCGCCCTAGACGCTGCTGCCTGTCACCAGGCAGCATAATTTTCGTCTGAAAGATTCTGATGGTTTTCCGTCCAGTCGCCTCTCATGCCCCCGCGGGAGTTCATACCAACTTGACAAAGGGTGCGCAGTCCTTTGTGCAGCTGCAGCAAATCTGTTCATCAAGCCGCTTGCTTACAGTTGCGGACAAATTCCTCTTATAACAGAATTCAACGTCATAATATTACGGACTAACAAAAATAGGTTTTTTTCATAGCGCAATAACACCAAATAAAATAAATATATAATAAAAATAAAATACCTTCACTCAATTCCCAACACAGGGGTAGACAGAGGTCAAGTCTAGACAATTAAGTCCCTTTGACCCACCTTCCACCGAAGATATTTTCGGGACAAGGTGGTGAGCCCGTCGCCGTCTTTATGTCCAAGCCAACGATGAAATTCGTACATAAGTTTTTGAAAAACTCATTGGTACTGTCACCTGGGGATCGAACTCGGGTCTCACGACTCGAAATTCCGACCACCCAACAACTCGGCTATCGTGACTTATTATAAATATATAATGTAAATAAAAAATACTATGTATGAATAAAAATAAATCAATGAAATGAAATCAAATCATTTATTCATAGATAAGAATGTACATTCGTTTATCGATAGTCATTTATTAATCTACCACCGTTTCGTAATGAGGTTCCTCTAACGGAAAAGAAACGGGCGAAAGAAACTCCGTAAGTATCCTCTTTTTCGACCTTGTTTTTTAATATAATATGTTATATAAATATGATGTGATACTTTCTAGAAATAGCTTGGGTGCGGTCTTTACCACGAAGACATTTTATGTCTTTTGAAGTTGGTTTATATAGGTCACACAACATTTATTTTAAATGTTTTTGAACCAATACGCGGCTGAAATACTTAACACCTCATAAGACAATAATCTCTGCGCAATGTAAACGTAATTGGCTATTTTATGACACGATCCACTCCAGCACACCGAGGTTTATGTGTCAATATTAAAATGTTACTAACAACTACTATAACTATATTAAATGTTTCTGAGTTATATTTTCAATAAATATATTGACGCATATTCCTAATACTGAGGTAGATAGAACTCTAGTCAGTTAAATCCTTGTGACCCTCCTCTCACCGAAGGCTATTTGGGACCACGTGACAGGTTGCTGGCTTATCACCGTCTTAGTGTCAAGCCAACGCAATATACAACACAATATATTTATATAATTTTATAATATATAGATAAAAAATTAAATAAATAGATAAATAAATTTATTCACACAATTCCCAATACAGGAGTTGACAGAGGTCTAGTCTAGACAATTATATCCTTTTGACCCACCTTTCACCGAAGATATTATCGACAACGTGACAGGTAGTGAGCCCGTCGCCGTCTTTATGTCCAAGCCAACGGCATAATTCGTACATAAGTTGTTTTGAAAAATAATCCATTGGTAAGGGCCTGCCTCCTGGGGATAGAACTCGGGTGTCTTGGCTCGGAATTCCGACCACCCAACCACTCGGCTATCATGACTTTTTATAGAATTGAAAAACAAAATAAAGTAGTCGAGAGGTTGATCAAGAAAGTCAAGAAGCTCGAGTCGGATTTTCAAATGAAAGGCTCATATAAATGAGTTGTTCGTGTCCTTCGTTCGTATCCTTTTTGGAAACTAAGAAAGTGACTGACGGTGAGACCTGTCATGTAGTGCCAAATAAATAAAACAAGGTTTGAATGGACTAAAGATTTCTGAGCATAGTCATGAATTCAATATTTTCACTCAATTTCCTATATTAAATGTTACTAACAACTACTATAACTATATTAAATGTTACTGAGTTATATTTTCAATAAATATATTGACGCATATTCCTAATACTGAGGTAGATAGAACTCTAGTCAGTTAAATCCTTGTGACCTCCTCTCACCGAAGGCTATTTGGGACCACGTGACAGGTTGCTGGCTTATCACCGTCTTAGTGTCAAGCCAACGCAATATACAACACAATATATTTATATAATTTTATAATATATAGATAAAAAATTAAATAAATAGATAAATACATTTATTCACGCAATTCCCAATACAGGAGTTGACAGAGGTCTAGTCTAGACAATTATATCCTTTTGACCCACCTTCCACCGAAGATATTATCGGGACAACGTGACAGGTGGTGAGCCCGTCGCCGTCTTTATGTCCAAGCCAACGGCATAATTCGTACATAAGTTGTTTTGAAAAACAATCCATTGGTAAGGGCCTGCCTCCTGGGGATAAAACTCGGGTGTCTTGGCTCGGAATTCCGACCACCCAACCACTCGGCTATCAAGACTTTTTATAGAATTGAAAAACAAAATAAAGTAGTCGAGAGGTTGATCAAGAAAGTCAAGAAGCTCGAGTCGGATTTTCAAAAGAAAGGCTCATATAAATGAGTTGTTCGTGTCCTTCGTTCGTATCCTTTTTGGAAACTAAGAAAGTGACTGACGGTGAGACCTGTCATGTAGTGCCAAATAAATAAAACAAGGTTTGAATGGACTAAAGATTTCTGAGCATAGTCATGAATTCAATATTTTCACTCAATTTCCTATATTACGATAGGCCTGCCTAGACCTCTATCTAATAAATGTCTTCATTTCGACCCACTTTTCACCGAAGCTTATTTGGGGACGTGACTAGTGGTAAGCTTGTCACTGTGGATTTATTACTTATTAATAATTATCAGAAGTCACGATAGCCGAGTGGTTGGGTGGTCGGAATTTCGAGTCAATAGACCCGAGTTCGATCCCCGGTTAGTAGGCTCGTACCAATGGGTTTTTCAAAAACTTATGTACGAATATCGTTGGCTTGGACATAAAGACGGCGACGGGCTCACCAACTGTCACGTTGTCCCGAAAAGTATCTTCGGTGGAAGGGTGTGGTCGAAGGGACTTAAATGTCTAGACTAGACCTCTTTCTACCCCTGTATTGGGAATTGCGTGAAGATATTTATTAATGATTATTTTAATAAAGATAGGGGTTGGGTGATCGGAATTTGAATCACGCAGACCTAAGCCCGATACCCAGTAGGATGGCTCCACTGGAACAACTGGGCTGGTGACCAATGAAAACCAATGAAGTTTTTTTTCGAAATCTTTGAAAGATTTTTTTAACCTATAGAATTTTTTTTTCAACTTTTTAATTCGGCTTAGTTACAAAAGCGCCTTTTTTTTAGTGTTGTAACCTTTATTTATAAATAATTAATATTTTATCAAATTATTGTGTTATTTATCATCTGTCATCGATGAGACCGCGAAGTTTCAGTTCTATTGAACGCTTCAAAGTGGATGGATCGCCAATTCTCTTGCCAAGCATGGCGATTATGGTACATATCCTGCAGTAAATTTGTAAAGTAATATATTAATTTATTAAAATTATTTATTATTCGAGGGATTAAATGGACGTAAGCATACGTCTAGTTAGTAAATCGAAACAAAGTTTTGTTATAAAGCTAGCAGAACACTGGGGTGAACGCTCTAACGACGCGTAGTTACGCAAAACGGCTGCAACTCGACCGTTTCTTCGCGGAAACTCCCTTTCATCTCCATCACTGTACTCCACTTACTGGGAATTGTGTGACTGGGCGAAAGGAATTGTAGTTTAGTTTTTTTTTCGAAATCTTTGAAAGATTTTTTTAACCTATAGAATTTTTTTTTCAACTTTTTAATTCGGCTTAGTTACAAAAGCGCCTTTTTTTTAGTGTTGTAACCTTTATTTATAAATAATTAATATTTTATCAAATTATTGTGTTATTTATCATCTGTCATCGATGAGAGCACGAAGTTTCAGTTCTATTGAACGCTTCAAAGTGGATGGAAATCACGTTCCGTTACATAAACACCAAGCTAATAAATAAAAAATAATTCCCATGTGCAATACTTTTTATAATAACCTACCTAAACATACTATATACTAAGTTTAAAAATTCACTTTAAAGGAAGGACTAGAAAAAAGTTTATTATGTGGGGGAATTTATAAACATCAACTATAAATATTAGTTGTTAAACGATCGATGCATAAATTAAATTTGAACATTTTGCATAAGATCAAAGAGAATAAGATTAATTGACTCTGTATAATTAAATTAAAGAAACTCTGTATACGGTTACATTTAGATAATTTTTAAATTGTTTACATTATTTTGCAGGCAATAAAATAGCTAAGTAGGTTAATGAGACATAATTATACCACTGTAACATCTGCACACAATGCAAATAAAGAATTTGAATTTGTAAAAATTAACCAGCCCGGAGACCGGTGACAGGTAGCAACGCCTAAAGTGGATGGATCGCCAATTCTCTTGCCAAGCATGGCGATTATGGTACATATCCTGCAGTAAATTTGTAAAGTAATATATTAATTTATTAAAATTATTTATTATTCGAGGGATTAAATGGACGTAAGCATACGTCTAGTTAGTAAATCGAAACAAAGTTTTGTTATAAAGCTAGCAGAACACTGGGGTGAACGCTCTAACGACGCGTAGTTACGCAAAACGGCTGCAACTCGACCGTTTCTTCGCGGAAACTCCCTTTCATCTCCATCACTGTACTCCACTTACTGGGAATTGTGTGACTGGGCGAAAGGAATTGTAGTTTAGTTTTTTTTTCGAAATCTTTGAAAGATTTTTTTAACCTATAGAATTTTTTTTTTCAACTTTTTAATTCGGCTTAATTACAAAAGCGCCTTTTTTTAGTGTTGTAACCTTTATTTATAAATAATTAATATTTTATAAAATTATTGTGTTATTTATCATCTGTCATCGATGAGACCGCGAAGTTTCAGTTCTATTGAACGCTTCAAAGTGGATGGAAATCACGTTCCGTTACATAAACATCAAGCTAATAAATAAAAAATAATTCCCATGTGCAATACTTTTTATAATAACCTACCTAAACAAATTAAAATGTCACCATATACTAAGTTTAAAAATTCACTTTAAAGGAAGGACTAGAAAAAAGTTTATTATGTGGGGGAATTTATAAACATCAACTATAAATATTAGTTGTTAAACGATCCATGCATAAATTAAATTTGAACATTTTGCATAAGATCAAAGAGAATAAGATTAATTGACTCTGTATAATTAAATTAAAGAAACTCTGTATAAGGTTAAATTTAGATAATTTTTTTAAATTGTTTACATTATTTTGCAGGCAATAAAATAGCTAAGTAGGTTAATGAGACATAATTATACCACTGTAACATCTGCACACAATGCAAATAAAGAATTTGAATTTGTAAAAAATTAACCAGCCCGGAGACCGGTGACAGGTAGCAACGCCTAAAGTGGATGGATCGCCAATTCTCTTGCCAAGCATGGCGATTATGGTACATATCCTGCAGTAAATTTGTAAAGTAATATATTAATTTATTAAAGTTATTTATTATTTGAGACTTGAACGTCACGATAGCCGAGTTTGTTGGGTGGTCGGAATTTCGAGTCCCAGAAGTTAGAGACCCGAGTTGGTGACAGGTGGCAGGCTCGTACCAATGGGTTTTTCAAAAACTTACGTACGAACGATTTTCGGATTTTATCGCGTTTTTAATTAGTTTTTACAAACTACTTTTATTTCCCGACGTTTCGGATGCTTTACAGCAATCGTGGTCACTTGCTGTAAAACATCCGAAAAATCCGAAAATCGTTTTATTTTAAATGTGTAGTATTCGCGCAAATACAAGAAATCATTAACTTACGTACGAATTATATCGTATTTATGGCTTGGACATAAAGACGGCGACGGGCTCACTACCTGTCAAGTCGTCTCGACTATCTTCTATGTAATAATCTTCGAAAATATCTTCGGTGGAAGCTGGGTCATAGGAACTTAATTGTCTATACTATACCTCTGTTTACCCCTGTATTGGGAATTGCGTGAAGATATTTTGTTATTCATTTATTTATTATTCGAGGGATTAAATGGACGTAAGCATACGTCTAGTTAGTAAATCGAAACAAAGTTTTGTTATAAAGCTAGCAGAACACTGGGGTGAACGCTCTAACGACGCGTAGTTACGCAAAACGGCTGCAACTCGACCGTTTCTTCGCGGAAACTCCCTTTCATCTCCATCACTGTACTCCACTTACTGGGAATTGTGTGACTGGGCGAAAGGAATTGTAGTTTAGTTTTTTTTTTCAAGATCAATGAGTTTGTAAGTGGTATTTAATTACGTTTAAATAAGAAAAAAAGAAAGAAAGAAATATATTTATTTCATAACCACGCAATAATTACATACATAGATAGTGACAACATCACATACGTTGTTATGACCCCAAAGTGAGTCTCTTAAACATTTGTGTTATGTAATCTAAAACAAGAAAGGTTCCACAAACACTCAGACCCAAGACAATGTAGGTTAAAGTGGTTACTTACTTTACAGTGGGTACTTTAACCCGTCCAGGAATCGAAGCCGGAATTTCGAAGAGCTGGTGAAGCCATGAAAACAGATATGTACACCACTCGTCCACGGAGGTCGTGGACATGGTACTCAAGATTAGCTCGGTTAAAGTTGTAAAATTTATCCTAAAATAATCACCGTAATTATTCGCCGTTCTATCTATAATAAATAATAATTAATATATATCTTCACGCAATTCCCAATACAGGGGTGGACAGAGGTCTAGTCTAGACAATTAAGTTCCTTCGACCCACCTTTCACCTAAGATATTATCGGGTCAACGTAACAGGTGGTGAGCCCGTCGCCATCTTTATGTCCAAGCCAACGATATAATTCGTACTTAAGCTTATGAAAAACCCATTGGTACAACCACTCGACTAATCGTGACTTTATTTTAAAATAATTATTTAAATAAGAAATTAAAGATTTTCTCATAGAAGCTTCTAATAATAATCAGTTGAAACACTGTCACAAAATTGATAGCCATCTTGCTTTGATGTGACGCGTCATGCTGTGCACAAAATGGCGGACGCCTCGTTGTTAGGCAAATGGCGCAGACTGCGTGCAGGTACGCTACATATGGCAGTAACAAGGTGTGTCTGACTGGAAATGGCCTGCAGCGGCCCACAGCGTCTGCGTTGGTATTTTGCACACTAATTAAACGCAATGTTTCGGCACGAATTTATAACACGAATGCTGTAATATTATGGTCGGTATACACGTACAAAATCATTAAGAGTAAATATCTTCACGTATGTTCTCAATGATGGACTAAACAGAGGTTGAGGCAATAAAGTCTTCTCGACCCACCTTTCACCGAAGACTATTTGGGACAATGCGACTGCAGCGTCTTTGGTGCAAGGTGTCTGGTACCTACTGCGATTGTCAATCCGCTTGCCAAGCGTGAGGGTTATGGCAGGTATGTTTCAATGTAAGGATAGTTGTTGATAATTGTTGTTGATCAAATCAAATCAAATCGTTAATTGATAATAATTTTTTAATCTACCACCGTTTCGTAATGAAGTTAAGTAAGTAAGAAACTCCGGAGGTATCCCCTTTTTCGGTCTATCTTTATATTTTTAGGATTATATAAAAAGTTATGTAAAAAACATGACACTACTTCACGGTTCTCTGCAAGGCCGTGGTCCCGCCGTCGTATAATTCTGTCATTGAATTATAAACATCAACATCTATAGGTTAAGATTTAGACAGGTTAGATTTTTACAGCGGTAGAGCCACGCATCAGCTTTTGCTGTTGCATGAATGGGCCGGCTCGACCGGGGAAGTACCACGACCTCACAGAATACCGGCGTGAAGTAGAAGTCTAACAAAACTTCTGCGTTTCGTCTGGTGATTGCACGTAACCGGTGGCCCACACACCCCCCTTCCCCAATTCTGGGGGGGGGG
This sequence comes from Sericinus montela, assembly GCA_029286605.1. NCBI lineage: Eukaryota > Metazoa > Arthropoda > Insecta > Lepidoptera > Papilionidae > Sericinus > Sericinus montela. The sequence goes on along the minus strand of JAGSMR010000007.1, from coordinate 8,214,505 downwards.
GGATTGTACTCTAAGGGAGGCAACGCATCTGTTATGCCTCTGGTATTGCGGGTGTTCATGGGCGGCGGTAATCACTTACCATCACGTGAGCCATCTGCTCGTTAGCTTCCCTTTTCTATAAAAAAAAAAAAGGGAACCGATAGGGTGATTAGAATTTGAGCCATGAGCGTAGGAGCCTGCGTGACCTGGGAATCGAACTGGAGTCTCTCGACTCAAAATTCCGTCCACCCAACCAGTCGGCTATCGCCCTGCTGTGAACTTTGACTAACCATTATGATGATGATCACTTTGATAGTGGTCGTCAATTTTATACCCATTAAATTGATACCAATTTTATACCAGTTCAATTTAATTTATATGAACTGATCTTGTATTACTACATTACTATTTTCTTTCTTTCTTGACAGTGTATCAAGTGTCCACTACTGCACATAAGCCCAAAGTTTTCAACAAAGTACGGTCCTCAGCCACCTGTATCTATCGACTTCTCGCTACATTCTGCAGATTCATTTATACAACAATCGCCAAATGGCAGCATAAAGATATTATAGACATAAAAAATGGTTTTGGACTATTATGTATACATAAGTAGATAGGGACAACATCACATAGATTACTCGATTCCAAAGTGAACAGCTTAAGCACTCGTATTATGAAATCAGAAATCACGATTGTACCACAAACATCCAGATCAGATAAAATGTAGAAAAAGTGTTGACCCGACCGGAAATCAAACCCTCGGAGCTGGCAACACCAAGGTAATTGGTTTGTACACCACTCGTCCACAGAAGTCATCAATGATAAGCACATTACCATTGAGTAGATATTATTATTTCTGAAGGCAACCCTGATCGCCTATTCGTCCCGCAGTTGTCAGATGTTTAATATTAATATTTTCAACGCCATTTGCTTTTATCGCTCCATTTTAATCGTGTAAACGTTTATGTTAGAATTTTTTTTCACACACCGGATTCGAAAGTGTAGAGTTGAAGAACGCATTTTGTTCCGCACAGTAACGTCACATATTTTTTTAATGAATATAATTTTAAAAAGTCCGAAACCGTGTTTATTTTTAAATTTCCGCCGTCTAGTTTTAATAATACAAACAGCTAGGGATGTGCACTCTACAACACGTAATATACTTATTACGTGTTGTAGAGTGCACATCCCTAGCTGAAATCTATAAAATTTTATTTTATTTTTTTTTTAATTTTATTTTAATTTAGAGTTGTGAGTACACAACTCTAAATTAAAATAAAATTTAATAGATACTTAAAGAATAAATATAAGTAAATACATAGACAGGGTTAGTAGAGTTGCGTTGTAGAATCACACCCAAACACGAGACAATGTGAAAAACTTTGACACTAGATTGACCAGTTCATATATCGAACCCGGGATCTTAAAGCTAGCGACACCTTAAAAACCGGCGTGTACGTCACTCTTCCACGAAATTCGCGATAAGATTTCCTAAAAGATTATGGTGACATAACAGGTAACAAAACAATCCCTTCTACGCCATCCGCTTTTGCTTCGCTGTATCAGCCTTTAAATTTAAATCTGACAGCCCTGTAACAAACCAAAACGGTCCGAGTTATTTGTACGAACATAAGCAATTAATCAGTATAATTGTTTTATTAGGGGGGAAAAACGTTTGCAAGAGCTGTTCCGCCAAATACGTCGTGCCGAGTGACAAGCGGATGGGCCAGCAGGCAAACTAGATGGCAGCGGGACCGTTTTGTCACGAAACACTTGTTAAATTATTGTGGCGTGGCTCGAGGAACGTTCCTCGATCAAAAAGACCGAATAATTCATGGCTGCATCAATTTGTATCGCTACCAACATTTCTATTTAAAACTTTAATGTGTCATTTCGAATGTGATTTGATTTTGCATATAATATTATAAGTACTCTTCATACGACCCCCGGGTGGTAGTACCAATGAGCTTTTTCAAAACTTACGTATGATTTATCTCGTTGGCTTAGACATAAATTAATTTGAAAATAAGGAATATAATATTAAAATTCTACGGCTCAGTCTGTTATTAAAAATTTGTAAAAGTAGTTAACTTTGATGATTGTGTTATTAAAGATTATTCATGCCGTTGTCATGATAACAACGGCGTGAATACCCAAGAGTATATATTTATATACCAAAAAAATATTTTTTTCTATGAAAAAATACTAAAAAAATATAAATATATATTTTAATTCTGTTACTACTATGGCAACCGAAATATTATATTAAAAACAGTGGTTATAACGAAGTGATTGCATACTCTTTGATGGTAGTAATCTTATAAGATAACAATGAAAAGTTTATCATTTATCAGATAGAGTAATACTTATACATATTATATAGAAAACAACGGTTGTCATATTATTCTTTAAAAAAAACATCCAATTCCGTGTAAACTTACGGATACAAAGTATTTTATATTACATATAAAGATAAATAATACAGTCAAAAACAAATAATTGATTTCAGTTACTTTCTCTATTTATTCATGTATTATTATTATTAAAAAAAAACCGTTACAAACCGTGGACCGAGACTAACTTTAAGGATCATTTCATGAAATTGCTCGAAGAAAAGAGTATCAAGGGTACTCGGATACTTAGAGTTGGGTGTGTTGTGTGTGCAATTTGAAAGTTATGAATTTGATAAAAACGAAAGAAGCATGTGAAGCTATTGACGACCTCTGTGGACGAGTGGCGGTTTTCATTGTTGTCGCCAGCTCTGAGGACACGGGTTCGATTTCCGGTCGGGGCCAGTGTGGAAAACACTTTCCTTCATTTTTCTCGGATCAAACATAGATAGGAACAACATCACTTACATTGCTCTGATTCCAAAGTAAGCAGCTTTCGAACCAAAGTAAACACCCAAACCCGAGAACTATATATTAAGAATAAAGAATGTTGTAAGTGTTTTCTACTTGATCCGATCGGAAATAACTCCCTCTTATTATAGTTGTATCTTAGTACAATAAGAGGGAGTAGGGGAAGTTTAAACTTTCTTATCTATGTATATATAAATGTATACATTGGTGTCACGGTAACTGCTCTAAGGATAACACTATAACTAATTACATTATTTTTTCTGTACAAATATCAAAATTTGCATAATATGTATGTATACGAAAAAGATCAAGCCCTTATTTATTTACAACTCGATAGCCGAGTTGGTATTGACCCTATCTTTGAAGTTATGGCTTGCGGGTTCGAATCCCAGTAGGGGTAAACATTTGTCTGAATGAATGAATATGAATATTTGTACACGAGTCATGGATGTTTATATGTATGTATTAATATTTATTTGTGTAAATAAATATTTGTATATATATATTGAACCGTTAGCTTGGACACTTAAGTATCCCGAATAAGCTTAGATCGAAAGAAATTCATTGTCAAGACAGTATGGAGAAATGGCGTAAAGATTTAAAAACAAATTAATATGATATCTACGACACATGACTTAAACAAACTTAGAATAACAGCGAAATTGCGGTGGAATTTTAATACATTTCAGTAATAGTACATTTAGCTTAGTATAAATAGATCGTGTATCGTGTATTCTTAAGGATATTAAGTTCCGGTGGAAACAATTGGAGAGCTGAAGCTGAGACCGCCGTGAACATCAATTATGGTAAGGAAGCGTGACCGAAGAGCGGCAGACAATAATGCGTGGCAGAATACAAACAGTGAAGTGACGTACATTCAACGACACAAATCATTCACTGAAATAAAAAGAAAACAAATTTTATGACGCCAAATTTATAGTTATCAAATACAAGTTTTACTATCTTAAAATATACAAAAAAAAAACAATTTTTAAAAAAAAAGAGAAAGTGCATTATTAAGAAAAATTTAGTATTTTTTAAAAATCGTTATCATCACTATTTTTTTATCATCATAAGTTCTGTAAGAGGTTAAAATGCAGGACGCCACGCTTCGCACGCGGATTGATGATTGAAGTACCAGACTCTTCACTCCTTAGACAATGCTGCGCGTTACCGGGCTAATATGCTAGATAATCTCTATTTTGAAATGGTTATTCCGTCATTTGTCTGTTGCAATTACCAATTGTATTCAAGGTTCCATGCTCGCCTCTTACGACACACACGGAAAGAAAAGAGGTGCATTCTCTTACACCTTTAAACACATGACCGTTTTTAGTAAATAAAATAATGAAATGACCGTGTTTCGACGACATTCGTGAGGGTCGAAAGAACATATTGACTAAACTCCTGGGGATTATAATATTGGAAATATTAATTTATATTTATTTATATTTATATTGGACATATTATTATTAAATATATTGGAAAATGCGAGAATATACTTAGTAAACAACTTTTGCAAGCGATGCTCCTTTCGGTACGTCAGCCATTTTTCATAGCACGCGTGAACGCTTGGCCGAAGGAGAACGGATTTAGCCGCGTCTGAAGCGGAGACGCCGCGCATTTCAGCTAATTGCTTTTTTTCATAGTCACCCAGACGAACTATTATCCACACTTAGTTATTTTAATGAACAAAAAACCATGCCGACAAAATTTTGTTTATGCTCTTCTGTATTTCTAGCGGTAATCACTTGCGAAAAGAATACGATAAAAGTTACGCACACCTGTCTATGATACTCTTTATGTAATCTGTGCTCTGTTGATGAAAATAAGTAAAGGTTGGCCTAAAGGTCTTGATACCAGGCCATAAACTTCAAAAAAAAAATAAGTGAAGGTCCACTTAGTCTTTTAAAAGTAAACGAAATGAAACAGTATTTAACTAAAAAAGAAAAAAAAGTAAGCCTTTAAGCCGTAAGATTTAAAAGATCATTCTCGTGTTTGCCAGTACGTATGTCGCAGCTCAATTTCTTCGATGAAACAAAAAAAAAATATCAACAAACTTATTTTTACGATACCTACAGAAGCATAGCTTAGTTACCTGGGTGATTAGGTTTTCCTCTGTGCAAAATAGATGACGCCGTAATACATTTCAATAAATAATTATTTTATTTTCTCTCATACATAAACGTACTTTTCTCTGATCAATAAAAAATGCAACTATCTAGATAAACTTGGAACGCAAAATATTACCAAAATCATAAAATATTGGCCTATTGAAATAATAAGTACAGGGTGGGCTATGAATTAGTTATATATATATATATATATATATATATATATATATATATATATATATATATATATATATATATATATATATATATATATATATATATATATATATATATATATATATATATATATATATATATATATTTATATATATATATATATATATATATACATATATATATATATATATATATATATATATATATATATATATATATATATATATATATATATATATATATATATATATATATATATATATATATATATATATATATATATATATATATATATATATATATGTATATATATATATATATATATATATATATGTATATATATATATATGTATATATATATCTTCACGCAATTCCCAATACACGGGTACCCAGAGGTCAAGTCTAAACAATTAAGTCCCTTCGACCCACCTTCCACCGAAGATATTTTCGGGACAACGTGACAGGTGGTGAACCCGTCGCCGCCTTTGTGTCCAAGCCAACGATGTAATTCGTACATAGGTTTTAGAAAAACCCATTGGTACGAGCCCGCCACCTGGGGATCGCACTCGGGTCTCTTGACTCCAAATTCCGATCACCCAACCACTCGGCTATCGTGACTTCAATCTAAGCGAGTCCTGCACTCATCTAAGCGAGTCCTGAAGTTTTCGAATACTCTTCTGCAAAGAGACCGCGAGATCGCCGACATCTCTTCGATGATTTTTTCTTTAAGTTGATGCAATGTATTCGGTTTATCAATGTAGACACGACTCTTTAAATAACCCCATAAAAAGAAGTCTGCAGGGGATAGATCTGGACTTCTGGGTGGCCAAGGGATGTCACCCCGTCTGAATATCAGCTTTTCCGGAAACATGTCTTTGACCACCGGCAAGGACTCGTTCGATGTGTGACACGTGGCGCCATCTTGTTGAAACCATGTGTTACGATTATAGCCAGCAAATTCCAGTAGCATCGGTGCTAAGAACTCCCGGAACATTTTCACATACTTGGCAGAATTAACAGTAACTGAACGGCCTCGAGAATCTTCAAAAAAGTAAGGTCCGATGATTCCTTTTGCTGAAATTGCAGCCCATACAGTTACCTTAGGAGAGTGAAGTGGTCTCTCATGTTTAGCTTTATGATTTTCGCTGCTCCAATACCTGCAATTCTGTTTGTTTACATGTCCATTTAAGTGGAAATGGGCTTCGTCAGAAAATAAGATGTTGTGAAAATTACTGAAACGAGTGAACATTGTTTCGGCATATGACTTACGCAAATTTAAATCATTAGGGTTTAGTTCTTGCACTAGCTGGATCTTATATGGATGTAATTTCAAATCTAATTTCAAAATACGGCGTAATGATGTGCGGGATAATCCTAATTCAGCCGAACGTTTGCGTGTCGATAAATCTTGATCACTGGATCAGAAGCGGAAACTTGCTGCACGTTCTCTTCGCTCCGAGAAGTCCGTGGGCCGCCGGTTTGTTTCACATTTAGTGTAGATCCCGTCTCTTCGAACTTCTTCACCCATTTCTTTATTAAAGGAGCACTTGGACACTGACTTAAGTCGTGTAAAGCATATTCAACGCGAAATAAGCGTCTCACAGTAATGAGCGAAAAGTCGTTTAAATAAAACTGTTTCTACTGTTAAACCTAAATTTTTCTACTGTTTTAACTAAATTTCCAAGAAGCGAGCTAGTGCCCCCGCCCGCGCCCGCGCACCGCGCGGCAATAGCTTGCGCGGTAAGTTACATTTAAATGTTAACGAATTCTTGGCCCACCCTGTATAAATAAGACAGAACTATTTTCGCCATAAATTAAAAAAAAACGAGTGAAATGTATTCCTGGTGTTTATTTTATCCGTCGTTTTACCCGTCGAGCCTAGTTGGTAGTGACCCTGCTTTGGAACCAAAGCGTTGCGGGTTCGAATCCCGCTAATTGTATTGTCTTGAGTCATAGATGTTTATATCTCTGAATGGATATTTTTCTTTTTTAATATAGATGCATGTATGTAACTGTTTTTTACCCTGGTGATGGAAAGAAATCAAACGCAACGAGAAGATATATTTACGACATAGACAATACTGGGGTAGACAGAGATCTAGACAATAAATCCCTTTCGACCCACCTTCCACCGAGGACATTTTTTGGGACAATGGGATAGTTTATGAGCCCGTCGCTGTCTTTATATCCAAGCCCACGACATAAATCCTACTTAAGTTTTTGAAAAAAAAAAAAACCCTGAGGTCTAACTCGGGGCTCTTAACTGGAATTCCAATCACCTAACCACTCGGCAATCGTGACTTTTAAGATAAAAGTATTTATAATATAAGTAAGCTATGATAACATAAGAAATGAACAGAAAGTCGCTGTGCGGAGTCATGGAAAGAATTTAATTTTTTTCCCCGCATTTACTGTAAGAGACCACTAAGGAGGAAGCCCTGGAACAAGCATTCGCTTCCGATAAATGGTGGTATAGACATAACGAAAAACACACCATAAATAAATTAAGCAAAGTCCAAGTTGTTGTACTGGGATTGTCAATCCGCTCGCCAAGCGTGATAATTATGACAAATCAACCTTTTTTTAAACTTCAAACATTTTTCTAAAACTGGGGTAAACAGAAGTGTAGAGAGTTAAGTGCTAACAAACTTCTTTTCATGAAAGCTTATTAAGCTCCCGTGACGGGTGATGAGCCTGTCGCCGTCTTTATTTCCAAGCAAACGATATAAACCGAAAATAAGGTTAAAAAAATGTAAGCCGTCATGAGACGCCTGGCAGATGTGAAATATCGTGTGTGTACAAGTAATATGCATAAAAGATAATATTATTACAGGAATGAAAAAATGAAGTACTAAGAAAATGCTAATGAAAAAATGAAGTATTACGAATTTCTTACAGAAAATGGTAACTTTATTTAATAAGCATTTATTTACATTTGATATAAAAATTCGATATTAATATCAAGTGGCCAAGTGGTTTAAATATTTTCTCTCTCTCTCTCTGTGACTTCAGTTATAGTTATATTCGATGTTTCCTCTGCCGGTATTACTGTGACGATTGGTCGATGATAACTAAACTACGTTACAAAAGTCCCGCAGTAGTAAAGTCCCGTTGTCCCGAAAATATCTTCGGTGGAAGGTGGGTCATAGGGACTTAATTGTCTAGACTTGACCTCTGTCTACCCCTGTATTGGGAATTGCGTGAAGATATTTATTTATTACGTTACAAAAGTATTGGATGAAACATTATCAAGATAACTCACAATTACAGCATCTATAGTTGTTCCATATTTGGTAGTAGATTCTTTTGGATTGTTTTTGATTTGCAATTGAAATTATTTTTGAAGAAATGTCATTAATGGCATTGATTCAGCTCTTGCAAATTTACATTAAAATCTCCAGCTAATTTTAATGGTAGTTTATATTTATTCGTTTTAAAAATTATTGAACCTTTTTGACTATAAGGAAATGACCTTTCATGTAAAAATGAAATCTTAATATAATTTACATAGTTACTAATATGAATAATATGAATATAATTAATTAAATATAAAAAAGGGATTTCAGTGTTTAATTATAAACCTTAATTCTCAGGTAATAGGGTGTAAATTAGTGTACCTTTGTATAGCCATGGCATTTGTCGCCACGCCAGAAATCGGTTTTACGTGCGGCTATAGATGTTTCACATCAAAAACTCATTGGTATCAGCCTACCACCGGGGAATCGATCTTAGGTCTCTTCACTCGTAATTCATACCCGTAACTTTGTAAAATAAACACAATTATACATATCATCCTCATCATCATCATATGGCGATAGCCGAGTGGTTGGGTGGTCGGAATTTCGAGTCAATAGACCCGAGTTCGATCCCCAGTTGGTAGGCTTCTACCAATGGGTTTTTCAAAAACTTATGTACGAATATCGTTGGCTTGGACATAAAGACGGCGACGGGCTAACCACCTGTCACGTTGTCCCGAAAATATCTTCGGTGGAAGGTGGGTCGAAGGGACTTGATTGTCTAGACTCGACCTCTGTCTACCCCTGTATTGGGAATTGCGTGAAGATATTCTTTTTTTATCATCATCATAACATGGCCGGCAACGCATGTGCTATCCGTCTGATATTGTAGGTGTTCATAGGCGGCGGTGATCACTTAGGTACCATCACGTGAGCCACCTGCTCGTTTGCCACTTATTGTATAAAAGCAACCAGTAAAACACCACTGCAGTACTTACCGCTACCTACCGCTCACCCGTACCGGAAGTAGGTTGTATTGGGAATATTGGCAATAGCGTAAAGATATTTTATTGAGTTTATTTTTCTGAATGTTTTAGTTCTACCACTTGAGAGCTGTTCACATGAAAAAAAAATGAAAATTTTTTTTATTCCATTTAGGCTTCTTTAAATTTTTGTTTTCATTTAGATGGCAATCGACCTTCTATACTGCTCGTAAAAATGATAACCGTTAAGGAAGCCTTTGAAGTGGCAATATCGAACAGACCAACGCACCACAAAGAAGGTAGATGAATTTTTGGGGAAGCCTATGGTCAGCAGTGGTCTTCTGTTAGTCTGTAAAAAAGAAGACAATTTAACGCTCTTATGAACGTCAAAAATTTTACAATTATTTTTATATTGCAACTTATTATTGTACGCCATCTACCGATGAATAGCAGTAACCTAAAATCATTTAAAATTAATGTAAACCTAAATTGTTTTAAAACAATCGTAAATATCTCATAATGTTTACTGGTCGATACTTTTATTTATATTAGACTAAAATTTTACCACAACATTAAACCATAGATAACATTAAATTGTATATTCTTCACACCAAGCCTTTAGTCTCTGACAATATATGATGCACCTGTATTGTGTTGTGATGTCTATTTCTTAGTCTATGACCAGAAGTTCTGAAGTTTAATTATAAGCAATTTTAACTGTGTTAATGATTGCAGATATCTAATAAACTCATATTATGGGGACGGAAATAGCAATATCTTTTAGTTCTTTACGTACTCAGCTAGAAAATGAAAAAAGTAGCTTATTTAAAATAGATGAAAATATTAAGAAAATCGTTCAAACATCAGGAAGGTTTCCTAATGATAGGTTAGTTAAAAATATAAATTTTTTAATATTACTTGCTATGAATTTCTAATAAATTACGATTGTTTGTAGATTTAACACAACAGGACATTATACAAGAGGTGGACATCAACAGATAGGTGGTCGAAACTCGTTTCCAGATTTTAAAAACCACAAAAATGATGATCAGTTTGGTAAACGAAAAAATGAGACTAAAACAGTGTTTAGCAGGTACGTTTGTTGTTTTTATACTTAATATACTTATACCCGATAATCATTGAGGCTGACCGATTCATTTTTTTCTGTAATAAGTAAGTAAATAATCATGGTTAGGTTAGAAAGCTGGGTAATCTTACAAGGCCAAAATTTTTTAAGTTTTAACTGTAAATGAAAAAGATATTGGTTATATTGATAACCATTTTGACAATTTTAGAGTTTTATACTGCTTAATATAGTTGTTTCATCATTAAAGACTGAGTACTTGAGTGTATTTTTGAGTACATTTTTCCAAGGAGTGATGGTTTTCACTAAAATCACCATCATAATGTAAGAAATTAAGTTAGATAAATTGTATGTAAGTATTTTACTTGAGTGTTTTAAGATAAATGTTCTGGTGGTTCCACTTACAATGGGGAAACCATGAATCTATCTTACCCAGCATTTATTTATTTAATACTTTCATAAATAGTTTATATATGGTATAATACATAGTTTTTCATAAACATCAAAGTTAACATTAAACATGTTAAACATGGGATTGATAATATTAAACATTTAAGGTTATCAGCAAGAGCACATGATAGTGATGGAGAAGATGACGGTCCTGACATTAAAAGAGCAAAAGTGTCGTCGGCAGTTTGTCGTGAGCTACCAACGAGAGCAGCTGTTCTAAGAGCGCAAGGTGACGATGAACAAGCAAGGACAAGGAATCGAAGAATATTTGGATCATTACTTGGCACCTTACAAAAGTTCAAACAGGAGGAAATTGTTTTACAAACAAAAGTGAGAACCTAGTGTTACTTGACACCCTGAAGATACCCTAAGGCCAAACTGTTCAGTAAATAAAAATCTTGGCATTCCCAATACTGTGTATTGGGGATGGGGTAAAATTTCTTAGTATGTACCTATCATCAGGGGATCAAACTCGAGTCTCTTGAATCATATTCCGATCACCCAACCACAAAGCTATTGTGACTATTTCAATTCATTAAAAAAAGCAAAAGTGAAACTCCTCAAATGTGTATTAATATCCCTAACGAAGGAACATTACTTGTTATTTTTCTATATCTCCTATTGTAATTGCCAAAACCAACCCAAGCAAATTCAACACTATCTACCTACTTATGGCCATGGTTACTAGCATGATAATTTTTTGCCAATGTTAAGGTTTCAAGATCCGTGCAAAATAACATAAAAGATAGTTTTTTTGGTTCATAAGCTCTTAGAACTATAAAACTGTTGAAAATAAATTAAAAAAAAAAAATATTCTTAGTTTTATAATTAAATATGGATTACAATTCAATGCTTTAACAGAGTATAATAGATAATCTTATAGTAATATGTATATTTTATATACATTATTCATATTACACTGGTATAAAATGAAAATACATAATATACTATACCACAATAGATGAGTGGTTGGGTGGTCAGAATTTCGAGTCAAGAGACCCGAGTTCAATCCCTAGGTGGCAGGCTCGTACCAATGGGTTTTTCAAAACTTATGTTCGAATTATATCGTTGGCTTGGAAATAAAGATGGTGACAAGCTCCGAAAAATATCTTCAGTGGAAGGAGGGTTGAAGGGACTTAATTGTCTAGACTAGAGCTCTGCCTACCCCTGTATTGGGAATTGCGTGATGATATTTATTTTAATTTTTTTATTTACTATATGATTGTAATTGAATGTTTGTATTTTTGATAAAATATTGTCTATGCCAGTAAAGTAATGTAATAATGTATATTTGCAGGAAGAAAAGAAAGCTCAAGTGGAACGTAAAATAGAAGAGCAGGCGCGATTACAAAAAGAAAAAGAGCAAAAGGAGAGAAAAACGTTGTTCGCTGAAAGAGAACATAAAAAAGCCACAATTAAAGCCTTAGAAGCGAAAATGGCGCGCGTTCAGGAGTTTGAGAAGTGGGAAGCTTCACAGAAGAATCTCGCAAACTTCATTCTCACTAAATCAAAGCCACATCTTTATTGGCTACCAAAGAAGATGACAGATAAAGCTGCGGAAAAGTTAAATTCAAGTAGAAACTTCCATGAAAGTGAGTAACTTTTTTCCTTTTTATCTGCTCTATGGTTTCAATGAAATTTTGTTCTAGCAACACGGGCTGGATGTGGTAAGTATATTTTTATTATATCCTGTAAGGTGTTCATGGGCGGCGGTAATCACTTACCATCACGTTAGTCGCCTGCTCGTTTGCCTCCCTTTTCCATAAAAAAAATAAATAGGTTATAGATACATATATAGATTGAGACAACATCACATACATTGCTCCAATCCCAATGTAAGATGTTAAAGCACTTATGATATGGGAATAGACACCACAAACACCCGGAACATGTAAAAAAAGTGGTTTTTCTATTTTGACCTAACTGGGAATCGAATCCGGGACCTTGAGATGGTTTAAGCCTCTCATCCACAGAGGTCATCCAATCATTAATATTACTTTTCATGTTTTAAAACCTGTGCTTTTAATCTAAAACTTGCTTTAAAATTAGAATGTAACTAGACTAGGCTAGACACCTTACTTTTCATTAGAAATGTAATCTTAAAATCTAGATCTAATCAATTTTAATTTACAGCTAAATATGGTCCTCTATATCGCAGTAAGTAGAGTAGGATATTTATTTTAATTTTTTATTTACTATATGATTGTAATTGAATGTTTGTATTTTTGATAAAATATTGTCTATGCAAGTAAAGTAATGTAATAATGTATATTTGCAGGAAGAAAAGAAAGCTCAAGTGGAACGTAAAATAGAAGAGCAGGCGCGATTACAAAAAGAAAAAGAGCAAAAGGAGAGAAAAACGTTGTTCGCTGAAAGAGAACATAAAAAAGCCACAATTAAAGCCTTAGAAGCGAAAATGGCGCGCGTTCAGGAGTTTGAGAAGTGGGAAGCTTCACAGAAGAATCTCGCAAACTTCATTCTCACTAAATCAAAGCCACATCTTTATTGGCTACCAAAGAAGATGACAGATAAAGCTGCGGAAAAGTTAAATTCAAGTAGAAACTTCCATGAAAGTGAGTAACTTTTTTCCTTTTTATCTCCTCTACGGTTTCAATGAAATTTTGTTCTAGCAACACGGGCTGGATGTGGTAAGTATATTTTTATTATATCCTGTAAGGTGTTCATGGGCGGCGGTAATCACTTACCATCACGTTAGTCGCCTGCTCGTTTGCCTCCCTTTTCCATAAAAAAAAATAAATAGGTTATAGATACATATATAGATTGAGACAACATCACATACATTGCTCCAATCCCAATGTAAGATGTTAAAGCACTTATGATATGAGAATAGACACCACAAACACCCAGAACATGTAGAAAAAGTGGTTTTTCTATTTTGACCTAACTGGGAATCGAATCCGGGACCTCGAGATGGTTTAAGCCTCTCATCCACAGAGGTCATCCAATCATTAATATTACTTTTCATGTTTTAAAACCTATGCTTTTAATCTTAAACTTGCTTTAAAATTTGAATGTAACTAGACTAGGCTAGACACCTTAGTTTTCATTAGAAATGTAATCTTAAAATCTAGATCTTAATCAATTTTAATTTACAGCTAAATATGGTCCTCTATATCGCAGTAAGTAGAGTAGGATATTTATTTTAAAAAATATCTTAAAAGTTGCTAATGCTTTTGAGTTACACCGATATACTTTATGTAAGAAAATATTTTAGTTTATGAACATGATAGACTTTTGTGCATGGACAAATACCCAGCGTAGTTCAATTCTTTAGAAGTCAAGGAAAGGTGATGTTGTTTGCACCGATTCAAACCCCATGGTGTTCTGACCTCACCGCATGCTGGCAAAGACACGGGAACTAGTTGCAGGTAAACAAAGCCTATCCTAGCTGGTCGCCTTAAGCAGCCCTTCCATGGAGAGAATGTCCTTCCATGGAAAGAGAATAGACATCGTGAATGATAGATGCTGCTTAACTTTTATCCTGTACTTTTCCAGATGGTTATCCCACCATTTGATGGTAGGCTTTGCAATTTTCAAGGCATTCTTCTTAGATGATTACCATGCAGAATGAAATGTAATGTTTTTTTATTCATTCATATAGAAACCAATATCTTTAGAATATAGTTTTTATCTAATATTTTGGTACTAATATGTAAATCCATGAATATAAGTCCTAGTATCACTTGTTTCTTTTATAGAATGCATGATGAAGAAACGGCAAGAGCTCCAGGAGGAGCTGCAGCGGATAGAACAGAGGTGCTTACGCCCGCGCGGACCAGGAACAAAAGAAAATAATCCCAGCAACACCCATGAAGCAGATAATAAAGAAACACACGAAGAGAACGCACAAGTTGGAATAAAGAGTGAAGATGATGATAAAGGGAGAAAGAGAGACAAATTTGCAATGGATGTGGACGAAAAGGAGAAGGAAGACAGTGACGCGGATGATCATCATGATGAGGCTACCACAGACCAGCCTCACGATGAAAATAGTAAGTGTTTATAATGTAATAAAAAAATTGGATGATAATCGAATTGTAAAAGTTGGTGGAAAGGACTTACATATTTAGACTACTACTAAATTGGTTTTAACATAGTCAAAGTAGCTTTCCGTCAGAGGCTTAGCCCGTGTGGCGAAGCTTCAGACGGAAAATGTGATTAATAAAATACTATAAATGTTAATTTTACAGCAATAGAAGAAAACAAAATGGACACGTGCATTGAACAAGAGGAAGCAGTTACAAAAGAGGAAACAGATGAAACTGAAGAAGAGAAATCAGAAGAAGTAAACAAAATAACAGAAACGGATAAAACAGAGGAGGTTGATAATACAGAGGAAGTTGATAATACAGAGGAAGCAGATAAAACGGGTGAAGTGGATAAAACAGGGGAAACAGAGAAAACTGGTGAATCAGAGGCAGTCAAAGATAACCTGGGTACATCTAAAGAAAGTACAAACAATGAAACACAAGAAGTTGAAACGGAGGGCACTATAGAAGATAATTCAGAACATTCCTAGTATCGCTTGTGTGTGATCATTTAATTAGACATTTCGCAACAGTTGAAAGTTAATAAAAGTAAATTATAATATAATAAGTTCTAGGTGCAGTGGAATCATGGTATCGCCAGATGCATAACATTTTATATAAATAAATAAGTTGCAACAGTACCATTGAGACTGCTTGAGTATATTTCTGTTTTAAAACTATCATACATATTAGCAATATTAGCATCACATTTGAATATGTTTATAAATGAATCTATAAAGTTAATTTTAACCAATTCTCATCCAATACTAAATGCTGTAACAATTTCATTGCAGACTAGATGCATGTCTATGTAAATAATATATACAATATTATTTATATATATATATATATATATATATATATATATATATATGTATATATATAATATATATATATATATATATATATATATATGTATATATATATATATATATATGTATATATATATATATATATATATATATATATATATATATATATATATTGCTAAACAAAAAGATGGGGACAACATCTCATCTCATACTCTGATTCTAAAGTATGTACCTAAGACACTTGTGTTATGGAATCGAAAACAACGAAGGTACTACAAACACTCAGACCTGAGACAGTGTAGAATACATGGTTTTCCTTCATTGTCCCATCCAGAAATTGAATCCTTGACATCTGTTTGTTCATCGTTCTGGCAACTCCTTGAAAACCTGTGTATGCGCCACTCGTGTATAAAGGTTGGCAAATATATATATTCACATGATATAGTTTTCACATCTAACATGAAAACATTGTGACGACAATCACCTGATGAAGGGTTGCGAAAGCATTGGTTTAATCCAAATAAGTTGAAGTCAGAGTCACGATAGCCCAGTGGTTGGGTGGTCGGAATTTCGAGTCAAGAGACCCCAGTTCGATCACCAGGTGGCAGGCTCGTACCAAAGGGTTTTTCAAAAACTTACGTCCGTATTATATCGTTGTTAACAAATTAATAAGAAATTTAAAAAATGAACTGACACGTACGGGATTCGACCCAGCAACCGATGCTGCTTCGTGTCAGACGGCCCCAACGGTCCTAAAAGGCGTAATTAAAATTTTAGGTGATGATGGCATGAACGACAGGGAGGCTCGAGCTAAGAGCGTTGCCACGGTACAGCAGAAGTCGCGGGTTCGAATCACATCCGTTTCAGCTGATTTTTTACATTTCTCATAACGAAATGTCCAGCATGCTTCACGTGCTTTGAAATCAATAAAACACTGTTGTTAATAATGATTTCTTGTATTTACAGCGAATACTACAAATCTAAAATAAAATGAGTTTCGGATTTTATCACGTTTTTTATTTAGTTCTTAACAAACTATGTTTACTTCCCGACGTTTCGGATGCTTTACAGTATCCGTGATCACAGGGAGACTGAAGTCTTCAACGCCCCTCTGTCATTGTTACCGTCGGTTACCGTCAACTTATTAATTTGGCCGACCGTTTTCACCGAATCTTGCAACTAATTAAAAATCGCGATAGAATCCTAAAATCGTATTATTTTATACACTGTTTTTAAATTTAGAATAAGTTCAAACAATCAATGAAAATTTGTGTACTAAAAATAAACAACATAAGTTATTAAAAAGTTTAATAAAACAGAAAAAATTAAAATAAATCACAGTCTTTTGATTGGGATTTTCTTGTTGGAGACAAACATCAATTTATGCGGAATGTTCATGAAAATCGACATACAATCAAATTTGTGAAATTATTCGAATTTCAATTTTATATTCAAATTAGAAGCAACAAAGATATGTCTGAAAGTAATTAAGCAGCTTATAAATGCTCAAAGACACTTCTGGAGCTCCAATAGTTCCATCACGCAGCTTCAGTTAATAGTTGAGATAATATTTCTTTTCTTCCATTCTCACAAAAGTTGAACCTTGGTCACTCAGTCTATATTCTTATACGATCTTCACAAGTCAACCCTCACCTCCAATAATGATGTCTTATTGTGTTATATAAATAAAAAAAATCCAAGGTTAGCAACACCAGGTTAATTTATTCCTGGTAAAATTCATATTAATTAAAAATTAGACAATTGTATAAATTGAAGACAACTCTGCAGAGAAAGTACACAATATAGTAATCCTCGAAACTAGATGCTCTAGTCTCACAATTTGTTGTAAGACATTTATGTAAACATTTGTTTAGTAAATGATATTAACATAAACATATTAGTTTTGTCTGTATATGCATCTGAATAGGTACACAGCAGTATGTGTCATTAATTTTAGTGAGTTATAAGCAGCATTCCAGTAGAGGTTAGTCCAGAGTGAATATCCTCGAAGCAATATCATCGAGCATCCAATCCATTCCTTCCAGAAGATTTTCTCCAGTGACAGCAGAACAACGAATTATACGCCAGTGATGAGTCTTAATACTGTCGAGGTCTAAGGCCTGTAAAATACAGCAACCAAATTAGAAAAACATTTGGGTTAAACCAGATTAAAATGTAACATTGGTAGGCTCGTACCAATGGGTTTTTCAAAAACTTATGTACGAATATCGTTGGCTTGGACATAAAGACGGCGACGGGCTCACCAACTGTCACGTTGTCCCGAAAATATCTTCGGTGGAAGGTGGGTCGAAGGGACTAAATGGAACATAGTGGTTGCTTACTTTTATTGAATATTATTATTATAAAAAGCAAATGCGGCTTATACATAAATTTGTTGACCCACCAAAGCCATTTTTAAGACTATGTGAAAAGTGACGAGCGCGTCGCCGTCTTCAGTAACCAAATAAGTAGCTTAAGCACTTGTGTTGTGAAATCTGAAACAATGAAGGTACCATAAACACCCAGAACCAAGACAACATAGGAAAAATTTTCTACATTGTCCTGTTATGACTATGAAAACTCCACTCTGCCGCCACTGGGTAAGTTGCAAGTATACCACCAGATGGACATCATATTTGCCACATTTTTCCAACAAAGCAAAAGTACCTCTCTTATTTCCTGAAGTGTTAGAGCGCCAGGCAGATCAGCTTTGTTAGCAAGCACAAGGAGTGTTGCACCCGCCAACCTCTCCTCTCTGAGCAACGAATGTAGCTCACGCGCACAATCCGCAAGTCTCCTTGCATCTGCACTATCTACCACCCAGGCTACACCATCTGTGCTTTCAAAGTAGTTTTTCCAGTAGGATCTGAAAAGTTACCAATACAAGAACACATATAGACATTTGAAAACCTTCACTAATAGTTGCTATTTAATCTATTTCCTATCATATTACAGCAGATGTTGCCTAAGATGTAGCATTACCACAAAAGGAAAGAATACAAATAGTATTGACAAAATTATAATGAAAAAAAAAACAAGGGGGCCAAGTTCCGCTCTGTTCCCACACTGTCTGAGGCAAATGCAGCAAAACCTTCGTCACTACTACGCTTGCCGTGGATCTCTGCAATATCAGGGGACTACACTCCAATCTAGGTGCTGTCCACTACCATCTGGAGACGGCAAAGCCAGCCTTGATTTTTCTTACCGAGACGCAGATATCCTCTCCGGAGGATACCTCCTATCTTTCCTACCTGGGATACAAGCTTGAACAACATTTTTACAGTGGTTTTTACAGTGCCCCCCTCCCCCAATTCTGGGGGAGGGGGGCACTCTAAGGGAGGAAACGCATCTGCTAAGCCTCTGGTATTGCGGGGGTTCATGGGCGCACTTACCATCATGTGAGCCACCTGCTCGTTTGCCTCCCTTTTCTATAAAAAAAAAAAAAAAAAACTCCCACCACGCCGAATGGCTACGATCTCGAATCACTGATCGAGACACTAACGACAACTATTGGCTCACCATCTGTCGCGTATCTCTATTGTATGGGGAAAAGCTTGAAGATATAAATGGAAAAATCCTCATTCGCATACTCCACATTTTGGTTAAAATTACTCAGTACCTTAAAGATTTCTGGCCACCGACGTCCCATATATTAAGTTTGTATCCTTTATGCTCCAGCGTTTTTATATTAAAGCCCAATGTCGGTGATATAGTATCAATAGGTTCACCGTTAAATCGCTTCAATATCGTTGTTTTTCCTGCATTATCTAGACCTCTGTATTGTTGGTTAAGGAAAATAAATTTATGATATTCAAGAAATTATAACTGTTTACAAAAAAGGATACAACATAAGAATCCTCATTTCTTTCTCCTTTTGGCGTAATTTCTTCAAAATAGTTAAGAAACCCATTATATGACCTAAATAAATATATGACGAAAAGAAAGTTTACAAGGAGAATTATTAATATTATTTATTACAATAAAAATATAAACTTCTCATTTCAATTTTTCTTTATTTTAATAAAAACAATCCAAGTCAAAGCTCGATGTTTTTATTTGACAACATTTATTTGATTGTGGCATTAGCAAAAGCAGGGTTACCAAGGTTGTAGCGTTACTGCTATGGCAACAGTATTCGTTAAGATTTTGCGATACGTTATGCGAGCGTACAAGCTCTATGACAAACTCTATGGGCTACACTTCGCGACTATTCAGTGACGCTAAACTTTTTTAAGTGAAACATCTTTAGAATCCAACGATTCTAATGATGTTTTCAAACCGGTTGCAATGGAAAAACGACAGGTAAGAGATACAAATACAAAAATGTGTGGAATAAAGCCGGCAAAGAATGAGTCAAAAATATACTCACTATTTTATAAATTAACTTTGTATATCTCCTACCTTATTTATATATATTCATCTCATTCTTTTGTCGATTTACTGAAGTTTCACTCCTATTTTGTGGGAGTCGCACTAACACCTTTTCTTTATTCCCCAAACAAATAGAAGACGTATTGCGCTACCCCTTGGTAGCGCACTAAGTCATCTAAAAGTCCCCTTAAAAATACTGTCCCACTGCTGGGCAAAGATCTCGCCCATATGCTTTCAAACAACTCGATCTTTCGCGTTTTCAAACCAATCGTCCCAGAATGGGCTAAAAATTTGACGCAATGGGTTACAGAATGTTTTCCACACTGCGTCAAAATTTTACCCCATCTATCAGGGTGTCAAACCTGTATCAAATCTACCAAAGGATCAAACCCTGTTCTTCGGAATTCCGATAACGCAACCACTTTGCTATCGTGTCTTAAGGGAAAAGGAAAAAGTTTTGTTAAAAAAAATTAACGTAATTTATTAATGATTATTCTTAATATGAATTAATTATTTGTTATTTAAATTGAATAAAAAAAATCAAAGAAAATAAAACATGGATCTTTATCGTTATCTTTATACATGACAGCCTGTTAAAGGCCAGTGCAGGACATTTGCCTCTCTCTCTCTCATAGGAAGGATTTGCCATAATGGCCACGCTTGGCAGGTGGATTGGTGATCGCAGTACCAGACCACTCGCACCTTTGATGCTGCTGCCCATCATCGGTCTTATTATTTTGGTCTGATATTTTTAGAGATAGTTATCCCGTCATCTATCGGTTGCCATTAAGATATTCAGTAGTATTCAGCAGTAGGCTGTTTCCCTTAGGCGCCTCTTACGACACCTACGTTAAGAAAGGGAGTGACAATATTCTTACACTGTTACCACACGGTAGGTTATGTACAAAATAATAAATATTGTTATCTATATAAGGAATAATGTTTCTTACATTACTACTTAATAATGTTTCATAGCCTTTAAAAATTGTTTAACTTAGTTGGTAGAAGAAAAATTAAATAATGAGCGCTACTATAATTTTATAATATACGAGTACTTACCTTTTAGAGTAACTATCAACTTAGTTAAACAATAATATATTAATTACCTATAAAATCTTAAATGTTCTTTTAGTCCGGTTTATATTTTTGTAGTCTACTACAGGACAAAGAACTTATACCTTCAGATATACCATCATCCCCACGCTTGGCGGATGGTTATATCTGTACCAGAAACCACCTTAGACGCTGCAGCCCGCTACTCGGTGTGTGCTAAACTTTGAACTAGTATTCCGCCATTTTTCAAAGCCTAACAACATTACGTATGCTTTTCCGTAAGCCACCTCTTAAAACACCTTTTTTTATAATAATCTTAAGTCGTAACTGCACGGACTTTCATTTTACTAACGATAAAATCAGAATCTCTCTTCTCTCTTTAAATGTGGCCAAAGTCACAAATTTCTTTGTAAGTGTGTTGTCTTTTGATGTGTGGTAATATGTCGACAAAGGTGCGAAGTGCAGCATTAAATATTTCTAAAATTGTTACTCAATCACGCAAAAATGGCGGAAAGGATTTAAATGATATTAGACACGCAGATTTTTATGTCATATATTATCTCATAGTATACTTTTTTTACCATACAACCAAAACAATAAAAAACACTAAGCTATTGTCCTCATTTCGTTGCGCTGCAAGGTGATTATTAGCTTATCATCATATTGCAGCGGGTTACCGCTTTGCCTTCCACTGATGCATCGGAGCATGACACCATTTGACCAAAACTCTTCTTTGATAAAGGTCGAAAAATGATGTTCTTAAATATGCGCAATAAACAATCTGAAGATTATTTTTTGGCGCAACGTGATCGACCATGATCTCCTCAAACTTGTGCAAAATGCAGACAAGGCAAGTACAACTGCATCATCAGTACTCTACCGCTCTATTTACGGTTACACGGCTTCTTGTTCTTCTATATTGGTAATGAACAGTTACAGTGCAAATTTGGTAAAAGTACTGACCTAGTTGACTCCTGGAGAAAGATTTGTAGATCTTTAATATACTATTTTAAATATAAAATAATACTGTACAAATACTGCAGTAGTGCTTGCTCTTAACAGACTCAAACGCGCCAGGTCATGCTAAGATTGAACGCTACTTCAGGCCCACTATTGTTCTGGCACATTAAGTACCTTCATAGTTGGTAGTTAGCGATCAGGCATTGTAAATGCGGTAGCTTGGGAAGGTAATTAAAGAATAGGTAGGTAATAATAAATAAAGATTCATGAAGTCTGAGTTGCAAATGCCATGGAACACCGTGATACCATCTGTTACGATAGAGAGCAGACGTAATCCGTCGGGTCATGATAACATTTAAAAATATCTTCAAGCCAGTCCTAATACAGGAGTTGACAGAGGTATATATAATTAAGTTCTTTGCTTTCACCGAAGACCTTTTTTTGGGTGGTGATCCTTCATATCCAAGGCTCAGTTTTGAAAAAACTCATTGGTACGAGCTTACTTACTAGGGATCAAATTAGAGTCTTTTGACAGAAATTCCGATCACACAATCGGCTATCGTGGATATGTTTACGGGTTCTTACAACAGTTAAACCTCGGTCAAAATATTGCACGGTCATCCCCATCTCGTTCTGCTTCTTCAACGAACATAGTCGAATGTCCTCATTTCTGGTTTCATCCTGTAATCCAATACATACCAATCTATTTAATATCTTTATATTTTAAATCTATGGTACTATTAAAAAAATGCAATACGAACTGCAGCTAACACGATAAGATTAAAGGGATTTAGAATATGTAATTTTTTTATTCTTTTACCCAGTTGCTTTGCTCTGACAAATAATATAAAATATTAACTTAAATTGAAAAAAACGCAATACGAACTGCAGCTAACACGATAAGATTAAAGGGATTTAAAATATGTAATTTTTTTATTCTTTTACCCAGTTGCTTTGCCTGACAAAGTAAAAAAAACAATCCAAAACCAACACCAACTCTTTTTTCCTCTATCAAATGGGAATTCATTAAAAACCATAGAGAAATTATCCATCCATCCATGGCCGTTCTCGTTGCTGTCAAGTCTTTATTTCTATTTCAATTATGAAGCACCTTCAATGATTATAATTGAGTTTATAGTGTGGAAGTGATAGTGTGGCGGCGCGGTCTTGGTGATACGGCTCGTTGGTCGGTAGCACCATGTTCAGCGGAACGGTGCGCGTTAAGGTGTGTGAGGCGACGGGCCTTAGACCGACCGACTTTCAGAAACGGCATAACATGACCTTCGGGAAACCTGGTTAGTCCATACATCATATTTAGAACCAATGCAGTAATATACACAACGAGTAATACATAAATAAATAATTTCATAACAAATATTTTGTCATGTCTTTCGCTTATGAAATAGGCGTAGCATGTTTACCAAAATGGGTGTTGGTATTATTTGTAAATACGCGTTATCTTCACAGACGATCAGCCGATAGACCCGTACGTCTCGATCGACGCCGACGAACACCATCTAGACCGTTCAAGCACTAAACCAAAAACATTTGACCCTGTTTGGAATGAAACCTTTATTCATGAGGTGCACAATGTAACTAGGTATGTTATTAAGTACAATACACTGTTATATTCGTAATAAATAATTTTTCTTGATTTTATTTATTTTGTTTCTTATACATATACATGTACATATTCGAAGTTTTAATATATCTAATCCTTTTTTTAGTTTGGGAATAACAGTGTTCCATGATGCTGCCATACCGCCTGATGATTTTGTTGCTAATTGTACAATACCATTTGAAGATCTGATGCATAGGGATAAAGAAGCCACAGATTTTTGGGTGAGTACATAAAATCATTTAAGAAAATATATAAAAACGGGAAACATACATCTTTCTTTATATTTAATTATTTCTTTTTCAACTGTAGTCTTCTTACTGAATGTTCACATTACACACATTGAAAAACACTGCCTGCATAATTTACTAATATTATGCTACATAAATATATGCAAAAGTAAAATTAAATTTAATGATACAAATAACTATCACTTTAAAATATTGCACTAATAGTCCTGTGTCAGTTATTCGATTGTATTTAAATGTATACAGTCACAAACACTCATGACATGACACATTATAACAAAGTTATTATAACATAGTTCATCAAAACTCAACACAAATATAACTAAATTTCAAGTTTTGAATACAGGCATTAGTTCTAAAAAATTGTATTTTTAAGAAAAATGTAGAATGTATCATTAACTTACATTTTATTGCTACATGTCCTCAAACATATGCCATTCATGAACAAAAAACTCAATATATTGTTGTCTTTAAAGAAACTTGGTAGTTGACTAAAAAAGTTATGAACATAATACACATTTATCTCATTCTTTTTAATCTCGAGATAAGATATTTTTATGCAAACATGATAGACGTAAAGCATATCTTAATAATCAGTGCACTGTTTGTTATTGTTAGTAAACATGCTTTTTGATAGTCATGATAGAGTAGTTGTTAACATCACTACATATTATGTGGCGCAATTAGCATGATTACGGAGATAAATGTGATGGAGTGGAAGAAAGAGCTGTTTTCATGTATGAATAATAAATATAAACATCTCAAAGAAGAGGTTAGTTTCTAATCAATTCATTTAATTGGTTAAAATCTTTAATTAGATTTCGTTGTTTTATTTATAATTTTTTTTTATGTATTTAAAAATTGTGGCAGTGTTATTAAATAAGCAGTAAGATTAACTGAGAAGAATAAAATACACATATTATAGACATACATATTTTTTCTGATTAGTTATTTAAAAAATTTTATTTTTATAACATAGTATGTACATGTAATTGAGGTTATTCATTTATAAATTGAACATCAATTCCAAGAATTGAAGAGAGGCAAATCTGAGTGTTAATTATATCAGAGTTTGTCATATAGTGGAATAGAATTTTTATCATTCCTTTGTTGATTCACTTTGTTCCAACTCCATATCCTGTTTACCTTCTGTGACTCAGTTCACTGATATTTTGCAAGTTTCTGGGTTTTCCTTTTATATTTCTAAATTTAAAAGTTCATTTCATGTTATCATGCGGTTTATAATTATACCATACAATTTGTATTTAATTTCAAGTAATTAAATTGACACTTTATTGAAATATTATGATTTTAGTAACATTGAAAATAGAATAAAATTATGTTTGTTATATTACAAATCCCCTTGCCAAGTGTGGCAATTAATTCTCTTCCTGAAAGAGGTCCTGCATATAGGCTGTTATGTATGTATATATGTTTTAATTGAAATAGAGTGAATGCTACCATAATTATCTTTTTTAAAGCTAATCTGTTTATAAACTATAAATAATTTTCCTGTTATAATATTCCTTGTTTGAATTATGCAGTATTTGATATTTATTTCATTCTTTACCTAGTTTAATTATTAAGTGTTCTCCTTCATCTCTCTGACACTATAGATGCTGTAATGTATTCATATTCAGCTGTGTGACCAATCTATGCCTCTTCAACATGCTGATATTTACAGCTATGTCAATTACCTTAGTTCTACTATGGATATCTTCAATGCGGATTCTATCATGCTGAGAAACAGATAAAAAATTATTGAGTATATAATAATTTTTATAGAATAAATAAAAATAATTACTAAGACATATTTTGTATGCTCCTGAATGTGGAACAACATTCTTGAGCTTAAATAATCATTGAATTTAGCAATTTGCTTAGTAATGATTGCTACAGCATATGGACACATAAACAATTTTAATGAAATAGTGTCACCAATACATTGTCACTGATGAGGATGAAGCATGATGCCTCACAGTTCTAACTAAATACTAAACTATATAATAAATTACATAAAAAACTTTGCATGCATATTCTGACTGATCCTAGCCTGTGTCATTGTTAGGTAAAGTTCAACATCAATATGTGACAAATTGATATTGATTTTCATTATATATTATGCCTACTTTTAGGTGGACCTCGAGCCCCAAGGAAAATTGCATCTGAAGATAGATCTGAAATGGAATTCTCAAGGTGAGTGGTTAAGCTGACCTCCATTACATCTTAATAAATAAAATCATATCTTCACACTATTCCCAATACTCAGGTAGGCAGTGGTCTAGACTATTAAGTGCTTACAACTCAATTTTCACTGAAGAAATTTTTGAACTTAATCTTTAGATACATTTTTCAAAAGATCAATTGCATATTATCAAAATATTGTTTCGAGATGTTTGAAGATAGATTTGAGATTTAGTCTTGCCAAGCATGGAGATCTTAATTGGATAATTGGCATATTATATCATAAAAACCCACTAGAACAGTACAAAAAATATTTATCTACTTCTCTGTCATGCTATTAGGGTACCACCAAACTGGGAATCCAGGAATAGGAATAGGAGGAATGAGATAAGCCAGTCAAAATATGCTTTTCAATATAAAAATCCTTGATTTGAGGTAAACCTCCAGCGACATTCGAACCCGCAACCCTAAGCTTCGGATTCAGAGTCACAACCCACAAACACTGCCATCGGGACGTACTTTTCCAATAGTCGAACAGTTTTACCATGAAATTTGGACATTAAACACCAACTAACTGCCACTACCAGGTGGTGGAGGGGGAGAGGGGCGAGCGGCCCGGGGGCGCGAGTTCAAGGAGGGCGCCGGCTTCGCCCGCCGACGCGGCGCCCTCAGACGTCGGGTGCACCAGGTCAACGGTCACAAGTTCATGGCCACATTCCTCCGCCAACCGACTTTCTGTAGCCATTGCCGCGAGTTTATCTGGTGAGTGGAACTTTTTTTTTCTGGGAAGTGAAATTAGTTTGTTGAAAACTAAATAAAAACGCGGTAGAATCCGAAAATATTTTTATTTTAGATTTGTTTATTTTTCATTTAAATATATTTTTTCTTAAACATTTCACTTTTATTATTTAAAATATCTTATTTAAAATATAGTTGATCTAATGTAAAATATTCATGAAATTCTAATCTTATATTGATCCTATATTATTATGTTGACTATATTATAAAAAAATATATTTCAATTAAATTTTCTGTTTCAAAAATATTTTTAAAAAGAATTTATAAATAAATTTATAAATATAAAGTAGCGATAGCCCAGTGGTTGGGTGGTCGGAATTTCGAGTCAAGAGACCCGAGTGTGATCCCCAGTTGGCAGACTCGTACCAATGGGTTTTTCAAAAACGAATTATATCGAATTGTATCGAAATTAATATACAAATTATATCGTTGGCTTGGATATAAAGCCGGCGACGCGCTCACCACCCGTCATATTGTCCCGAAAATGTCTTTGGTGAAAGGTGGGTGGATGGGACTTAATTGTCTAGACTAGACTCCTGTCTACCCCTTTATTGGGAATTGCGTGAAGATATTTATAAAAACATTTTGTAAAATTACTTACTTCTAAAGAGGTGTTAGTAAAAGAGAGAGATTTAGAATTTTAACTGATGTATATGACATAGTATCTCAGAGGTAAGAGTGTCGCCTCAGTCCGGCAAAGGTTGCTGCTTCGTATCCCTCCCATTTCAGTTACCTCTTAAAATTTCTCTTTTATTTAATTACGTTAATAGTATTCCTGTCAACCATATTAATTTTGAAAATGTTATGGTGAATTTGTTTGAATAATTTGATGATTGTTTGTTTTTCCAGGGGGCTCGGCAAACAAGGCTACCAGTGTCAAGGTGAGCTAGTTTTGTTTTTATTCTAATTTTGGCAAAATTACTAATAATAATAATAATTTTGTTCAGATATCAACATGATACATGTTTGTTACATATGTAACCACTCTGTAATGTGGACGACCACTGTGGATGACTAGCTTTTACATCGGTTTTCATGATGTTGCAAGCTCTGAGGTCCCGGGTTGAATTACCGGTCGGGTCAATGTAGAAAACACTTTCTCCATGTTCATGGATCTGGGTGTTTGTGGTACTTTCATTGTTTTTGATTTCATAACACAAGTGTTTAAGCTACTTATTTTGGACTTATCCGAGAAAATATTAAAAAAGTGTTTCCTACATTGATCCGAGAATCGAAACGGAGACCTCATACGTGGCGGACACAGTAAAAACCATACGCCACTAGTGTATGGAGGTCGTTTATCAAGGAGAAGCTGTTTGTCTTTTATCTACGTTTTACCTCATACCATGCTTCTTTACATAGCGTTTTGGCAGATCCGTAGATTTTTTAATTTATCCAAGTAGTTTCGATGGAGCCAACTTCAACTAAGAATAAAAAAAGAAGAAGAAGCCAAGTAGTTTCACAGTTAAATTGTTAAAACTTTCGGGAGGCATTATTAATTAAATAATTGAAAACGGCTAAACTCACGTTTAAATAGTCGGTGTAGACACCGACTAGTTGCGGCCCCGTCTTATGCTCAAACAGAAGGATACAAACCTCTATGCAGATTTCTTACGTGTTTCCTTTTAGTCATTGGAATTGGCCACAGGAATTCGAGTCAATAGATCCGAGTTCGATTCCTGAATGTCAGGATCGTATTAATGAGCTTTTTCAAAACTTATTTACGATTTAAATAGTTGAAGTTTGTTGATGTTGTCCCAAAAATCGAAAAGTCGAAAAATCGTGGGTCGAAAGGACATAAGTGTCTAGACCTCTATCTAGCCCTGTATTGGAAATAGCGTTGCCTATTAATAGATAAATAAATTACGCAATCACAAATTACAAATTCACCTCACGCAATTACAAATACATGTCTAGACAAAGGTCAAGTCCCTTTGACGCACCTTCCACCGAAGATATTTTCGGGACAACGTGACAGGTGGTGAGCCCGTCGCCGTATTTATGTCCATGCCAACGATATTATTCGTACGTAAGTTTTTGAAAAACCCATTGGTACGAGCCTGCCACCTGGGGACCGAACTCGGGTCTCTTGACTCTAAATTCCGACCACCCAACCACTCGGCTATCGTGACTATATATATCGTTGCTTTGCCTATTACTTCTGCTTAATATGTTTGTTCAATGTCTTGTTTTTAATCATAATGCAATATTAAGTTTATAAATTTTGTAGGAATTTACTTTCACCCGCTAACGCAAGTTTTGCTTTCACAGTTTGCACTTGTGTGGTGCACAAGAGATGTCACTCGTCAGTTGTCACCAAGTGTCCCGGCATGAAGGAGGAGGTAAGACTTTAACTATATAATATAAATAAGGCTTGTTAGGTATTATGTGACTGAAACTATGGAGGTATTACATGAAATCACTTAGAAACTAAATCACAGGCAATGTCAACTGCATTAATATGGAAAGTTACTTGTTGCCTACTATGAGTCAAGTAATTTTTGGCTTTCTCAATTTGAAATACTTTCTCCTACTTACTACATGACAGGAAGAGAAATCTATTTATAATACATAAAAGTGCAATTCGTATCGACAGTAGTACACATTGCCCAATCAGTCAGTTGACGAGTCGGTCGACTAGTAAAGAGGTTGGGAATATGTTTCAGATTTTTTTTGGATCAGTTTAAAGCTTAGTCAGGTCTTTTCTTACTACAGCCCCATCAAAAGATCACTGCTGAAAATAGGCCTCCATAGAAAAATGCGATCCAGTGCATCGCAATATTGTCACTCCATCTTCTGGGATGGTCGTCCTATAGTCAGTTTGCCTGTACTCTGTGAACTGTTCACTCTGTACACTGAAACTACAAAATGTTTACCGACATATCTTCACGCACAATCTCTTCTTGTTTTCAAAAATCGAAAACAACGAAGAGACCAGAAACCCCTTTTTCACCACAAAAATCTTGAAATTCTTGAACCCCAACGGTATTGGGTTCTGCGAGTTACGTGGCCGGCCCATTTCCACTCAATCGTGCTAATCTTTATGTTCGTTCTGTGGCATGTGTCATTCTGCTTACCCTTCTTACGAGAGTATCTATGTCCTTCAGTGGACCTTTATGTGCGTATTATTCCAGTTATCACGGTGTCGCCAGGTGTGAGGTACCGGGTTCGATTCCGGGACAGTTCAATGTAGGAAACCACTCTTTCTGTCCTGGAGTGTTTGTGGTTCCTTCGTTGTTTTCGATTTCCTAACACAATCAGAGCAATGTATGTGACGTTATCCCTATCTATACATGTATGTATGTAAACAGACAGGATAGATCGTACATACATACATGTATAAAAAGGTCTAGCTGTTTGTGGTACCCACGTTGTCTCCGATTCCCAATACCGCAAGTGCTTTAGCATCTTACATTGGGATTGGGATTACATTACATTGGGGTTTTGCATAACAAAAGTCCATGGAATGTTCAAATTAGCACATAACATACTCACCGTTGGTGTTCCCAATTAATCAACAATTGTATTTTTGTCAACAACGCCCGTCCCGCAGCAACAGAGCGGCGTGACGGTGTCGAGCGGGCAGCGGTTCAACGTGAACGTGCCGCACCGGTTCGTGGTGCACTCGTACAAGAGGTTCACGTTCTGCGACCACTGCGGCTCGCTGCTCTATGGGCTGATCAAGCAGGGCCTGCAGTGCGAGGGTGAGTGAGAATATATTCATACACACACAACTAGAGTGAATGAGTGATAGAATGATATATAAAAATATTTTAAACACACACATGTAGAGTAAATGATTGAATGAATGAATGATGTATAAAAAATATCTGCAGACACACTCAACTGAAGAGAATCAATGAATGCATGAATGATATATAAAATGTCTTCATTTACACGCAACTAGAGTCAATGAGTGAATGAATGAATGAATGATACATTAATTATCTTCATACACACACGAAACTAGCATGAATGAATAAATAAATAAATATCTTCACGCAATTCCCAATACAGGGGTAGACAGAGTTCTAGTCTAGACTATTAAGTCCATTCGACCCACCTTCCGCCGAGGATATTTTCGGGACAACGTGACAGGGCTGTCACGTTGTCCCGAATGGGCTGTTATGATGATGAAGCACTTGGTCTCTAATTATAATCTAATTAAGCATGTATAATTCACGATAGCCGAGTGGTTGGGTGGTTGGTATTTCAAGTCGAAAGACCCGAGTTCGATCTCTAGGTGGCAGGCTCGTACCAATGAGTTTTTCAAAAACTTATGTACGAATTATATCGTTGGCTTGGACATAAAGACGGCGATGGGCTCACCACCTGTCACCTTGTCCCGAAAATATCTTCGGCGGAAGGTGGGTTGAAGGGACTTAATTATCTAGACTAGACCTCTGTCTACCCCTGTACTGGGAATTGCGTGAAGATATTTATTTATTATTTTTTTATTAAATTATGGAGGTAAATATGTGTATATTTATATTGACAGAGGTCTAATCTAGGCAATTAAGTGAGATCTTTTGATCAATCACCACCAAATCCAATTGTCACTGAATCGTATTTTATAGTTCAGGTTGTACGAGCCTTGGGTACCAAGTGAACACATTGTCCAAAATGAGCTGGTGAAATTTGAGTCGAAAGAACTTCATTGTTTACAACTTAAAAAAAAATTATCGTGATGTTTTTTTCGCAGTATGCTCCATGAACGTACACAAACGTTGCCAGAAGAACGTGGCGAACAACTGCGGCATCAACACCAAGATGATGGCGGAGATCCTCAACGAGATGGGAATTTCGCCGGACAAGAATCCGCGCCCCAGACCTTCCAAGGTGAGATTTGCTCATAGATAATAATCTGTGTGTAGTGCCGTCCTTGTCTAACGAACTGAAAAATGTTTAAAAAATTTGGTGATCTAGTCAATGGCCCGACAAGAATCCGCGCCCCAGACCTTCTAAGGTGACATTTGCTGATAGATAATCTGTGTGTAGTGCCGTCCTTGTCTAACGAACTTAAAAATTTATTAAAAATTTGGTGATCGAGTCTATGGCCCGACAAGAATCCGCGCCCCAGACCTTCTAAGGTGACATTTGCTGATAGATAATCTGTGTGTAGTGCCGTCCTTGTCTAACGAACTTAAAAATTTATTAAAAATTTGGTGATCGAGTCTATGGCCCGACAAGAATCCGCGCCCCAGACCTTCTAAGGTGACATTTGCTGATAGATAATCTGTGTGTAGTGCCGTCATTGTCTAAGGAGCTAAAAAATTTGAAGATCTAGTCTATGGCCCAATAAGAATCCGGGGTCTATACCTTCGAAAGCGACAGTAGCGCTCATTAATCATACAGTCCTTGTCTAACAGCAAAATATATTAAAAATTTTGTAATTAAGTCTAGACTATCTTGTTTTGCTGACCCCAAAGTAATTATTAATTGAGTTTTACTTTAAAACTCAATTAGCTTGCTTCTTATTATATGATAGCATTTTATACAGTTAGCATTCTATAGAGGAATACTCTTTATTTTTCTTCTGATTTCATTTAATTTCTCCTAAATGCATACAACCTTAACCTGTTCAATGTGCGAGTACACAGGCCTCTCATGAATAAACTCGCACTATGGGTTATTGAAAGAACCTATTCGAACTCTGGTCTCTTTACGTTTTTTTTTTTTTTAGCAAAGGGAGGCAAACGGGCAGGTGGCTCACGTAATGGTAAGTGATTACGGCCGCCCATGAACACCCGCAATACAAGAGGCATAGCAGATGCGTTCCCTCCCTTAGAGTGCCTTAATGGGCTGGAGGGGGGGTGTGGTACTCCAGTTACCTGCACTCACCAGACGAAACACAGAAGTTTGTTAAACTTCTACTTCACGCCGGTATTCTGTGAGGTCGTGGTACTTCCCCGGTCGAGCCGGCCCATTCATGCAACAACAAAAGCTGATGCGTGGCTCTACCACTGTTACTTTAATTCCGATCATCAAAACTCTAGGCCACTTATATATAATACTCGCGACTTATATATAATATTGTGTTATTTATTTGCAGTATCTCAATACAGCTTTATTGGAGGGCCCGCCGGAGTTAGCATCTTCCAGTGATTCCGACAGCAAGGATCCTTGTGATAAACATGACGACAAAGGTAATTGATGATTTGAATAGACCAGAAACAAGCAGACCTGTGCCGTGCAACAGCGTCCAAGTTGCGAGGTGTCTGGCACTGTTATCGCCAATCGACTTGCAAGGCGTGGCGATTGTGACAATCCGTACGAGAGATCTATGGCCTAGTTGCCTTTTACATGCCCTAAGTAGTAGTATGTGTTGTGGTTTGAGATGTGTATTTTAAACCTAAACCTTAAAACTATGAAATAAGTGTTTTTTTTTAAGATGAAATCTTTTTTATCTTCATGCACTTTATGTTGCCAGTACTGGGATAGTAGACAGAGGCTTAGACTATTAAGTCTTACAACCACCTTTAACCTTTTTGGGACATTGTAACAGGTGGCGCAGAGAAGTTCAAAGTTCAAATTGATTGTGACAAAATGTATATTTTAATTTTTTTCTAAATCTAAACCATTTACGACAGTTTGTTTTTAATATTCATCGCCAATCGGAGCGTGTTTTTATCCAGAAATTACCCAATTAGCTTTTAGTTTTTTTTTATGTTGCGGTGTCTCAGGTTACCAACATGGCGGCGCTATGTGGGGCTCGCATTGGGCCGATCTGCAGGACATTTTCGGCGGTTACCAAGGTTTTGTCTATTTCAGATACGAGTAGCTTCTGGTGGCGGGATGTGGCTTTGTTTGTTCGTTTTTATGTTTCTTGTTGACCGTCAACATCATTTATATAAATAGTAATGGCCGTTTGTGTTTATCTAGGTCTCTGCACTATCAAACTTAGAAAAAATATGGTTTTTGAGTGTGTTTTTAACGAAATTAATTATTAATGAATATTCTAACTGTAATTAATCGTGTTGTTTATAACATATAATTAAAGTTCAGAATATAATATAAATGTTTATAAATGAAAGTTACAAAATTAATATAATTAATTATTGTATTAGTAAATTAAAATTTATACTTATTTTACATAAAAATTGTTTTAAAGAAATTTTAGACTATAATAAAAAAAAATTGAGTAAAATATACACAACCTAGGAGTGAATTACTTAGTCACACTGAGTGAGTAGTTTGTATCGAATGAGTTATATTATCGATTTAATGAACAATAGATCATGAATAGTTTTAAATCACTGCGGTTTGTGTGGCGGTCAACTTCTCGCTTCATCTAATGTCTCATTTATCATTTGTTTGTGACGTATACAGGCACGGATAGCACAGAGAACCTGTGGGATAGTTGCGAACCGAACGATAAGTCCTGGCGCTCGCATTGGGATGATCTGGAAGAGATATTCACTTGTTACGAAGGTTCCCACGCAATTTACGTTAGCTTCGGTGACGGGTTTCGCTTGATACTACAATCGAGAGTGTTATGGAACTTTGTCTGTATATGCAATAGTTTTTTTTTTCTAGAATATTCTATAATCTTCTCGATGATACCGCGGTGGTAACGAATAACTTTAAAACTTAAATTAGGATTTGTTTAATGAAAAAATATACTAAACTGATAAATCTCTAGTGATTTGACAGTTAGTTACACATACTTTAAAACTTTTACACAGTTATTATATATTTTATCATCACGTTAATTATTAATGTTGAGTTAATGTATGTTTACTATTTTACACTGAAGCGATTGGCTAACACAGTAAATAGTTTTATACTGTTAAACGATATGCAGGGCGAAGCTAGTTTTGTACATAAATATGAATAATTCAACTATTTACATTTATTTTAAGTTATATTAGAATTTTTTTTGAGCATTGTGGCGGTATTTTCAATTTTTATCCGTCCCGAAGGACCAAGTTCCATATCAGGCCACGGTTTACTTAGAATGGTGGATGGGATCGTGTGGTAATGAATCACGTTCCTAGGTGGTGACGGTGAGAACGCCGAAGGCTGCATGCAAGGGAAGGTGTCTCTCGAGGACTTCCACTTCATAAAGGTGCTGGGCAAGGGTTCCTTCGGGAAGGTAATGCTCGCGGAAAAGAAGGGCACCGATGAGGTAAGTTATTGGGAATAATTTTTGATTTGTGTTTGTGAATTGAATAGTGGAGGGTATTTGATAAAACTTAAGGTGTTTTGATGAACAACAGGGTAAATTTCGTATGTGAATTTTTTCCGCCTGATAAAAATCAATCACATCGGTGACGGGCAGTATCGTCTAAGGTGTAAGATGTCTGTCATATGAGATGATGCCAAGCTTAGCAATTATCGGCAAGCTCGAACCAATTGGTTTTAAAAAAAAAACCCATTGGTTCGAGCCTGCCACCTGGGGATCGAACTCTGGTCTGTCGTCTCGAAATTCCGACCACCCAACCACTCGGCTATCGTGACTTTTTATTATTATTATTAAAATTTTTTTTTTCACCATTTTGGCTACAATATGATTATATACGTGTTTTAAACTTATAAACCAATAACTCATCAAATATGGCGGTTTAGATTTCATTCCCTAGGCGGTTGTTTATACAACCATCTAACCGGCAGGTGTACGCGGTGAAGGTGCTGAAGAAGGACGCGATAATCCAGGACGACGACGTGGAGTGCACGCTGACGGAGCGGCGCGTGCTGGCGCTGGCCGCGCGCCACCCGTTCCTCACCGCGCTGCACTGCGCCTTCCAGACGCGCGAGCGGCTCTTCTTCGTCATGGAGTACGTGGACGGCGGCGACCTGATGTTCCAGATACAGCGCGCGCGCAAGTTCGACGAGCCGCGCGCCAGGTCGGTGTCACTTGCAGTGCGAGCGAGCGAGCGTAAAGAAAACAAAGAGAGAGAGCGCTGGCCGCGTACAAAAATGTGCTGGCCAGCAAATTAAAAAAGTTGATAAAAAAAAACATAGAGAAAGCGCTGGCTGCAAACAAAAGAATACTAACAAGCAAAAAAAAAAAAAAATAAAAAACGAATAAGACATTGGTTTTTTGTTTGTTTTTTTTTGTTTGTTTTAAGAAAACTGGCAGGATATTTTTTTTTTAGATTAAATTGTAGAATGTTGTTTTTCTAAAATCGATTTGAACGAACTTGTTGCCGCAAATTAAGGGCTTAGCGCTTTTTTAAATGAATGAGAAATTAATAAAAATAAACAATAGACTTCGGTGGAAGTGAAACTCTTTAAATTATTAATAAACCTTTTAAATTTCTCATTTATTAAATAACAAAAAAAAACTCTAGCATAGCTTACATGCTTGAAAAAATTGCAATAATAAATCATAGAGGCGGTGTAAGAGTGCGTAATCGTATTGTAGTCTTCTTTGCAATAGCATAGCTATAGACATTAAATAAGAACTTTGCAAAATTGTTCAAAATTTATTCAAAGATTTTCTCAAAGAATGGTCCTCAAACATCGATTTTTAACAGTGGTAGAGCAGCGCATCAGCTTTGTTGTTGCATGAATGGGCCGGCTCGACCGGGGAGGTACCACGACCTCACAGAATACCGGCGTGAAGTAGAAGTTTAACAAACTTCTGCGTTTCGTCTGGTGAGTGCAGGTAACCGGAGACCCACACACCCCCTCCCCTAATTCTGGGGCGGGTGGCACTCTAAGGCCGGCAACGCATCTGCTATGCCTCTGGTATTGCGGGTGTTCATGGGCGGCGGTAATCACTTACCATCACGTGAGCCACCTGCTCGTTTGCCTCCCTTTTCTATAAAAAATCGACTTCCGCAACATTTTGCAAGTCGTCACTCCATCATGTGGTGGGTCGGACTACACTGCGCCTCTATCGCCAGTATTATAATAACTGTTGGACTGTCGCATTACGTATACTGATATTAGGCGAATGTTTATTCTAGATTCTATGCAGCCGAGGTTACGCTGGCGTTGCAGTTCCTGCATTCGCACGGAGTGATTTACCGCGACTTGAAGTTGGACAATATTCTGTTGGACAGCGAGGGTCACTGCAAGCTGGCTGACTTCGGCATGTGCAAGGAGGGTATAATAGGCAAGTATTTGTATATGGTATTTCATTTAAACAAATTAAATTAATTTTATTAAGAAAGGCACGACAACCGAGTGGTTGGGTGGGTGGGTGGTCGGAATTTCGAGACGAAAAAACCCGAGTTCGATACCCAGGTGACAGGCTCGTGCCAATGGGTTTTTCGAAAACTTATGTACGAATTATATCGTTGGCTTGGACAATAAGACCGCCACGGGCTCACCACCTGTCACGTTGTCCTGAAAATATCTTAATTGTCTAGACTAGGCCTCTGTCTACTCCTGTATTGAGAATTGAGTGAAGATATTTTTTTTATAAATTAATTTTATGTAAGTATTGCTTTGTGCCAATAGATGGCGCTCTAGTATTTTTTTTGAAAACTTTGCGCATGCTTGACTTGGGGAGTAAACCAGTGAATGCGAGACGAGAGCGTTACGAAAAGTGTGATCGGACGAGGATGTGGTGAGGGGGTATGAGTTGGTAAAGATAGAGAGAGAAAGAGAGAGTGAGCAACCTTTTTTTTCTCTTTCATAGCCGTATAGTTACGTATCTGATTGTGAAAGTAATGAAGAAAAATAAAAATTGTTAATAAAAATAAAAAAAAAATTGTTGAAAATTAATAATTGTATATACATGTATTTATTATACATATATACAATGTTTACATGTTTATATGTACACACGACTCCATATATGCATATATGGAGTCGTGTGTATATGCATATATGGAGGAGACTCCATATATGGAGCTAAAGAAGTTTTACTTCAGTCTTCAGGTCTAAAGCACACTGGATTTTTGTTTATTCAATCTAATGTATTCTGTCTTATGATGATAAAAGCATTTTGAGGGGAGCTGCATTAACAACTCCGTTTTTAATGAGTTGTGAAGCGGAGATGCCCTGTGACAATGAGATTATGAGAGCTGAAGACATCTATGTTGTAATTAGAACCTTTCGGCCCAGATTAAAAGGCACATTTTCAAATGGCAACTTTTTTCAGATGGTGCAACAACCACTACGTTCTGTGGTACTCCAGACTACATAGCTCCCGAGGTATGGCTTTATTAAGTTACGCGTTAAGACTATTGCAACCAAATTTTATACCTAAAAATAATGTACTATATAAACTTTAGTGTCATAAGAATCTATGTTTTGTTAAGTTCATTTTGGTATATAAATAGTTACATAATGAATAAACTTGTTTTAATTATTTTAGGTTACATGTGACAGAATTTATGACCTGACTAGGTATATATCTAATTAAAGAAAAAAAAATCACGATAGACGCTTTGTTGGGTGGTCGGAAATTCGAGTCAAGAGACCCGAGTTCGATCCCCAGGTGGCACCTAGTACCTATGGGGTTTTGAAAAACTTATGTACGAATTATTTCGTTGGCTTGGACATAAAAACGACGGCGACGGGCTCACCACCTGTTACTTTGTCCCTGAAATATCTTCGATGGAAGATGGGTCAAAGGGACTTAATTGTCTAGACTTATACCTCTGTCTGCCTTTGTATTGGGAATTGCCTGGAGATATTTGTTTATTTATTTAATTAAAGAAAAAAGAAATATTCTTAGAAAACAAAATTATGTCAATTTATTTTTTAAATAAAATAAAGCCAATGTGAAAAAAAATTAAATAGTTCTAGTTGGTTTCAAGTTTAGCCACTGTATCTTTATTAGAGGAATCTCAGTACGAAACAATGTTATATTAAATAAAAGCGAATAAATCTATAAACGAATGTATGTTCCAATACCGATGAATTTTTTGAATGATTTGATTGAATTGAATTATTTGAGATTTGATTTGATTTTATAACATTGTTAACAGATCCTTCAGGAGCTGGAGTACGGTCCGTCAGTTGACTGGTGGGCGTTGGGCGTGCTGCTCTACGAGATGTTGGCGGGTCAGCCTCCGTTCGAGGCAGACAACGAAGATGATCTCTTCGAAAGCATCCTCCACGACGATGTACTATATCCCGTGTGGCTGTCGAAGGATGCCGTTTCTATACTCAAAGGTATGTTACAGTGTCTGTGTTTTTGTTATGTAAGTTATGTAACTGGCTTACTTAAGAATGTAATTTTTCGATAAGTTTAAAATATTATACCCTATGCTATCTTCAATTCATTTCCATAATTTCCTATCAGTTTTAAATTCTGATTCATTTGAATGGTAATAAATATTTGCAAAACATATGTAACTGCGCTCTTAAAGTGTTATTCGTGCTGCTAGGATCGAATGGTATGCATTGTGTATCCGGTACATTGTGTATCCAGTGCTGAGTCTTGATATTGGTTATCAAGACTCAGCACTGACCCGAGTTCGATCTCCTGGTGGCGCAGTACCAATGAGTTTTCAAAAACTTATGTACGAATTTCATCGTTGGCTTGGACATAAAGACGGCGGCGGGCTCACCACCTGTCACGTTGGCACGAAAATATCTTCGTTGGAAGGTGGGTCAAAGGGACTTAATTGTCTAGACTTGACCTCTGTCTACCCCTGTATTGGGAATTGCGTGAAGATATTTATATATTTATTATTTTATCTCTGTTGCGCACGTGCGTGATGCTGGAAGGAGTAATTGGATGCGTACGTTATGATGAAATGTGTACATGTGTGCGGGCAGGGTTCATGACGAAGAGTCCGGCGCGGCGGCTGGGCGTGGCGGGCGGCGCGGCCGGCATCCGCGCGCACGCGTTCTTCCGCGACATGGACTGGGACGCGCTCGCGCAGCGCCGCCTGCGCCCGCCCTTCCGGCCCAAAGTGGTGAGTGTGTTCGTCGCGCTCGCGCAGCGCCGCCTGCGTCCGCCCTTCCGGCCCAAAGTGGTGAGTGTGTTCGTCGCGCTCGCGCAGCGCCGCCTGCGTCCGCCCTTCCGGCCCAAAGTGGTGAGTGTGTTCGTCGCGCTCGCGCAGTGCCGCCTGCGTCCGCCCTTCCGGCCCAAAGTGGTGAGTGTGTTCGTCGCGCTCGCGCAGCGCCGCCTGCGCCCGCCCTTCCGGCCCAAAGTGGTGAGTGTGTTCGTCGCGCTCGCGCAGCGCCGCCTGCGTCCGCCCTTCCGGCCCAAAGTGGTGAGTGTGTTCGTCGCGCTCGCGCAGCCTCCGCCTGCGTCCGCCCTTCCGGCCCAAAGTGGTGAGTGTGTTCGTCGCGCTCGCGCAGCGCCGCCTGCGTCCGCCCTTCCGGCCCAAAGTGGTGAGTGTTCGTCGCGCCTGCGCAGCGCCGCCTGCGTCCGCCCTTCCGGCCCAGTGGTGAGTGTGTGTTCGTCGCGCTCGCGCAGCGCCGCTCGCGTCCGCCCTTCCGGCCCAAAGTGGTGAGTGTGTGTTCGTCGCGCCCGCGCAGCGCCGCCTGCGTCCGCCCTTCCGGCCCAAAGTGGTGAGTGTGTTCGTCGCGCTCGCGCAGCGCCGCCCGCGTCCGCCCTTCCGGCCCAAAGTGGTGAGTGAGTTCGTCGCGCCAGCGCAGCGCCGCCTGCGTCCGCCCTTCCGGCCCAAAGTGGTGAGTGTTCGTCGCGCTCGCGCAGCGCCGCCTGCGCCCGCCCTTCCGGCCCAAAGTGGTGAGTGTGTTCGTCGCGCTCGCGCAGCGCCGCCTGCGTCCGCCCTTCCGGCCCAAAGTGGTGAGTGTGTTCGTCGCGCTCGCGCAGCGCCGCCTGCGCCCGCCCTTCCGGCCCAAAGTGGTGAGTGTGTTCGTCGCGCTCGCGCAGCGCCGCTCGCGTCCGCCCTTCCGGCCCAAAGTGGTGAGGTGTTCGTCGCGCTCGCGCAGCGCCGCCTGCGTCCGCCCTTCCGGCCCAAAGTGGTGAGTGTGTCTGTCGCGCTCGCGCAGCGCCGCCTGCGTCCGCCCTTCCGGCCCAAAGTGGTGAGTGTGTTCGTCGCGCCTGCGCAGCGCCGCCTGCGTCCGCCCTTCCGGCCCAAAGTGGTGAGTGTGTGTTCGTCGCGCTCGCGCTGCGCCGCCTGCGTCCGCCCTTCCGGCCCAGTGGTGAGTGTGTTCGCCGCGCTCGCGCAGCGCCGCCTGCGTCCGCCCTTCCGGCCCAGTGGTGAGTGTGTGTTCGTCGCGCTCGCGCAGCGCCGCCTGCGTCCGCCCTTCCGGCCCAAAGTGGTGAGGTGTGTTCGTCGCGCCGCGCAGCGCCGCCTGCGTCCGCCCTTCCGGCCCAAAGTGGTGAGTGTGTTCGTCGCGCTCGCGCAGCGCTGCCTGCGTCCGCCCTTCCGGCCAAAGTGGTGAGTGTTCGTCGCGCCTGCGCAGCGCCGCCCGCGTCCGCCCTTCCGGCCCAAAGTGGTGAGTGTGTTCGTCGCGCTCGCGCAGCGCTGCCTGCGTCCGCCCTTCCGGCCCAAAGTGGTGAGTGTGTTCGTCGCGCCTGCGCAGCGCCGCCTGCGCCCGCCCTTCCGGCCCAAAGTGGTGAGTGTGTTCGTCGCGCTCGCGCAGCGCCGCCTGCGTCCGCCCTTCCGGCCCAAAGTGGTGAGTGTGTTCGTCGCGCTCGCGCAGCGCCGCCTGCGCCCGCCCTTCCGGCCCAAAGTGGTGAGTGTGTTCGTCGCGCTCGCGCAGCGCCGCCTGCGTCCGCCCTTCCGGCCCAAAGTGGTGAGTGTGTTCGTCGCGCTCGCGCAGCGCCGCCTGCGTCCGCCCTTCCGATAGGGCCCCTACATATTCGAAAAATCTGTCAACCAAAAAGTAAAATCGAAATAAGTATTAATAAAAGGGTCATTTAAATGCTTGACGTTGTTTTCTTAACAGAAGAGTAAGCGCGAGGCGGCGAACTTCGACGCGGAGTTCACGAAAGAGGAGCCCGTGCTGACGCCCGTGCCGCCGGACGTTGTGCGCGCAATTAACCAGGTGCGTGCGAGCTGCCATGTATACTCTATTTTTTTATAATTTTATAAAAATACATCTTGGTGTCGCCAGATGTTGTCCCTTTCTATGGACGTATTTATTTATTAGAAAAACCACGTGTACGTTTTTGGACGTCCCACACGCGTTCCACGCCGTACCAATTGCGTACCATTTTATATAAAGATTTAGTTTTCTATTTTACTTTTAATATCCTACCTTCATGGTAAGAAATTTATGATTCGGAATATATTCTTTTGTATTATCCGCAGGAGGAGTTCAGAGGTTTCTCGTTCGTGAATAAGGATTTCAACCCGCAGCCCGCACACGACAAGACTCCGGTCGCCTGAACGGACCCACCATCGACTTGACGACGGTATTTCAACTTTACGGGTCGCCGTTTACGGTCCAAATTCGACTGGCGTACTCGCGCTGCCATTTTGTTCGTACTTATTTCGGTGCGGGGGTAGGGGGGGGGGGACCTGTCGTTCGCTGGCTCGCCGCTTACCACCGTTGGTGGTGACGTCACCGTCGGTACAGTGCCATGCTCGTCGTTGAGACGCTGTTATTTTGCTGCTTAGTCGGCGCACCCGGCTAATGTCTGAGAATTTTTTTTAATTGTTTATACATTTTAAGTGCAATGCCAACAAACTGTCTAGTCATGACGATATAATGACCGCTTAAGCGGTTTTCTTAATTGGACCCTCGCGACGATAGTATTAACGTCTATCGAAGTATTATTGTTTTTTTTTTTTCCATTTTTGTTTGTACGTTTCTTTTAAATGTACGTGGTGGTATGTATCTTTCTCTAGGAGTATATTAGACTTAGGTTAGGCTCTAATATCTCACTAGTTTCGCTATTCACATCGTATAAGGGCTCGTGCGATGTGTTCACGACCATTACAAATGACCTGTGTTCCGTATTATACGCCATTCAGCCGTAGACCGTGCCGGTCTGGTCTATCGTTCTGTATGTAATTTGTATCGTGAAGTTCTCGTGAAGTTACTCGATGTAAATATACATCGTGTCTCGCACTATGCGACGTTCACGGAATATGAACTCCGGACCTATTGCCGCTGAGTATCCGTTTTGTTGAAAATAGTATACACACTGACAGCTCCACCCACACATGTGAACGTGTTTTTGACATCTGTCAAATATGACGTCATACTTCAAAACATCACACGTACCGCTGAAGGCATTGCTTACTAAGCACCAATCACAAGTTATCAAATACCGAATTAGAGAATGTTTAGAATATTTAGCGGGAACTGATGACTTACACGCGAATCAATTTACGTTTATATACAAACATTTCGATGATAATTTTGTATATATCTATTTGAAAATACAAAAAAAAATTAACC
Organism: Sericinus montela; assembly: GCA_029286605.1. Lineage (NCBI taxonomy): Eukaryota > Metazoa > Arthropoda > Insecta > Lepidoptera > Papilionidae > Sericinus > Sericinus montela. Next base: position 8,171,295 of record JAGSMR010000007.1, on the reverse strand, counting down.
CAATTTTAAGGTGAAGCAATATTAATGTATGAACGTTGTTTTGACCAGACTCTGCATAATCAAATCACCGTAGGTAAGCTTTATCGTAGGATTATGTGCCTTCCTTTCTAATAATAAAGTGGGTTTTTGAATGAAAAGGTAATCGTTCGTTCCATTGATGTGACCGTATGTCCATAAGCCATGCCTATTTGTAAAAAATACATTATTTTGATTGATGTTTGTTCTCTCTTCCTTCACTTTAGATAAGTGAGGGTAGTGTGAGATCTTTTAATGTAAGACTCTTGCTTGATAGTTGTCAAAAGCACTAGTTCACAAGTAGGACGGTTACGTTGTAAAGGTGTTGCCAAAATTAAAAAAACGAAATTCACTTTAAAAGGTGTTACTTATGAGATTCTGTCCACTAGGATCACGAGCCAGTGTTTCATGTTATATTTTACTAAGCACCTGCCTGATGAGTGTGATACACATAGTTTAAATGAGCGAGACAAAACATAGTCATATATTTATGTTGAAATGTTAACACCGCTGTTTGTGATCTCTGCGTCAGCAGAAACGTCACAACATACACAATGCCATAGAAAATTATACCTTACGTTGTATACAATAAGAAAGATTTTAAGTATGATCGAATACAAAATGATTTATCGGATGTTCGGCGCTGAAGAGTTCACGTTAAATTAAATTCACGCAGAAATTATAAAAATATAAAAAAAATATACAAAAAAAAAAGAGAATCGAGATCGATGCTTGTTAATAATGAATATATTTTCCTCCTTGAGATTATTATATAACGATAATGTTTAAAATTGAAGAAGTTAGAGCAATTATTATTGATTGTTGTAAATAATGAAAGGAAAATTTAACACGTGATTTGAATGTGTAGCTGTACGCGATGTGTGACCAGTTCAATAGGGAGTGCTATAATTATTATTATTTTTCGTATGGCAATCTTGTTGAGGTGATTTAATTGAGCTGGTAACACATCGCGTTTTCGGCGGCGACGGTGGGCGGAATCAAGTAAACCCCATTCGTTAGTAGTGTTATTATTGTAATTCGTGTGCGTGCTGTGTTCGCATCGAGTGTATGTTTTGTGCGGGGGAATAAGGGGGGGGGGGGAAAGGATGATTTTCTTTACGGTTACGTTATGGTTTCACGTTATGTCACTTTAATTAGTTCTGTAGTATGATGACAATGTAGGAATAGGATTTACGATTTCGTAGCTGTGGAAGTTCGTAGGGTAGTAGGTCAAGAACGATAATATATAGATTGGTGACCGATTTTGGTTTAACCATTCATTCTCTTAATTTTACGAAGGGACATGTTAAATCCAGGTGATTTAACGTATATTAATTGAGAAAGTGGTGTCTGGTATTAAATGTTCATTCCAATTCAAGACCAAGGCTTCTCTGCCGAGGAGTCGTCAGTGTCAGCACCACTCCTGTCTATTGCAATCGCCAAACAGCAGTTCTAACAACCGTTTTTTAAAGGTATTGAGTGTAATCACGGGCTATGAGGATGAGGCGTTCCATCTAAGTCCATATAGGTTTTAATTTTTTTTACACCCTAACCTTATACTCTGGGTTGTCTGGATGAAATCGCTTCTCAGCGAAAAAGCCACCTACTGTACGTTTTAATTTCATTTATCTCAATACCATATCTTTTTGAGGTATATTTCATTTCATTCATTCATTTAATTCATTCTCTTCATTCGTAACGGGTTAGAACGTATCTGAAACCTTTTTTTTTAAATTGGATTGTTTGCTTGTTTTTCACCCTGATCCGATTAAAAAGAAATTGGCACCAATGCTATATATTTTTTATCATAGTCTCATCTACCCCAACTGTACTGTTTCTCGTACTTTTAATTTTTTTTCACATAGAATGGTGTTGTAGATCTTATTCCTTGATGATTCTAGTTATTTGAAATAATTAATTTCGTTAACAGCGCTTGAAGCTTTGTTTAGGAACGATACCAAGATGTTTGGAAATATTTATTTGTTTAAGCATCGGTGTAATGCCACCTTTAGATTTTAGTCAGGTCCTAGTTTTTATACATAATATGTTTATCCCGCTTCTAGTCTTGTGTTGTAATATAGAATAGTTATTTATTATTATTATTATTGCAAAGCATTTCATTATCTAATACTCAGATTAAGTTTCCGTTTATATGTTACATTTTATTCATGTAATGATTTTCTGTTGTGAGATGTGCTTCTTTCCGGTTTTCACATTGACAGCTGTCAAAATTATACTTCTTTGCTTCGAATAGAATGGGCAAAGGCTTTAAATCATTGGGCCATATAAAAAAAGTTATGCATGGTTTTGACAGTTTTCAATGTTTACTAATCACATCACAGTCACAGTTTTATTTACCATTTTATCAATTGTTTTTTATAACTTTTTTTAAAGTTTTTTTTGGAGTACTATAAGTACAAATTAAGTTGTGAATTTTATTTTGGAATACTGTTTTGAGATATACATATTAATGAGGTATTATTACGTAATGTGTAATTTATTGTTGTACGTACAAATTTGATTTTAATTCTTTGGCTTTTGTTGAATTGTATTATTTTATTTACCTTCACGCACAGTCCCTGACGGGGTTGCCAGAGAGAACAGATCGCCATGTGTCACTATCCTTACACACATCTTTCGCTTCTATTGAATTATTTGGCTTTTTTAACGTATTTGACTAGTTATATTTCTAATTTATATTGTTATTGATGGATGTGTATTAAATTGAATGAATCCAAACAGTATATAAAACACGCATACAAAAGTATCTACTTTTTTTGTGTTCTCGAATCATGTTATTATTAATAATTTCTGTTCTATAATTGCTTGTATTGATTTGATAACCAAAGGTTTAAGTTTAAGTGTAAGTATGTTATAGGAACAATTTTATAGCGACGTATTTTAATGTAATGTTTGTTATTTGTGCGATTGTTTCACCATGTGTTTAGAAAACAAGGGGGAGGGGGGTAGGGGGACGGGACGATCATGCACAAATTTTAATGCTTTATGTAGTTGTTCGTGTATAATATTAATATAAATAAATATAATTATAAATCTCTGTACCTTCTAGATGTATTGACATTTGACATGTTGTAACGAAATTTGAATGTTTTTGATTTTTTTCCCGGACCACGCATTGTTTTTTTGTATCTCATTTCACGAGATTCCGTATACGCTTGATGTTTGTAATATCCATGACAATCGTTTAACCTCAAAGTGAACACTCCGAAGACATACGCATATTATATCTCTGTAATACACATGTTTGTTTATGCCTATTTTATATTAAGGAGGAGAGGTTTTCAAAGATTAACCGATGAGTGATGAGATAACAGTGATCACTGTAACTTCGAATTAGATTACAGATGCGTTGTCGTACGAGAAGAACTCGTATTTAAAAGCCTGATGTCTAGAAAATTTTGTTCTTTCTACCCTCATTTCACTATAAACTATATATCTTCAATTACTAGACTGCTGCCTATTATAGTATGGGAAAATGTATTAAGATATAAAATATCCAAATCCATGTTCAAAGTAGAAAATTTCACGTATGTAAAATATACGGTTTGTAGATCTCGTGGTTGATAACGCATCTGTAAGTGTTGTAAAGTTTGTGGGTAATGTTATCTTGATTCTCATCCCGATGTAATGAAAGAAAAATCTCAGTCACATATTCTGTCTCCCGTCTACGTGCGTTCCAATTTAAATAAATCCGTAGAGGGAGATAGAGCGACGCGAAATATAAAAGTAAATATGTTAAGCGAAAATATTTTAGAATTTCGTACGTTTCTCACTAATATAACACTGTTATTGGTTATTACTATAGAGCTTTCACTTGAAACACTAGTTATTGCATTAGAGTTTTCTATTGTGTTGATGATTCGGGCCTTCTATTGTGAATCGTAATAAGCTCTAAGAACGGGGGGGGGTGAGAGGGGTGTGGGCTGAGGAAGGAGCGATGTTAGAATAATATTCCTCGTAGATAGTGGCCTAATGTAGTTCGTGTATTTTAGGAATCCACATGTACAAATCATTGGCAATCGTTAACACGGTAAATTGAACACTTTTCTATAAATATTAGGTGTTGTTTTTGCATGATATGTTTTCGCGTTTGTGTTTGCAAATCTTATCAGAGATATTTCAAGGCTAACATGGTTTTCGTATAACGTCATCTTCAACTGCTTTCATTCTGGTCAAATTTTGACCTATCAATGAGTCATGGCTTTTTTGTAAAGCGAATCATGCTTTATAAGAAATAATTTATATGAATAGCCGAGCAAAATAATAGTTTAAAATATTTTTAAATTTTTTATATTTTAAAAGAATTCAATTCTGGCAATGTTACGCGTTTTACGTTTTCGAAAATATAGAAATTGCTTTTTTAAGATAAAGCATACAATTTTTAGTAGTCTTACCAATATGATTTTTTTTACTTTCGTTATAAATTATAATAAACTGACGTTATATTTATTTAGACATCTTTAATATACAGCATGTATAAAGGCGGCCTTAATGACATTGTCTACAAAATAAAAAGTCACAAATTAATAAATGCTATACTAATTTTATACAACTAACGGTACGAGTCGTGAGCTGGCGATAGTGAGGCTAAATTGAGCATAAATAGGCTAGGTGAGGCTAAATAGATGACGAGTTTCGAGAGAGAGACTGACAGACCTATCAAAGAGCACTTCAAATAATCGAAGAAACAATTGCGTGACGTTCTTTTTTGCAAATGGGAACCTGAATTGAATAGTTACGAAATTCCGTGCCGTGACGTCGAGCATTTAGTATTTCCCGCCAAATTAATTATATAGATAAATGAAATGCTTGATTTTTGCATAGCTTCGTCTCTTTCGGACGTAGCGGCACAGTGTCGTTCGTAATTTTGATACCGACTTGACATTGGCAGGATTTTAAAAAGAGGGGCCATAAAAATAAGAAAGAATAAGAATTCAAATACGGTTCACACTAAATAAGGTACGGCACGAAAACACACTTTTCAGTACAGCTAATACAATTGAATTGCAACAGAAATAAATTGTTTCTTAACAGGTCATAAAAGAACGTCTGATCTAAATATGAATTTGTGTAGTAGACTTGTTGGTACATGAAGGACTCGTGCCGTTATTTATTACAAAATAATCCCGTTATTTCCTATTTATATTGTTTAAAAGTAAGTTGAAGTTTAGATGGTATAAATTTGGTTGAATATTTTAATGATTATAATGAGATACAGTAACTGTTTTCATTATCTGTTATAACGCTATATAATAATTTAGAGTAAATAGACACTGCAATATGTCTAGTGCCATCTACGAAGACGTAAATTTTATCACGATGAGTCGCGAAGTGTGGTGGTTTCGACCACAGTAGGGATATGTTGTTAAGTTTTTAACAGATTCCGAAAAAGGAGGAGGTTCTCAGTTAACTTTTATGTTCCTACTTTTTTATGTTCCGGTCTGAATGACTCGTTCAATCGATTCAAGTTCCAATAGTCTTTTAATATTTTTTTTTCGCCGCCTCAATCGGCTCGCTTCGCTCAGTAAATTCGCGGTTCGTATGATGTCCGACGGCTCATTTTAACGAATAAACCGTTGTTTACGTAATGGTCAAAATAGTTTGCGAGGTTCTTAAAACTCGGCTCATATCATTCAATCGCGAACGATTCGCGATTTGTCCGTGTCTCGTTTGGTTTGGAAAGTTTCCACTTGCAATATAAGCGATTAAGTCCATCACGGATTAAGATCTCGTCTACGTAGATGGCGCTTTCTGCAGCAAGTCGGTGTTGCCCGTGTCGAGGTCGTTTCGAAAAACTACGGTTATCTAAATTTTCGGAGTTTAAGTCGTGTTCCGTTGTTGTGAAAATTGCGTGTGAATTGTTATTTTTGTGCCGATAATGATTTAAAAAATATTTGTTTTGTTGATTGAAATACAAGTCTATTTCTTTTCGACTAATTTATTAATTATAACTGTTTGTTTTTTCATTAGGGGCATTGATTTCTTTACATAGAGTACATGGAGTATATAGAGTATATGATACAATGAACAAGAGTTAAAAATTCTCTATTTTACAACCATGCTAATAATATAGCGCTGAGCCATCAGTTGTTGAGTTCTTTGGATACTGATACCTCAATAGTGAGTCAGATGTTCTAAAAATATTATTGTTTATTGAAAACACATTTCTTAGGAATGTCACATCTATAAAATATATATGCACTATAAACTACACTATAAAATAGAAAGAAAAGCTTTATTCAGATTATAATTTCTTAATGTTTAATTTGTAAAAGAAATGACGGACATTATATTCGTAGTTCTGTTAAAGTTTTATTTGCAAAAAATATTGTAGTAAAAGAGGCAAAAACAATTAAGCCATAATGAAAGGTACTTTCGAAATGAAGGATCAGCGAAGTTAAAATTTTATCGCACCGCGATAATGAACCACCTTATCGCTAAGAGACATGTGAAGGACAATTTTAATTTCAACTTATACAAGTGGGACACGAAGGCTTGGAGGGAGTAGTGCCACGGCATGGCAGAGCGGTTGGGATCCTCACCCTTGTCAGTTTATTTTTAAATTTCTCTTTTTCTGTAACCATGTTTTGTTGTTCTGACGATTTATTAACCTGCTATCGCCTGGACACATTTTCATACAGTATAATTATTATAATATAGTATGATTTCTATAACAAATGTTTACTCGTTACTTGGATAATTATCAATCCGTCTGTCAAAATATTTATTTCCTGTTGACAACATAGATCAAAGATCAAATAAGATCAGCTGGTCAAAGATTATTTTTGATGTTACGAATTTGTCCTTTTTCTGATTAATCTACAGTTAGGCACACGCATTTAATAGCTACAAAATAAAAAAATAATAATAAGATTTAAAATAGAACATGTAAGCTTCAAAGAGATTAAAACGCTTAATTCTCGTTTTGGGACGCTGGACATCAATGCCCGTTTTTGTTTGCATCTATCAATCATTCGTTGAAATCATTCAATTCGTTCAAAATCATTCGTTGCTCCTTAATAATGCATTAATCTTTACTCTCTATAAACTGTTAATTTGATTCGTTGTTTAACCACGATTTGTTGAATGTTAGTTTGGGCTTCGTTCATAATGTTTATGGCATATCTAATAACCAATAATATTTAAAAAAAAACAACGCAAACGTAGAACTGTAGTTGAGGAAGCTCATGAAGATCGAACGTATTTGACATTTGTTTTAGCGTAATAGTTACAGTCCGGAACGTAAATGTTGTGTTATCGATATATTATGTAGTAGAATATGTTGAAATATACGTAGCTCCGAATTTTAAGTCTGTTTAGTTGCTACGCAAACCACACGCATCAAAGAATATAAAAGAATATAGATATAGTAAGCGAGGTGTACTTTTATCTAATTACGATTAATTCCATGCCTTCCATTTTTGGATTTGTTTTGATTTACAGTTGTCTTTCCAAATACGTCAGGCAGTGACGTTATTACATAATCTTTGTCCGCATAATGACAAGGGAATGTAAAATTATTCGTTGATGATGTGGTCGCCTTTTTATATTATTAGTTTTCAGCAAAATCTAGCTTGAGGATTGTCGAAACGAAATTTAACTTGAATATATTTAAACGTATTTTTACGTTGTTTAATTTTAAGTGTAATATGTCTATTTAATAATGTAAGTGTAACAAAATAATAATATTTGGGAACTGTGAACGTCCTGTATTAATAAACGAAATTACAAATTTTTGGAAATATAATTTACTAATGGAATTTCAGAAGCGACGTTTCCAATGTTTGCCTTTTTGAGCAAATCATCTTGCACGTTATTTTGTACTCATTTTTAAGAGGTTTATATAATATATTATTTACGCTTTCTAAGTGTTATAGCCAAAGAATAAATTTTATACAAAGCGGCTTTGAGCCTTTTACGTTGTTTCTTAGTTAAATATTGTCTTGCCAGTGGTTATTCAATTGTATGCGTAGGTTACAGAATACCGGTGGACTATAAAATGTTATTTCTGATTGATTGTTTTCATGCGAGATATAATTTGAGACGACAGTAATTGCAAATTTAACTTGTTGTTACAAAAGGTAGTTACTGAATGAGACCAGCAATAGATAATTCAATAGCTTTTTAAATCAGTATGATTTCTAATTTTATTGGTCCCTCGTACCAGACAAATTGTAGTTTATATATATCTTATAAAGTGATTATTGTAATTTTTAACATCTGCTTGCATACAGTTCTTTTGGACTTATTTATTGCAGGCTTCCCAAATTTTTTTAAAATTTGGAATAGAATTTTATCTCTAGAAGGCATTTAGAAGGCTGGTAGTACAGTTATTTTGACCATTGCCATGTATTGTTACTGTGTATTTTGCTTTTATTTCGTGCAAAGTATAGCTCGCATTACAATAACAGTATGTTTGTATTGCGTTAATTTAATTGTAGCTAACACAGAGAATATAAAATATGTTAGTGAGCGATCAAGAAGTGCCGTAGTGCCGGGAAGGTAGCCGCCATTTTAGATTCGCTGTCTGTAAAGTGTTTTTTTTTTAATTTCTCCGGACTAAGGCTGCTTCCTGGTGTGCCTCACTATACCTATATTTGTTGTTTGTTCACTGATCACTACTAGAACACATTTAGTTGAGTAAATTAATACATATAATATAGTTTTATGATGAGATAAAATATGTATATGTAATCCTACATGTCTATTAAATGAAAATAGATTATAAAGTGTGTTTTATTTCTGTTTTCAACTCAAAAAATAATTAAAAATGTTTTTATAGTAGTAAAGTGGCAAACGCTTTTTTTTCAACACCTCGTACCTTACAATGTTGCCAGTCTTTTGTTTGTTTAATTTTAGATTGTAGTCGTATGAAAGCCATTGTGATTTGTTTTATTATTCAGTATTGTACAGAGATGTACAGCTGGTAAAAACGTAGTGGTTAAATATTCTTTGGCGACTGCGCGTCTGTCCTGCTGCCGCTACATACGACGACATGAGTACTTCACATAATAATTAACGTACAACTGTCTGCAAATTGGTATGGTATGGTAAGTGATTACTGTAGTTCAAGTAACTATCTTCAAACAAATATCGTTACAGATAATCTATACATATAAATAAAATTATAATAAAATTGGAGTGCCTGCTTGTAACATTGAAATTACACCGATTTTTAGTAGTAGATTTAGCAGTATATACGGTAAATACACCAAATTAACATTTTTAATATTTCCGGCTAATCTCTGAAGCGGCTGGACCGATTTTAACAGGACTTTCACTGAGAGATAGCGAATATTATAAGAAGTAACATAGGCTACTTTTATTTTAGAAACATTCGGGTTCCGCGTTAAGTGTTAAATTGCGGCAAAGCCGCCGGGGTAGCTAGTAATAAATAAATACAAACATAGATATCACATACATTGCTCAGATCCCGATGTAAATTAGCTTAAGCACTTGTGTCATGGAATCAAAAACAACGAAGCTACCCACCTACCACATATAGGCTGACCCGAGAATATGTGGTAAAAGAGTTTTCTACTCTGACTCGACCGAGAATCGAACCGTGGTCCTCGGACCTGGACACCTTGAAAACCAGTGTGTATGCCACTCGTCCAAGGAGGTTGTCATACACACACAGATTCTCATCGTTTTCGCCTCAATGTCCAAAGTTACACTATACCTTTCAAATCGCAAAGTAAGTTGCTATTTGATGGTAGAAATGGGTTAAAACCTGGCACTGGCTGACTGCCACTGCACCTTTAATCAAAATATTTTAAATTGCGTAGCAATGTGTCATTTCGTCTCAAATGATGTTTCAACGCAAGCTCTGAATCCTAGCTCGTTAAAGTAGCATAAGGGAGACATCGTTACAGGCAGTCAGAATATCGCCGTTTTCATGTCCAAGTTAACAATAATTAACGTCATACGATTTAAAAAAAAAAAAAAACTCTTTGGTACTAGTCTACGTCCTGGGAATCGAAATCTGATCTGACACGAATTTCGATCACCCAAACCACATGGCTATAGTGTTAAAAAGTGGGTTGTTATTACGCAAAGAGCGTATAGCAAACGCATCGCATCTACTATAAAATTATAATACCCTCTATATAAGACTAAGCCGTTGTCCCCGCTTCGGTCAGATAAAGGCACTAAGCACCTCCCGACCTGTGCCGTTCGCGACCGTCCGATATAGCTTCATTAAAGCTCCCACTACTTAGTTAAAGTGAATTATATTGCTGAATACGTTGTTTTTGTATCCTCGGAAGGTAATAAGATGCAAGATTGCCGGCTCTTTATTGGCTTATTTATATTTATTTCGGAATTATTCTATTAAATGCGTGCAGGATAGTTGAGAGCTCATGTGGCCTTGTAGTCAGGACGATCTCTTAAATTTTATAATTTACTTGTTGTGTGTTCGAGCCGATTGACGGAACACAATTTTAAGTATTAAGATTTTTTATTTTAAAGACATAAAGACATTTATTCCGACACTTCAGATTACAATCACAAATCACAGTAAAAGTGTACAAACAAAATTGATACGAATAAGAATAAAAAAAAAAAGAAATCAATACACAAAAAAATCGTAACAGATGAAGCGGCGGAAGGGAATCTTCATGTATCTTTCTAATAATTGTATATGTAAATGTATATGCAGGTGGTGGTGAGCCCAGCGCCCAGTAATAGAACATATGGCGGACTTTCTTCAAACTTCTTAATGCAAGCATTCTCACTTCATTTCACTTATTTATTTCGCCTTAGGGTCGTACATCCCTCAACTAGTATATACAGAATAATAAATACATAAATCCATAGTGACAGCATTACATACATTACTCTGATCCCAAAATAAATACCTAAGGCATATGTGTTATGAAATCGGAAACAACGGAGGTACCACAAACATCTAGACCCGTGACAATAGGAGAAATCGTGGTTTCAACATTGACCCGTCGGTCGAACCCGGGACCTAAGAGCTGGTGACACCAAGAAAACCGGTATGATCGCCCCTTATCCACGGAGATCGATATAAAAGAATTTTACTATTAAAAACATAATTCCTAACAAAGACAACCATTTCAGTTTTATAATCTATGCCTTGGGTGCGTCGTATGGGTCAAGGTAAGCCAGCGTTCGTTCCTTTTCATTCCTTTGTTCGTGAAATCATTGCCATGTGAAAGTGAGCCCTGATGGTTTCGTAGTAACAATGGATTTAAATACCTATTAGTACTTATTGTGGAGCTCTAATATCCCTGCAGTCGGAGCACCCGCCTCAATATCTTCAATAAAATAAATAAATATCTCCACGTAATTCTCAATACAGGGGTAGACAGAGGTCTAGTCTAGACAATTAAGTCCCTTCGACCCACCTTCCACCGAAGATATGTCCGGGACAACGTGACAGGTGGTGAGCCCGTCGCCGTCTTTATGTTCAAGCCAACGATATAATTCGTACATAACTTTTTGGAAAACCCATTGGTACGAGCCTGCCTCCTGAGGATCGAACTCGGGTCTCTTGACTCGAAATTCCGACCACCCAACCACTCGGCTATCGTGACTTTAATATATCAAGGTTATCAATGTTTTCAAGGTTTACGTAAATGTAGTCTAATACGTATAAGAATTTTTAGTGTTAGTTGTCAATGGGTACTTGTAGTGGCATGGTTTGGAGATAGAATCATGCAGAATCCTGCAGAATTCCGATTAGGATTAAGCCATCATTGGCATCATTTGACGAATCCGTGGACGAGTGGCACTCGTTTTCAAGGTGTCGCCAGATCTGGTGTGAAAGTAGGCCGAGTGGTGTGAAACTTCATAAGATTATATGACCTAATTACTCGGAGAGAGGAGGGAAATGTGAATTTGAAAGAATGAAAGTAGCGAGATAATGAGAATACGTAGGGATCATCTCATCATCTGTGGTGGTATTGGCTTAAGAATATGACTGATGATGATATGAATTGACTTCCTTTGTTCCCGTGGGTATACCAACGGAAAAACTCTAAAATATCAATTGCTATCAACGGATGATATGAGGTATAACCACAAAGCACATTGGTGCCGGGCAGCAGCGTGCAAGGTGTATGGTACTGCTATCGCCAATCTGCTTACCGAGCGTGGCGATTAGTGTAAACCCTCCCGCAGAAGAGGCCCATGTCTGGCAATTAACTATTACAGGCCGATATATATTGTATGTTAATTATTTCAAGGGATAGTAAAAAGGATAGGTTCGTACTAAATTGTCTACAACATTAACTAAAGCTAAGAGATAACGTAGTAGGTGGAAAGCCTGTCGCCGTATTTATGTCCAACACAACGATATAAATCGTATATAAGTTAAAAATACTTTAATAAATTACATTCATTGGCATGAGCCCACATCCTGGCGATCGAAGTTCGACTTTGACACGAATTCCGATCACCCAACCACTCGGCTATCGTGACTTTAATATATCAAGGTTATCAATGTCTTCAAGGTTTACGTAAATGTAGTCTAATACGTATAAGAATTTTTAGTGTTAGTTGTCAATGGGTACTTGTAGTGGCATGGTTTGGAGATAGAATCATGCAGAATCCTGCAGAATTCCGATTAGGATTAAGCCATCATTGGCATCATTTGACGAATCCGTGGACGAGTGGCACTCGTTTTCAAGGTGTCGCCAGATCTGGTGTGAAAGTAGGCCGAGTGGTGTGAAACTTCATAAGATTATATGCCCTAATTACTCGGAGAGAGGAGGGAAATGTGAATTTGAAAGAATGAAAGTAGCGAGATAATGAGAATACGTAGGGATCATCTCATCATCTGTGGTGGTATTGGCTTAAGAATATGACTGATGATGATATGAATTGACTTCCTTTGTTCCCGTGGGTATACCAACGGAAAAGCTCTAAAAATATCAATTGCTATCAACGGATGATATGAGGTATAACCACAAAACACATTGGTGCCGGGCAGCAGCGTGCAAGGTGTATGGTACTGCTATCGCCAATCTGCTTACCGAGCGTGACGATTAGTGTAAACCCTCCCGCAGAAGAGGCCCATGTCTGGCAATTAACTATTACAGGCCGATATATATTGTATGTTAATTATTTCAAGGGATAGTAAAAAGGATAGGTTCGTACTAAATTGTCTACAACATTAACTAAAGCTAAGAGATAACGTAGTAGGTGGAAAGCCTGTCGCCGTATTTATGTCCAACACAACGATATAAATCGTATATAAGTTAAAAAATACTTTAATAAATTACATTCATTGGCATGAGCCCACATCCTGGCGATCGAAGTCTGGACTCTTGACACGAATACCGATCACCCAACCACTCGGATATCGAGACTCAAATTTGAATTTAAACAAATACTAATTTAATTGTTTTTAAATGTTACATCGACGTAAATATATTAATTTAAATAATTATCTAAACTCTGTTCACCCCAGTATTCATCGCGGTCGTGAGAACTTATATTAACGCATCAAAGTTACCCTCGATAACTTTTTAAACATTTGTCGATTACATAAAACTGCCCACTTGTCGCGAACGCGGATCAATTACATTAATCCCAAAATAAAGTAGTTATTGTGCGCCATTTTGCAGAGGGTTGTGTTTTTTATACACATTAAGTTTTTTATAGTGTCAGCTGTACAAGTGGAGGCGCTATTGTTTGTACAGACAACAATAAGATTTATATCAGGGTATATACATGTTGCTCAATTGTTTTATTATTAAAAATATAATCTATGGCAAGATAAATTTGAAAAAAAAATATTAGAAATAAATAAATATCTTTACGCAATTCCCAATACAGGGGTAGACAGAGTTCTAGTCTAGACAATTAAGTCCCTTTGACCCACCTTCCTCCGAAGATATTTTTGGGACAACGTGACAGGTGGTGAGCCCGTTGCCGTCTTTGTGTCCAAGCCAACGATGTAATTCGTACATAAGTTTTTGAAAAACCCATTGGTAGTAGCCTGGTACCTAGGGATCGAACTCGGGTCTCTCGACTCGAAATTCCGACCACCCAACCACTATCGGCTATCGTGACTTTAATATATCAAGGTTATCAATGTCTTCAAGGTTTTCGTAAATGTAGTCTAATACGTATAAGAATTTTTAGTGTTAGTTGTCAATGGGTACTTGTAGTGGCATGGTTTGGAGATAGAATCATGCAGAATCCTGCAGAATTCCGATTAGGATTAAGCCATCATTGGCATCATTTGACGAATCCGTGGACGAGTGGCACTCGTTTTCAAGGTGTCGCCAGATCTGGTGTGAAAGTAGGCCGAGTGGTGTGAAACTTCATAAGATTATATGCCCTAATTACTCGGAGAGAGGAGGAAATGTGAATTTGAAAGAATGAAAGTAGCGAGATAATGAGAATACGTAGGGATCATCTCATCATCTGTGGTGGTATTGGCTTAAGAATATGACTGATGATGATATGAATTGACTTCCTTTTGTTCCCGTGGGTATACCAACGGAAAAACTCTAAAATATCAATTGCTATCAACGGATGATATGAGGTATAACCACAAAGCACATTGGTGCCGGGCAGCAGCGTGCAAGGTGTATGGTACTGCTATCGCCAATCTGCTTACCGAGCGTGACGATTAGTGTAAACCCTCCCGCAGAAGAGGCCCATGTCTGGCAATTAACTATTACAGGCCGATATATATTGTATGTTAATTATTTCAAGGGATAGTAAAAAGGATAGGTTCGTACTAAATAGTCTACAACATTAACTAAAGCTAAGAGATAACGTAGTAGGTGGAAAGCCTGTCGCCGTATTTATGTCCAACACAACGATATAAATCGTATATAAGTTAAAAATACTTTAATAAAATTACATTCATTGGCATGAGCCCACATCCTGGCGATCGAACTCGGGTCTCTTGACTCGAAATTCCGACCACCCAACCACTATCGGCTATCGTGAAATAAAATATTAGGCTGCAACATATGTCACGCCATTCACAAAACTGGGGTAGACAGAGGTCTAGTCTAGACAATTAAGTCCCTTCGACCCACCTTCCACCGAAGATATGTCCGGGACAACGTGACAGGTGGTGAGCCTGTCGCCGTCTTTATGTTCAAGCCAACGATATAATTCGTACATAAGTTTTGAAAACCCATTGGTACGAGCCTGCCTCCTGAGGATCGAACTCGGGTCTCTTGACTCGAAATTCCGACCACCCAACCACTATCGGCTATCGTGAAATAAAATATTAGGCTGCAACATATGTCACGCCATTCACAAAACTGGGGTAGACAGAGGTCTAGTCTAGACAATTAAGTCCCTTCGACCCACCTTCCACCGAAGATATGTCCGGGACAACGTGACAGGTGGTGAGCCTGTCGCCGTCTTTATGTTCAAGCCAACGATATAATTCGTACATAAGTTTTGAAAACCCATTGGTACGAGCCTGCCTCCTGAGGATCGAACTCGGGTCTCTTGACTCGAAATTCCGACCACCCAACCACTATCGGCTATCGTGAAATAAAATATTAGGCTGCAACATATGTCACGCCATTCACAAAACTGGGGTAGACAGAGGTCTAGTCTAGACAATTAAGTCCCTTCGACCCACCTTCCACCGAAGATATGTCCGGGACAACGTGACAGGTGGTGAGCCTGTCGCCGTCTTTATGTTCAAGCCAACGATATAATTCGTACATAAGTTTTGAAAACCCATTGGTACGAGCCTGCCTCCTGAGGATCGAACTCGGGTCTCTTGACTCGAAATTCCGACCACCCAACCACTATCGGCTATCGTGAAATAAAATATTAGGCTGCAACATATGTCACGCCATTCACAAAACTGGGGTAGACAGAGGTCTAGTCTAGACAATTAAGTCCCTTCGACCCACCTTCCACCGAAGATATGTCCGGGACAACGTGACAGGTGGTGAGCCCAGCGCCCAGTAATAGAACATATGGCGGACTTTCTTCAAACTTCTTAATGCAAGCATTCTCACTTCATTTCACTTATTTATTTCGCCTTAGGGTCGTACATCCTCAACTAGTATATACAGAATAGTAAATACATAAATCCATAGTGACAGCATTTCATACATTACCTGATCCCAAAATAAATACCTAAGGCATATGTGTTATGAAATCGGAAACAACGGAGGTACCACAAACATCTAGACCCGTGACAATAGGAGAAATCGTGGTTTCAACATTGACCCGTCGGTCGAACCTGACCTAAGAGCTGGTGACACCAAGAAAACTGGTATGATCGCCCCTTATCCAGGGAGATCGATATAAAAGGATTTTACTATTAAAACATAATTCCTAACAAAGACAACCATTTCAGTTTTATAATCTATGCCTTGGGGCGTCGTCAAGGTAAGCCAGCGTTCGTTCCTTTTCATTCCTTTGTTCGTGAAATCATTGCCATGTGAAAGTGAGCCCTGATGGTTTCGTAGTAACAATGGATTTAAATACCTATTAGTACTTATTGTGGAGCTCTAATATCCCTGCAGTCGGAGCACCCGCCTCAATATCTTCAATAAAATAAATAAATATCTCCACGTAATTCTCAATACAGGGGTAGACAGAGGTCTAGTCTAGACAATTAAGTCCCTTCGACCCACCTTCCACCGAAGATATGTCCGGGACAACGTGACAGGTGGTGAGCCTGTCGCCGTCTTTATGTTCAAGCCAACGATATAATTCGTACATAAGTTTTGAAAACCCATTGGTACGAGCCTGCCTCCTGAGGATCGAACTCGGGTCTCTTGACTCGAAATTCCGACCACCCAACCACTATCGGCTATCGTGACTTTAATATATCAAGGTTATCAATGTCTTCAAGGTTTACGTAAATGTAGTCTAATACGTATAAGAATTTTTAGTGTTAGTTGTCAATGGGTACTTGTAGTGGCATGGTTTGGAGATAGAATCATGCAGAATCCTGCAGAATTCCGATTAGGATTAAGCCATCATTGGCATCATTTGACGAATCCGTGGACGAGTGGCACTCGTTTTCAAGGTGTCGCCAGATCTGGTGTGAAAGTAGGCCGAGTGGTGTGAAACTTCATAAGATTATATGACCTAATTACTCGGAGAGAGGAGAGAAATGATGAATTTGAAAGAATGAAAGTAGCGAGATAATGAGAATATGTAGGGATCATCTCATCATCTGTGGTGGTATTGGCTTAAGAATATGACTGATGATGATATGAATTGGACTTCCTTTTGTTCCCGTGGGTATACCAACGGAAAAGCTCTAAAAATATCAATTGCTATCAACGGATGATATGAGGTATAACCACAAAGCACATTGGTGCCGGGCAGCAGCGTGCAAGGTGTATGGTACTGCTATCGCCAATCTGCTTACCGAGCGTGACGATTAGTGTAAACCCTCCCGCAGAAGAGGCCCATGTCTGGCAATTAACTATTACAGGCCGATATATATTGTATGTTAATTATTTCAAGGGATAGTAAAAAGGATAGGTTCGTACTAAATTGTCTACAACATTAACTAAAGCTAAGAGATAACGTAGTAGGTGGAAAGCCTGTCGCCGTATTTATGTCCAACACAACGATATAAATCGTATATAAGTTAAAAAATACTTTAATAAATTACATTCATTGGCATGAGCCCACATCCTGGCGATCGAAGTCTGGACTCTTGACACGAATTCCGATCACCCAACCACTCGGATATCGAGACTCAAATTTGAATTTAAACAAATACTAATTTAATTGTTTTTAAATGTTACATCGACGTAAATATATTAATTTAAATAATTATCTAAACTCTGTTCACCCCAGTATTCATCGCGGTCGTGAGAACTTATATTAACGCATCAAAGTTACCCTCGATAACTTTTTAAACATTTGTCGATTACATAAAACTGCCCACTTGTCGCGAACGCGGATCAATTACATTAATCCCAAAATAAAGTAGTTATTGTGCGCCATTTTGCAGAGGGTTGTGTTTTTTATACACATTAAGTTTTTTATAGTGTCAGCTGTACAAGTGGAGGCGCTATTGTTTGTACAGACAACAATAAGATTTATATCAGGGTATATACATGTTGCTCAATTGTTTTATTATTAAAAATATAATCTATGGCAAGATAAATTTGAAAAAAAAAAATATTAGAAATAAATAAATATCTTTACGCAATTCCCAATACAGGGGTAGACAGAGTTCTAGTCTAGACAATTAAGTCCCTTTGACCCACCTTCCTCCGAAGATATTTTTGGGACAACGTGACAGGTGGTGAGCCCGTCGCCGTCTTTATGTCCAAGCCAACGATGTAATTCGTACATAAGTTTTTGAAAAACCCATTGGTAGTAGCCTGGCACCTAGGGATCGAACTCGGGTCTCTCGACTCGAAATTCCGACCACCCAACCACTATCGGCTATCGTGAAAAAAAATATTAGGCTGCAACATATGTCACGCCATTCACAAAACTGGGGTAGACAGAGGTCTAGACAATTAAGTCCCTACTCACCCACCTGGGAGAACGTGACAGGTGGTGAGCCTGTCGCCGTCTTTATGTCCAAGCCAACGATATAATTCGTACGTACATTACATTACTTCCGGTCTGAATGTTTGTAACTGTGTCTGTAAATAATAATATAAACTGGAAGCCGTACTTTACTTTCGTGCGATCGTAGAGGTGGCTGAGGAACTCTCAGGGATTATATTAAGGTGGCTACAGTTAGTTAAAAAAATCAGAATCGAAATATATAAAATGATATATACACTACAATATATGACATATCATCATACCATCACCTCTCCACACCGCGTAATGCCACCGCATCGCATCACATTTAATATAACATTAAATAAAAAAAATTATATACACATTTATCATACATATATACATATATTCACATTAACATTAACGTTTATCTACGTACATACAAACATATCGGCCTGGTAAATCCCACTGCAGGACAGAGGCCTCTCCCTAGGGTAGGATTTGCTATAAACATCACGCTTGGCAAGCGGATTGGCGATCGCAGTACCTGACCACTAGCACCTCAGACGCTGCTGCCCATGTACGGTTTGATAATTTTGGTCTGATATTTTTAAAGATGGTTATCGCACCATAACAATATTAAAGGCAGTTTCCCTTAGTCGCCTCTTACGACATCCACGTGAAGAAAGGGAGTGGCAATACTCTTACGCCATTACCACACGGAACTGCTTATCTAATGTCAATGTAAAAAGTTTATCTATATCAATATATTTACATGTATATCTAGTTAATAATATGTTATGTTGTAATGGTGTGTGCAATAAAGTGTATAAACAAATATATATGTATATTCTACCATTAACTTGGATACTAAGATTGCGATAATCTTGTCACCATCATGTTGCGCCAAATGATTTTCGTTGAAAAGCACTTCGAAAGGAAAGGAAATTTCATTGTATAGGCCTCTGTCTACCCCTCTATAGGGAAATTGCATAAATATTTAATAAAATTACAACACTATATTGAAGCATCATGTATCATTGTCCCCATTCGCTAAGCATAAGGGTTAATCTCGTATATACGCGAAACATGTGCGATCAATTGCTGCCGCAATAATAGGGGAACTCGGAGATTTTTTATTCATTAGAAACGATTATTCTATTGAACAGTGCGTCGCGGCGTGAAATCGTATCGGTTAACGCTTCATCAGCATGGTATAGTTTGTGCACGATTGGTTAACCCTCCTACAGACTAGCGACTTGTAGTGAGCTTCGACAGAAAATATATGCTAAAGAGAAATAAATGAATGTAAACAATATCACATATTATAGATTAAAATAGGTGAAATGTTTTCAAACTCTTTATATTAAAGGTACTTTCATATTAAAGGTCGTAAGGGTAGTACAAGTAAGGGTCGTAAAGGTAAAAGCAAATTTCAAATTATTAACAATCACATACATTATATGTGCTCCTAAACTAAGTGGCTAAACACTTGTGCCGTAAACACCCTGATCCGTTCGGGGATCGAATCCGGCCCCATAGAGTAACTGTACCTGGTAACTGTAACAGAGGTTTGTTGAGGCACATTTTATATGAAATTACCATTTTATTAGACGTGACTTGCCAGAAAAAAACAACATATTACAGTATATAAGCCAACGCTATAAATGGTACAGAAGTTTTGAAAAAAAAAAAAACATTTAACCAAATTAGGACGAGCCTACTACCAGGGGATCTAACTAAGCTATAGTGACGTTAACTACTTTTATTATTTAATTTTATTGATTTTTAAAGCATAGTTATGCTGAACTTTTATGTTATTAAATTAAAGAGAAAAGCTTTATTTTACTTACTTTTATTTTTTTTAACTTTTTATTACTGTTACTAATTCTGGAATTAGTTAAAGTAAATTTGAATTTATCTTTGTTATTTTTATTCTAAGGCTAGAATTTTACGCAAAGGGTTTGAAAAAAAGACAGATAAAGTATCGAATTTCTTTATATTTTAGTTTTAAATCTTGTAATGCGGTAATATTTGTTCTAAGCCTTTGATCATACCATAAAAGCGAAACCAGTCAGGTTTTTGCAGGAAAATAAATTGTGGAATAATTGAAAGGAATTAAAATTGAATTACATTTATGGTCTACGGTTGCTAGTCTGCGGTTACCCTTACAGACGTATCGGCTACCGCGTGGCTTATCGATGGCGAGAAGAATTCAGTCGTGACTAATCGGCCAATTTGAGCCAAGACTTCTGTGTTGCTTTTTTAATTTAATTTTCGACATTGAACTACAAAGAATGTGGTCTATATAGTAAATGTTCTTTGACATTTAGTGTTGCAACTCCCTTTAATGTACATTTTAATATTTCAATCCACTCTAATATTGATATGATTGAGAATATAGTCAATTAGTTCCGTTCGCTTTATACAAAATGTTAATATTAATGTAATAGACAATTTTATTCCATTTTCAAATGTCACCGACGCCATTTTACCTGACATATTACGTAGATGGAAATATTTTCTGGGGTCCAATTGATGGTTGAATAATGATTGAAATGAAGTCAATGAATGTTCTTTATTTGTTTTTAATTTCGTTACTGGCGTTTAAATTTCTTTTATCTTCAAGCATAATACGGTTAAATATATCAAAAAACCGTACATTACCGTGTGTTCACGACGTAAGAATATTTCCACTCCCATTCTTCCCGTGGGTGTCGTAAGAGGCGACAAATGGAAATAGCTTTGAATATCGTTATGGCATCCGAAAGATGGCGGGATACCCATCTTTAAAAATATTAGATCAAAATAATCAGATCGAAGATGGGCAGCAGCGTCTGAGGTGCAAGTGGTTCGGCATTTCGATCGCCAATCCGCTTGCCGAGCGTGGCGAATATGGCAAATCCAAAAATATGGGAGAGGCCTTCGTCCTGCAGTGCACTTTAACAGGCCGTTATGTACGTATGTATGTAAATTAAAAAAAAAACTTAAGTTCGTTTTATGTATCGTTGGCGTAGACATAAAGACGGTGACGAGCTCACCACCTTTCACGTTGTCTGTAAAATGTCTTCAGTGGAAGGTGGGTCGAAAGGACTTAATTGCCTAGACCTCTGTTTACCCCTGTATTGCGAATGGCGTGAAGATATTTTTTTTGTAGTTGGCTAGATCATGGTTTCTATTATATTGTTACTTTTAAATACAATATTGTATACGCTAATTTCATTACCGCCATTTATCTACGAATAAATTGAATCTAACCTAATAAAAAATATGCAATACTCATTTATATATCTAAGCAATGGTCTAAGAAATATCTTTCAGGCAGGATCTCTTGTCCCTGCCTCTAGCTTCACCTCTTAAAGATATCTTTGGGACAATGTGACAGGTGGTGAGCCTGTCGCCGTGTTAATGTCCAAGCCAACGATATAATTCGTACGTACATTACATTACTTCCGGTCTGAATGTTTGTGGTACCTCCATTGTTTCTGATTCCATAACTTCCGACACAGGATCAGAGCGCTGTTTGTGATGTTGTTATATATGTGTTCATCTACATATCATACAATGTTATTTACATTTTTATAAACTTCGGTTATCCATATACAATAAAACAAGCTGTAAAACAGCTTAATGTTTGTATATATCAGTTACAGGCCCCGCTAATAAACTATTGCGAGTTCCTAACAAAGGCAGTACAGGTGAGAAGTAAGAGGAGCCAGCAACACTTCAGATGTAGATTACAAGCTCCCGAGAACTCATGCGGCACGCGATGGCGTGGTATTTCAGAACTATTCCTCACTGATAGACCACGCAATCTTGATGTTTTATACCTGGACAATGAGAATTATAAACATTGTGTTTTAGATACTACCATAATCACTACGTTTATTAATTAGCATTCAGCGTACATACTGTTCTGAAAGAAGTTATATAAATAAAAAATATAATGTAGTATAATTTATTAATAAATAAATATATTGTACAGAGATGGATATTTATAAATCGATACTAAAATTGAAAATATAAAGTCACGATAGCCGAGTGATCGGAATTCGAGTCAAGAGACCCATGTTAGATTCCCAGGTGGCTCGTACCAATGGTTTTTTTTTTAAGTAATGTACCATTTATATCACTGCTTTGGGAGAATAGACGGCGACAGGTCGTCTGATATCCCATATCGGGAATTGCTTGATAATATTTTTTTTCAATTATACATATGTACATATAGTATTTGTTTTAAATAATAATGATCAGTTATTGTTAAGGCTATTGCGATTTATTAGTGTCCAAAATAAGCCGCATAAATCCCTGTCACAACTTCGTGGCAGAGTCTTTTTTTATTCAGTTAGAGAGCTAACAGCGTTGCGCTGCTCAATTATGAAGTGTTACACCTGCAAGTGTTTTATCGACATTCATCTGCAACGTATGTGTGTAGTCTCCGACGTTAGACTAGTTTACTCTTTACGAACGATTATATTTAATATATAATCGTTCGTAAAGAGTAAACTAGTATAGATTAGTAAATGTAGGTAAATGAACGCATTTTATAGTCCCTAAACATTTGTTTATATTAATTACATTAGAGGAGGGGATACCTAGACGTGCATTTAGGAAGAAGATAGTGAATCTGAAAGAAGCGAAAGAGGTATGTAAGGATCGAGACACTTGGCGATCTGTTCTCTCTGGCTACCCTGTCAGGGATTGTGCGTGAAGATTAGTAAGTAAGTAATTACATAATTTATATTCATCAAAAAATATTACATAGATATGGCAACTTAAATGTAACCGTGTAGCTGAAAGTACTCTGTGCTGGAGGCGGTACAAAATAAGTTACACAGGAACATAATGCATATCGTAATCAAGAAAGTTCTGTTTTACTCGATATAAATTTTCATACCCCGGGCTTATATGAAAATTAAGAAGTAAACTCCAAAAAAAATCATAATAAATAAATAAAATAAATATCTTTACGCCATTCTCAATACAGGGATAGTCTGAGGACAATTAAGTCCCTTAAACCCACCTTCCACCGAAGATATTTTTGGGACGATGTGACATGTGGTGAGCCCGTCGCCGTCTTTGTGTCCAAGCCAACGATATGAATCTAACATAGGTTTTGAAAAAACCCATTGGTACGAGCCTCGACTCGAATTCCGATGACCCATCCACTCGGCAATCGTGATTTACTTACTCACCAAAAAACCCTTTCTCAATACTGGGACGGTGAAGTTTTTACAATATACTGTTATCCTTTATCATCCATAATTCATTTGAGCTTATTTTGGGAATATGTGACAGGTGGCGAGCTTATTGCCCTAGTGTCTAAGCCAACGGTACAATACACTTACAAAGATACATATTAAGACAGATAAAAATTCATATATACATGTATACACATTCATATATTCATATATGCATATATACACATCCATAACTCGCTTAAAAACATTCCTATTCATCATACAAATATTTGTTTGTAACGGGACTCGAACGCGCAACTCTTACTACGAAGGCAGGGTCGCTATCAACAGAAGCGAAGTAAGGTGGGCCGCTTAACAGTGTAGATTAAAAGGCTTAACTGTGTAGATTAGACCTTTCCGTCTCAGTGTCCGTCTACTACAATATTGAAAACAATGATACAACAAATACTTCTTAGCGTAGTGAAATAGGTTTTATAAACAAAAAAACTCCCAAAACTGGAGCCGGGTTATGTCTGGGTGTACCGTCTCGGAAAGAGATCTGTTATCGACTAAAGACTAGCATGCTTAAGGCTTTTAGGGATTGGCAAATGTCTAGTAGAGGACTTAATAATTTGTGGCGACATCTATGTCCTCTGTAGGTGGCGGTAATCCTTCCTGGATAGTGATGAGCCCGCATTTGTTGCCTTTTATAAAGTTTTGATATTAAAAAAGTATCGAGAAAGATTCGCTAAGTTTCGTAAATAACTAAATATCATTTTAGGCAATGTTTTATGGAGATAAATATGTATCATGCAATTTTTAATTGTTTTTTAAAGTATGTAAGTCATGCTGGACTTTTTGCTATTAAATTTTTAATTTTTTTAAACTGTAATAATAAAAGAGTCTCGGTAGTCGAGTCGATACCCAGATGGATCGAATTAAAAAATATCTTCACCCCATTCCCAATATAGGGGTAGACAGAGGTCTAGACATTTAAGTCTTTCGACCCACCTTCCGTCGAAGATATTTTTAGGACAACGTGACAGGTGATGAGCTCGTCACCGTCTTAATGTCCAAGACAAAGAAATAATTCGTACATAAGTGTTTGAAAAAACACATTGGTATGAGCCTGCCACCTGGGGATCGAACTCGGATCCTTGACTCAAATTTCGTCCACCCATAATTGGCTATCGTGACTTCGCGGCTCGTACTAATGGGTTTATTCAAAACTTGTGTACGACGTATATCGTTGGCTTAAACATAAAGTCGGCCACAACTTGTCACGTTATCTCAAAAAATATTAAAGGTAAAAGGTGGGTCGTAAGGCTTTAATTGTTCAGACCTGTGTTTACCTGAGTATCGGGAATGGCGCCTGTGCCATATTTATTTAGTATTTTAATAATAAGTATGTATGTTACAATTTGATCTCCCAACTTCTATTCTGCGAAATTGAATTATGCACATAAATATTTATGATACAATTACGGTTCTACGATTGTTCGATCGCGAAGTAACAGTTAAACGAACGAACGTTTCGGTAAGCACGTGTAAAATCGGAAAGTCAAATGTTCCATCCCTAACGACGCTCGTGACCCGATCGATTCGCTTTGTGTTGACTCGTATAGTCATGTGATAGCACTGTCGATAAAAAAAATACAGTTTTTTTTTAAATCTAAATCAATTTAATTAATAGATATATATCTTTCTTTTTTAGATTTCATATTTTTACAAACGTGTCATAAGTTCCATTTAATTATGCCTCTGGTGCACATCTCACTCTACTACACATCTTCCGGACTCCTTATTTTACATTATGTTATTTTTAACTACAACTTTACGGATTATCAACACCTGTAAACATTAACATCAAGTGTTACTGAACACTTAGACAGCACAAAAGTTAGAAAGAGGTTTCATTACTTTTAATGTCAGGAATAAGTAAAAACGTACTCAGATGGGCAAAACGACTCCACCCGTAGGCAATGAAGGAGACTTATCACCTATCGTGCCAAGTGAGTGTAGAGTCTATGGCAGAACATAGGCATCTCCCACAAAAGTGCAATGACCGCCACGTTTAGCAAGCTGATTGGCAATCGCAGTAACAGATTTCCCACACCTTCGAAACTGCTGCCCGTTTTATATAGTTTTATATTGTTTTTATGCGGCTTTATTTTGCTGTAGTATAATTTGGACATGGATATCGCACCTTTTGTTGGTAGCCAATTATATTTTCAAAGTTTCTATTTTAGTCACCTCTAAAGACATACAATGAAAGAAAGAGATGTTCATATTCTAGAGCCTATATTTTAATAATTCATTAGGAATCCGTTTGGGAGCGTTGATTTGTCATTTAATTCGATGTCCTTGTGGCAGCGATGTCGACGAGTCAGCCTTCACGGACTAGCATGTTAAAAAAGAGTTGACAGGCTGCCTTGTCACGGCTCCATAATTGAAATTATTCGAATGGCTCTTGTTTCCATAAATATTCTCTCGGTTTTAGACGGTTGTGGTACATTTAGGGATGATAAGGAAGAGACTTGACGGCTTGAAATCCTTGTGCACCTTGGGAGAGAAGAAAGCACTTATGTGGGACGCTACTTGCGTCGATGCATTAGCGACCTCCCAAATTATGGGTACTACAGTAAGGGCCGCGGCAGCATCAACGGCAGTTTAATCCCGTTAGTTGCGTAAGTATGAGTCTTTGAAGGGAGACTATATAGTTGTTCCTTTTGCCGCAGAGACGATAGGTCCGTGTGGTTCTCACGCTCGGCTTTATCTAAAGGTAATGTATCCGCAACTGGTCATAGCCGCTGGTGACAAAAGGGCTGTTTTCTCGCTCAACGGTTAAGTTTAGCAAGGTGGAAATACAGCTAGCGTTCATGGTTCCATGCCACGATGAGTACGGCTGTACGATTGCTGCAGTTTTTAGTCAATAAGTATTGTAAATATACACATAATTTTGATTTTCGTAAATATAGAATTAAAAAAGTATCACATAAATATACTTACATATACATTCCCTATATATAATTGTGATAAACGAATTCACTAAACGAGATAGCTTTGAAAATTTTGTGCTAATAAAGCATAAAGCAGTATTTAGTAGGGTAGAAAATTGAAAATGTTCTCACACATTAAAAAAAAAATATTAAACTTAAAATGCTATTAGTGTAAAATAATATTACTAGTATTCCTAACAACCACTCTAACAAAGGCACAATGAATATATCTAAAACATTTCATGAAAATAGTCGTATAACGGGTTTGATAAACGTCCTCATGTTTCACAGCTTTGAAAATTGATAAAGTATTATTATCGATATCGATATAAGAATGTCTATATCATCCTTAGTGCTTGTCCGCTTGTTAACCGTCCGTTTGTCACTTCCGTATACTGACTGCAACGCTAAATAGAGCTGAGTTAATTAGCTCCGTAACGGTATACGGGTCATGTCGGGTCTTGCTCTTGTAAAGGGACTGTAATTAAATACTGCTATGACTCCATGCTAATGAGAGGAACATCGTGAAACTATTTCTTATGTCCTAGTCCTTCTACTCTTTGTTACATAATTTCAATGCGGGAAAAAGAACTGAATTTTATAAGTATCTAAAAGAAGAATTTTATAATAAGGGTTATTATTATATAAATGAATATATTAATGACAGTAACGCCTGGGAATGAGGTGATCACTCCCAAGCTATTTCTAGAAAATATCACATCATATTTGTATAATACATTATAATATAAATAAAAAGATTGAACAAAAAAGAGGATACCTACGGAGATTCTTTCGCCTGTTTCTTCTCCGTTAGAGGAACCTCATTACGAAACGGTGGTAGATTTAAAAATGATTAATTTTTTTTATTTACTAATTTTATTTAATTTAAAGATTTAATTATTTAAAATATTCGTTTAGAAAGTACATTCTAATGATTTGATTTGATTTGATTGGTTTGATCTGTGGTAACTTAGGCGTTAGGTAAATGTTAAGTATATCTTGGTTACCTTGAATTATAATATACTTGAGAAATGTAAGGCTTTCAGAATTCACGTCTTAAATTGTTATTTATGATTTTGAATGACGTAAACATTAGCGAGCCGATTGGATGGCTGTTCGAAATTCAAATTTCACAACCCGGATTGCATATCCAGGAGGATTACTCGAACCAGATTTTTTTCAAAACTTGGCAAGATAATATAAACAGTACATATGGTCTAGGACATAAGACGGCGCCAGGCTTACTATCTGTCACGTTTGTTCAGCTGGTGCTCCGATGAAATATGGAGACTACCCCTGTATTGTGTATTGCGTGAAGATAAAAACAATATAAGAAGATTATTGAAAGAAAATTTGGAGATAAATAAACATTATTGACTTTTTAAAGACATTTTAATGTATAAATTTGTCGTTATAGGCAAGCCGAATTAAAAAAAAATGTATATTTAAATAAATACATAGATAGGGACAACATTATATAATTTGCATGCATTATGTGCATATACATAGCTCTGTAAGTAGGTAACCAAAGCACTTTTATTATGGTATTGGATAAAACGAAGGTTGAGGTACCTTCGTTGTATTCGAGCCTACCCGAGAAAATTTAGAAAAAGTGGTTTTCTATGTTGACACCCTTCCGTGAATCGAACCAGAGACCTCGGCAAGCGGCGAGCTGGAGACAACATGAAAGCCAGTCTCTATGCTACTCCTCCACCGAGGTTATCATCGTAACGTACGTACCTAATCGTAAGTACACCCTATGAATCACATTAGCAATTAGCTTTGAAAATTGAGTTATCGATAAAAATGTCCCTATAGAAATATTCTAGAAGTTCTTTTTAAAGTTCTTTTAATACCTATAAAAATTAAAATAAAATTTAAATATCTTTACGCAATTCCCAATACAGGGGTAGACAGAGGTCTAGTCTAGACAATTAAGTCCCTTCGACCCACCTTCCACCGATGATATTTTCAGGACAAAGTGACAGGTGGTGAGCCTGTCGCCGTCTTGTCCAAATCAACGATATAATTCGTACATAACTTTTTGAAAAACCCATGGGTACGAGGCTGCCACCTGGGGATCGATCTCGGGTCTCTCGACTCGAAATTCCGACCACCCAACCACTCGCCTATCGTGACTTTAAATACCTAAACGATTTAATCGTAAGAGTTTTATTATCATAATGACATAATTGAAAAGATATTTCGTCGTAAATAAGTTCTACTTTAAGATTCTGTTAATGCAATATGTATGCGAACCGCGTGCGCAGTGCATGTCGGACTGATGTTAATCTCTGCCCGCCTCGTTAGAGATGTGGCGTGATGTTAAAAGGATAGCTGCGCATGAAACTTATGATTTATGGTGCTTGGTGATTTAGATAGGTAATTGTTTTTGGCATTTTTTTGTGGGAAAGCCGGGCAAACGTGGAAGCATGTCGTCTGATGATATACTCTTCTTTTCTCCTGCCCCTCTCTATTTCAAGAGGAGGTTGGTGTTCTTGGACCAATATCCAGAAATATAATATAAGATAATAACTCTTATGTTTAAATACACAATCGTAGACCGGAAGAAGAAGGGTCCTCGAGTAGCAACTCTGTACTTACAAGCGTAGAGTAGGTTGAAATCCAACAAGATGGAAGGAAGGAGTCGTTGGATATAGGACCGGACCGCTCCTTGTGGTAATCTTTGTAGGAGTCCTAAGTTTAGCCGTGCAGTCTTGATAGGTTTTTTTCTTTAGTCTCCTCTTACGACACCCACAGAAAAAAGGGGAATGGTATATTTTGACGCCTGTAGCGGATGACATGCTGCAGGAAAAGGGTAGCTACCAGTCAGGTCGGGTCAGTGCGCGCTACCGGTAATCGTATCTATACTTGTAATCGTGCGAACTTCGATAGCGCGATGAAGGATCTCGATGTGTCTCCTAAATCCGCCACTAGCGAGCTTCTTATGTGGAGACATAGATATCGCCACACGCCAAAACCACACCGTAAGGGAATGTCTTAAAAAGGTTAGCGACAGATGGCGGTTTAACCATTTTGAAATATACCAAACCTAAGACGACCTCCGTGGACGAGTGGTGCACAATGGTTTTCATGGTGTTTTCAGCTCAGGTCCCAGTTTCGACTCGCGGTCGGGTCAATATAGATAACAGTTTTTCTACATTTTCTCGGGTTTGGATGTATGTGTTACCTGCGTTGTTTCAGATTCCGTAATACAAGTGCTTAAGCTTCTTATTTTGGGATCAGAGCAAAGTATCCCTGTGTGTATCGCAAAGTATTCCAAAGTATTTGATGTTGTCTCTATCTATGTATGTCTTTATTTATCTATGTAAGTACCTAAACAGCTTATACCATTTACGGGTAGCAGCGCTAAAGGTGATAATTTTTGGTAATGCGATATATCCGCTTACCAAACGTGATTATGGAAAATTCTTCTTACTATCCTATAGGGAGAGGGCTATGTCCAGCCGTGGACTCTTGTGGACAGGCCGTTAAATGAGTAAATAAGTAGAGAGAAGAACAACGAAAGTTTGCCTAAAAAGGTAGTAATCGAATTCTCTTCTATCTTCACTTCATAACTCTTTAAAGTCTTTAGAGTTTCTCTTCGACGGGATAAACGACATCTATCTTCAAGTGAATTTATTTTTTGTATCTTCAAGACATACATGATCTCCATAAACGTTTTAAGATAACCGGCGATGCGTATTGAGCTTATTCCCTTGTAAATATGGTAATTTATTGTCGTGGTAGGTATTTATTGGTGAGGTTTTGTACGTAAAAGCGCCCACGCAACAATTGGAAGTCATTCAGTTGATATTTTTTTATCTTGTTACCTTAAGCTATTGCCGTAGTCGTGGTAGGTTGTGAATGTTGTGTTATGGAAACGAATTCATATATGCGACACCACTGAAATTGATTATTTCTATTTCATATTGAATTCTGATGCTAGGGTAAAAGTAATAATAGATAAACAAATAAGCTGATGAGAAATTTATTAAATCAAAAATATCAATCAACACTGGCTGGTTTCGAACCCGCAAACCTATGCCATACCACGTCAGTTGATTTTAAATTTCACAAAAATTTTATAATAAAAGTCGAGCTTAAAAAGGAATTTTAAAGAATTACATGCATTAAAATTCAAATAAATAAACAGAGGGGAAAACATCTCTGCTCAAAAAACAATAGGTCTGATCACAAAGCACGGTAAACCACTTGTGTTATAGAATTAGAAACAACTAAGCACAAGGACCTTCACCCGAGATTATAGAAAAAGTGGTCTACTTTGACCTGTCCGAGATCGAACCCGGAACCTCAGAGCTAGCTATGCAGAGACACCTTAAAAACAACTTCTTTTCACATTGAGAATTCATGGATCTAAGAGATAATCTTTACTGCAGGCCATGGAGAAGCTATGAAGAAGCTCAGCACCGACGAGATGAAATGTTAAAAGAAGAAATCTTTTACCTTTTCTTCTCGTAACCGGGTAGGTGGTAACCATATGGTATTATTTACCATTTGTTTGTAGAATTTAAAAGCGATATGTCGTAGTGCTTATGATAAATAAATTCGGATATCTCATTCTCCTTCATTCTCTTTAAACAAATGCTGGTAATTACCATATAGACCTCACGCAATAAAGACTACACACATAACATTACGGTTGCATTGATTTAAATATTTAATTCGGAAGGATATGGTGTCAGCAGTAAGCGATGTCAGATGTATGTACTGTTAGGTCAGTGGTTGTTAACTGTGTAGGCAAGTAACTATAATTTAACTCGTGATTTTAAACATAAACATTATACTCAGTTCTTTAAAGTATCCACCTTTACCACTTGAGTATCTTCAAGAGGTACACAGAGTCTAAGGTCTTTTCTTGTCAAGTCTATCGATTTGCTACTTACCTATGCTGATACGTTTAACTTTTTTATTGCTATGTAAGTCCGTGAAAACTTTGTAATGAAATGATGGCAATAACATGAATTATTATTATTATTAAAGAAAAGTTAAAACAGTAGATCAAACATATCAATAAAATTCTTCTATTTCAGCCGATTGGTTAGGTGGTTTTAATTCGGATCAGGAGACCAGCGTTCGATACCCAAGAGGAGTTATTTCGAAACTTATGCACGTATTGTATTTGCTTGGACGTCTGTGACTGGCACACCAATTCTCACTTTGTCCAAAATAGGTTCTAGAGTGACAACCTGCAAAATGGAGGTCGATGGATGCACGTGGCTACTAACCCTACTTTGTACAGATCTTTTGGGAAGGCCTATGCTAAGCAGCGGACTCTTGACAGGCCGTAAAGAAACGTCAAGAAAAAGAAACACTGGTTGGCTCCTAAACAGAGCACTGCCTATGGAAATTGGAATCAAATTAAACCTATTTCGTTGCATTATACAATGTTATTGTCATGTGGTATCAGCTTACAAATATACTACCCCCTCACTTCACTTGGTTGTCGTAAAAAGCGACTAAGAGAAAAGGTTAGACAATATCGATGTCTACCGATAGATGGCACTATGAGGACCTCGAAAAATACCAGACTAAAATAACCAGACCGATGACAGACAATAGCATCCAACCATAGACCAGTGTCTTGCACTGGACTATTATAGTGCGTGTGTGAGTGTGAGTGTGTTGTTTTTAAGTCACGATAGCGAAGTGAGTGGTGGTCGGATTTTCCAGTCATGAGTTTCCGTCGCCAATGTGTTTTTACAAAAACCTATGTTCGATTCGTTGGCTTGGACATAAAGACGGCGACGGGCTCAGCACCTGTCACGTTGTCTCAAAAATATCTTCGGCGGAAGATATTTTTGATATTTTTCTACACCTGTATTGGGAATGGTGTCAAGATATTTATTTATTTATTAAAATAACCCGACCAGTGATAGGCAGTAGCATCAACAGAGAAACAGAGACCAGTGTCCTGTTTTGGACTATTACAGTGTATGTGTGAGTGTGCGATTGGCATTTAAAATAAAACTAAATAAGTTTGACTGGCACTGGTTACAAAAATAATGGTAAATCTTTAAATACTGTAATATGCAGCTCCGTGACTAATTGTGTGCTCCTATGCTCAGTGGGGCGAGATAATATTCAAATGCGATGGTAATATGGTAACTTCACCATACACATGCTATTCCCATTGATAACGAAGACATTTGAACATTATACAGCTTCATTCATAAATCAATGCGACATCGTAATGGAAGTTAATTAAATAATTTTGGACTGTATGGCTATTTTCGATAATTACTGTATAATGATTGTATTATAATGATATAACACAGTCACTGTAATGCATTCGTGATCTGAATAATCATTTGACTTATTCTAGAGGACGTGGGTGGGGCTTGACTGTGTTATAGGAAAGCTTTTCTGAACTCTTGTTAAGTGTTCGTTGATTTCGTTTGTTTGACCCTTCGTTCAAAGCTAAGGATTACAGGTTCGAATCCCGTTAGGTTTTGTTAGGTTAGTAAGTATATTGCATCCTTGGCTTCGGCACTAAGACCGGCGAAAGGCTTAATCCCTGCCTACCTCTGTATTTAATTTATTTATTAAACTTCATATACATGAGAGTGTATATAGGCGGACTTAGTGCCAGAGGCATTCTCTACCACTCAACCTTTAGTTGTATTGGGGCCTTGTATTGAGAATTGCGTGAAAATATTTATTTATTTATTCGTACATAGACATTTCCTTTGTTATCCTCCTTAATTAATGTTAAGTTTCTTCACTCAGTCTCACACCGTCAGTGTTTCAATCACTACTCATGTATACTACAAAAGCTATCTACAGTATGTATCTGGAAAAATATTAACAAAAGTAAAATATTAATAGAATGATGTCGGGCAGCAGCGTTAGAGGTGCGAGGTGTCTGCAACTAATACGCCTGCCAAGCGTGGCGATTATGACATACATAACGTTTATGGTAGATATATAAATATGTATTTGTATAGATTAATATTCATATATACTGAAACATATCCATGGTTTGAGAATAAAAATTACAGATAATTTACACAATTGTTAAAAAGTCCCGATAGCCGAGTGGTTTGGTGGTCGGAATTTCGAGTCGAGAGACCCGAGTTCGATCCCCAAGTGGCAGGCTCGTACCAATGAGTTTTTCAAAAACTTATGTACGAATTATATCGTTGGCTTGGACATAAAGGCGGCGACGGGCTCACCACCTGTCACGTTGTCCCGAAAATATCTTCGGTGGAAGGTGGGTCAAAGGGACTTAATTGTCTAGACTAGACCTCTGTTTATTTATTTTATTTACACAATTGTTAGTCCCCAGCGGGGGATTATTTTTAATTCGAAATAAACAAAAATATCTTCACGCCATTCCCAATACTGCGGTAGACGCCATTTCCAATACATGTTGGTAACTAGACAATTAAGTCGTTTCGACCCACCTTCCACCGAAGATATTTTTGAGGCAACGTAACAGGTGGTGAGCCCGTCCAAGGGAAGATTGCATGGACATGAGAAGAATATGAATCGTCAAAGCTAACGATTCGAAAAAACCTATTGGTAGCTGAAACCTAGCCTGCCATCTGAGGATCGAACTCGGGTCTCTCGACTCGAATTCCGATCACCCAACCACTCGGCTATCGTGACTCTATTATTCGAAATAAATATCATATTCCGTGAGTATGATGTTCCTTGCTTAGATATCTTAGGTACACTGTTCGTTAGATTTTATTTTTATTTATTATGTAATAGTTATCTACGCTGGTTTCTGCAGAAAAGTTACTGCAATAAGAGGATCCGTGACAGATTGCAGTCGAAGCGACCTCTACCGGGTGCTAGTCCGTTCACAAACTACGCTACCCATGGTTCCATAAAATGTCGGACTTGTATTCAATTATATAAAGTTCTATAATTATAATATTAATGAACAATACTTTATTTACAGAAACTAAATTATGTTATAATAAATAAATAAATATCTTCACGCAATTCCCAATACAGAGGTAGACAGAGACAGACAAGACAATTGTAGACAATTAAGTCCCTTCGACCCACCTTCCACCGAAGATATTTTTCGGGACAACGTGACAGGTGGTGAGCCCGTCGCCGTCTTTACGTTCAAGCCAACGATATAATTCGTACATAAGTTTTTGAAAAACCCATTGGTACGAGCCTGCCACCTGGGAATCGAAATCGGGTCTCTTGACTCGAAATTCCGACCACTCCACCACTCGGCTATCGTGACTTACCTATTATGACCGTGTGGTAACGGTATAAGAATGTTGCCACTCCTTTCCTCCCGTGGTTGTCGTAAGAAACGACCAAGGGAAAGGGCCTAGAATATTCTAATGGCAACCGATAGATAGCGGGATAACCATCTCTAAAAATGCCAGACCAAAATAATCAGACCGAAGATGGGCAGCAGCGTCTGCGGTGCGAGTGGTCTGGTACTGCGATCTTCAATCCGCTTCCACAGCGTGGCGATTATGACAAATCCTCCCCATGGGAGAGGCCTATGTCCTGCAGGGGACTTTGACAGGCCTTTATGTATGTATGTATGAATGTAAAAGTTATTTGGTAGAGACATGGATTAATTAAAAGGCCACATTTTATTCAGCGGCTTATGGGATTTCATTTACTATAATTGGGGGTCACTTATTGGGGTTAATTGTCAAAATAGCTACCTCATTTGGGAAAATGTGTAAATATATAAAAAGAAAACTTACAGATAACGTGGAAAAGGATCCTGTAAGGGAAGGTTTCCTATGGCACGCGGATACCAGAGCGCGGATACGCGCTGCAGAGCAGAGGTACCAGACACTTCTCAGGTAACACATTATTACCCATCGGTCTTCCAAGTTTGGTTTGGTGTATTTCGAGATATTTCTCCCGCCATCTGTCAGAAACATAATTTTCAAGGCTATTCCTCTAGTCGCCTGATACGATACCCACGGGAAGAGAGGTGGTGGTGGCATATTCTGACACCACATACCAATGGTTTTTACGTTATTAGATTTTTAATGATTAAATTGTCATTGGTACTTATTACTAAGAGATTGTTGTACCCAAGTAGTAGTTGTCCCAAAATATCTTTGGTGGGAGGTGTATATGATGTGTATATGGGAGGGAGATGTATATAGTTATACCGCCCAAGTTCTCTTGTTTATATATACCAAAATTTAATGACGATCATGAGATCGTTTCTTACAATTAACGACATCATTACGTGAGTTGAATGCGTTCTATCGTTAATGATAGAAATAAAACGGGATTCATTAAAGTTTGATGTTCATTTGATAATGCTGCTGCGGTTCAAATTTAAACATTGAAGAGTGAAAATTTTAAGTTTTACATTTTGTAGAAAGTTATTCGGTTAGATTTTTTATACTGAGATTATCGGAATATTTTTTTATAATTGAGGAATATTTTTTTATAAAGTCCCGGATTCGATTCCCGGTCGGATCAACGTAGAAATCACTTCTTCTACATTTTCTCGGGTCGGGGTGTTTGTGGAGCCTTCGTTGTTTCTGATTCCATAATACAAGGGCTTAAGCTGCTTACTTTGGGATCAGAGCCATGTATGTATGTTGTACATATACATACATGTCTATCTTTCTATTCTTCTTCCACGATGACGGATTTTTAAAATAAAATCCTCTGCAAACGATTTAAGTATGTCGATGTGAATGCGCATTTTTCATACTGGATACTGAGCTATAGCTTCCTTCTAATATAAATTATTACCTCAAAGAGGTATATTTTTCACTACCTGTCACGTTGTCCCGAAAATATCTTCCGTGGAAGGTTGGTCAAAGAGACTTAATTACTAAAGAGACTAGACCTCTGTCTACCCCTCTATTGAGAATTGCGTGAAAATATTTATTTAATTTTTATAGGCATATTTCTTTGGGGTAATTAATTCTTGAAATGTGAATCGACGAGACTTAATAATCAATACCTCTATCTACCCCAGTAAAATACGTAAAGATATAAAAGAAATATTCTAGAACTAGGACTAGGACTGTCTACGATTCACGAACAGTACGGGTCGTCTATCGGTGGTCGGTCGGGATCCTAGCTGGCAGCAAAATGAAAAAGTGGCGGCTCTCATAAATTACCAGCGGCGGTTGGAGCATACCGTGACGCGTAATTGTGGCGGAGTCACGAAACTAGCGCAGGGGTCAGGCAGCGGGGCTCGTGATAATGCAAGAGCCGGCGACATATTTGATATAGTATTTTTTTTTGCGAAGAATATGCATAAGGATAAATACACATAGATGCATAGATATAGATAACATCATATATGTTGCTCTGATCATAAAGTTAAGGAATCGGAAACAATTCCTAAATAAATTTCTTAAACCTATTAAAAGGGAGGTTTTGCATATTTATTGGGATTTTGTTGTAGAAGTGTATACATCGCCCCATGAACAATTTATTTACTCTAAGGAGTCTATGGAGTTACTTACTCTATAGATGTAGATCGAATCGAATTACAAATAAAACACTTGTAGTAACACTTCATATTTATGGAGCGTAACGCCATATGTTTAATATGACCTTATAAGAGGCTATAGTCTTAACAACTTATACAATTATATCATTTATTTGTAAATATTAATATCAGAACAACATCCTTACTAATTTAAAAATTATACTTATTTATTTACACCATCATCAAATTCTTTATTTATAACTAATTCGATATTACTATGTAAGTTGAATAAACGTAGTAGTGACAAATATTAAGATTTATATAAAAATATAAGTGAATTCAGTTGTACTGCACATCTTTATGTGGTGGTATCGCCTTAAGAATATGCCACACCATTCCTTATTGGGTGTTGTAATAACATCTTCACGCAATTCCCAATACAGGGATAGACAGAGGTCTAGTCTAGACAATTAAGTCCCTTCGACCTTCCACTAAAGATATTTTCGGGACAACGTGGCAGGTGGTGAGCCCGAAAAAAATGCCTGAAATTTTTCATGAGGGTGAATCCAACTCGCTAACCGTCGTGACTATCTCGTAAATTTACATATCAAAATAAATTTTAGAGGAAAAGGATTAATAGGCTCAAAGCCTATGGAGAAGAATGAAAGATGGGTCGAAAGTATTTAATAGCCGAGACATCTGTCTACCTCAGGGAAAATGCGATAAGAATGAAGACGGCGACAGACTCATCAACTGTTACGTATTCCTAAAAAATTTCTTCGTTGGAAGATGGATTGAAAAGTCTTAATTGACTAGACCTCTATCTTCCCCTGGATTAGCGTAAATATATTTTTTATTTAAAAAAAATATGCAAGCCTTAAATTGTTTCAATTCAAGGCCAAGATCGTAATCGTCATTTTACAATAGTCGTCGTCAAACTACTAGTAAAAATTACTAGTAAAATTGCAAATTATAGTAACTAGCTCTTCGCCTATACAACCGCACCCGTACATTTCAGCTCTCTAGTATCCAGCGCGGACGAGCCAATCTAGTGGCGTGCCCCGGCGTCGTTTGTCGGCCCCGATTTATTGTCATCGATCTGCCGATATCGGCGCAACCACCTACCTATCCAGTACTGTTGATCGCCAAATACCACCTTGTTCTCGTAATTGGTACAAGGGAGATGAGATAGTTTCACACCTATACCGTGTAGCGGGGTAGGAAGTACTTTAAGTACTTAAACGCTGTATGTAAGGAGTATCCAATAAATAGCAGTTAAGTTTGCAGGTTTTATTTGAAAGGAATTGAATTTATTTCATAATCATGATTTGAGGTGTTCGTTTCCGTTTGTATTTAAAGTTTCTGATCATTCCTATATTATTTTATATGTGTGATATTTTTTATAAAAAATGTCTTAAGCTAGTTTAATTTATTATTACAAAATAGGTTAATATTTACGAAATAAGCTATAAATATTCATATTATATGTAAATATTTTATGGTTACTGGGTTTTGGCGATAGTATGTTATATTAATTATAAACATTTTTGACACAACGTCTTTATGTGCCAGTCAACGATATAAATCGTACGTAAGTTTTAAAAAAGCTCATTGGTAAGAGTCTACCACCTGCTCGACTCATACCAATCCTGGAACGAACTCTGGTCTCTTGACTCGAATTCCAATCACCCAACCACTCGGCTATCGTAAAGAAAGTAATTAAAAGTTTTTTTGTATACAGAGATATGAATGAATGAGAATAAAGACAGCGACAGGCTCACCACTTGCCAATTTGTCTCAAAAATGTTTTTAGTGAAAGGTGGGTCGAAAGACAGACCTCAGTCTACCCCTGTTGGGAAAA
Source organism: Sericinus montela (assembly GCA_029286605.1). NCBI lineage: Eukaryota > Metazoa > Arthropoda > Insecta > Lepidoptera > Papilionidae > Sericinus > Sericinus montela. The sequence continues at coordinate 8,132,352 of JAGSMR010000007.1, read as the reverse complement.
TACGTGAAGTTATTTATTAATTTTTTAATCATTTACAGATATACCTACGTATAGAATTATACCCTGTGTGATTAAAAAAATCTTATGAAAACAAACTTTTAATACTATGTAAATTATACACAGTCAGGTCATAAGTATTGTCACTCAGTAAAAACTTTTCTTTTAGAATGCTGACCACAAAAAAGTTTATTGAATTTGAATTTCGAATTGTTCTTGAAAATAAAACTGTATACTTTTAAGAATTTAAGTCATTTTTAAATATGGAGTGAACGCTTAAAGAAGACCGTGTTGCAGTTATTGCGTAGCATCGTTGCGGTTACGCGCCAATTTAAATTTTGACATACTGAAAAATTGAATATAACCAAAAGAGTCGTTTATCGTACCATCAAACGATACAATGAAGACTCTAGTGTAGATGACAGGTCAAGAAGTGGTCACCCTCGGTCTGTTAGGACTCCAGCAGTGATAAAAGCTGTGAAGGCGCGAATTCAAATAAATCCCAAACGTAAGCAGAAACTGTTGGCCCTTCAGGTGGGATTAAGCAGAACCACAGTCAAAAGGGTGTTAAATAAAGACTTAGGGCTTCGGGCATATCGAAGAAAAACAAGACATTGTTTGAATGCTTGTCTAATGGACCTGAGACTGAAGAGATCCTGCGCTTTGTTGAAGCGGTAGCTCCAGTCAAGATTTGAATCCGTTAGATCTCCAATTTGGAGTCACTCATGACATCCTTGATTAAGGCAGCCGCCGATATTGACATGGAACTCGTTCGTGCTGCGATAGACGACTGGCCGCACAGATTGAAGGCCTGTGTTCAAAATCACGGAGGTCATTTTGAATAAACTTTAGTGTTCTAAGAATCTATGTTTTGTTAAGTTCATTTTGGTATATAAATTGTTGCATAATGAATAAACTTTTTTCAATTATTTTATTTTCAACATGTGACAGAATTTATGACCTGACATGGGAGACATTAATTAATTAAGACAAAAAATAATAAAGAGATTTCCGTAATTCACTGGCTGGAAATACTAAAAACCAGGCCTGAGACAAAATAAATGTCATGGCATTATGCTGTTTGAACTCCGCTGCCCAAAGTATAGCGAATAATAAAACATACATACGTGTTTCGCCTCAAAACAAGGCATTATCAAGCGAGTATACTCTATGATGAGCGACCGCAGATACTTTTTGACTCTGCGGTCGCTCATCTTTTTCAATAACAACTTTACAATGAATTTCCGCAAAGTAACGCCTGAGTCAATTAACTATGCTAGTAGAACATAAATTTAAGCTTGTTTGTTTTTCAGGCGCCTACTCTAACTTATTAAATCATTAAAATCATTTTATACTTATAAGGTTGTCTTTTATTAAGTCGTTTTATAGTACCTTTCTTTTCTAACGTATACATTTTTGTATACAAAAGTATTATATCAACTTCAACCAAACCCGCGATCTACAGAAAAAGTAAAGTACAGTTATAATTTTTCTCCGAGTTTTTAGTTCCTCTAAACATCAAACCGCATCTAGACGTTCATTTTTCTTAAACATAGAACAATTCACGTCAAAACAATCTGGTAAAACAAACAAAGGGAACAAAACGAAGCCGGATCAACCGAACAAAAGATCGTCTCATGAGTCCGTTGTTATGTCAAGCAACTAGAGCAAAAACTGAACGCAAGACCATGACGCTCGTGTTTCACCATTGTTCACCTTCACGACTATTTTCCGGGGAGCGGCTGTGGTAAGCTTCGCGACAGCCAATGACGCTAGAGCTTACGCAAAACCACGCCTTAATGAACGCCCACCTCGTCACGTAATTCGACCACAATGGGTCACTTTGATAACTTAGATTGTGTCACGTTAACCTTTTATGTTTTAAGTAATGACTTATCAGCCAACTATATTTCGGGCGGTTCGTTGCTTCATAGACCGTGAGTGTTTTCCTATTTGGATACATATATATATTAAATTAGCGGCCAGAAAAAGTCGGTGTAACAGGACAGGCTCACCACCTGTCACGTTTTCCCAAAACAAGCTGCAGTTGTCAGACCTCTCAAAAAGTCCACTGCACGATGTAGACCTCGTCCGCAATAAAATTTTGTTATAATCGCCAAGGTACACAAACAATTGGCAACGTTTACTGACACTTTAAACGCTGCTGCCCGTCACAGGTCTGCTTAATTTTTTTATAAGGACTCAATTCCTAACGTAATTAATAACATAATTTGCTAATATCAATAAATAAATAAATGTCTTCACGCAATTCCCAAAACAGAGGTAGAGAGGTCTAGTCTAGACAATTAAATCTAGACACCTTCCACCGAAGATATTGTCGGGACAACGTGACGGGTGGTGAGCCCGTCGCCGTCTTAGTGTGCAAGCCAACGATATAAATCGTACATAAGTTTTTAAAAAACCCATTGATACGAGCCTGCCGCCTGGGGATCGAACACGGGTCTCTTGACTCGAAATTACGACCACCCAATCACACGGCTATCGTGACTTATTCTAATAATATTATGAATTATTCTAATTATCTTGACTTATTCTAATATCATATTTTGCTATACCTGTGTAATGTAACTGAGACTCAAATTATTATTCATAAGACATTGTAAGGACATAGTCTGCAAATAAACATTTGAATTTGAACCTCAACTGAATTGTCACGATATTTTGTACCTATGATATTGATGAACCGATAATCTTCGGGGTTGCCGTTTCGTATCCTGTCGAGACTAAACATTTCTTGATAAATAGAATGTTTTTATTCGATTCATGGACGTTTATATGTGTATTTTGACGGTCGTATATTCAAATATATCTATTCAAATATGTATCTATGTATGTTATAGCTTTCGCTTGGATACTAAGACGGCGTTAAGCTCACCATCTATCACAATGGGCCAAATTGGCTTTAGTGAAAGGTGGGTTGAAAGGACTTAATTGTCTAGACCTCTGTCTGCTCAGTTCTGTTGTAAAATAGATAAGAAAAAAATGTTATTATCCTTTTTAAGATGTCGATAAATTAACAATTAGACTTGAAAACAAATGTAATATTTAACGCATGTTAAGTATTTGGTGGCGAAGTCGAGTCAACTGATATCCAAATTATTCAAATACAATTCCCACTGAATAGTAAATACAAAAACATCTATTCAGATAGTAAATTACAATTGAATTGTTACATGTTAAATGATAATGGTGTGCCAGTATACGACAGCTCCGAGGTCAGGTCAGTCCGGCACGACGAAAGTCGCGGGTACGAAACCCCCAAATGTCAGTTGAAGTTTTTTTAAATCTCTACTTCTTATAATTTGAAACATTGACATTTGTTTCGTGGCGATATTGCGAATTTCCTGTAAAAAATTGCAACCACATCACAGTATAACAAACTCGTGTAATCTAGAAACTTCCTTCGAAACACCAGCGCATTTATTAACAGAGGCTTATCTTAATGAGAGTCTCACGTAAAAGCGATAATGCTAAATTGGCACAATATTCAGCTCGTGACGTAGAGGTTGAGGGCTGCCCGTGATACGGATGTATCGATATATCGACTTAATTGCATCGATACATCGAGCAATCCTATCGATCCCGGTCACAGTTTCACGCGCGCACGACGTACCACCTTCATTACCTCCCCTGTAATGCATCGATAAGAAGCTGATTTGTACGGCTTACGTAAGTAATGCCGTGATACAGGTTTCGTATTTCTCTTCCTCTGTATTAATTGTGGATATTTGTTGTGTGTACGTGTTTGGTGTCTTTTATCTACAGGTAAACGATTACATTTTATACGTTTTGTTTGTATAAGACTTGCCACTGAAGTAGAAAGGTAAGGTTAGTTGGTAGTGACCGTGCTTTCGAAGCTTATGGTTGTGTATTCGAATCTCAGTACAGGCAAACATTGCGATAAATAAGAATATTTGATATATATTTAAATTTCAATTGGACACTAAGACGGCGATATCGTCGTATAAAGGTGGGTTGAATTAAGTGTCTTAATTGTCTAGTCCTCTGTCTATTTCTGGGAAAATGCGTGAAAATGAATAATTAAATAATTTACCAATAAGAAATTTAGGTATAAAAAATGTGGATTATATTCTTTAAAGTACATACATACATACATATAATCACGCCTTTTCCCGTAGGGGTAGGCAGAGACCACTTCTTTCCACTTGCTACGATCCTTACATACTTTTTTCGCTTCATCCACTTTCATTATTCTCTTCATACGTTCTCTTCGATTCAGGGTACTCTTGACCTGGCCTTTTTTCAGGACGCCCATGATTTGGTCTCGAAACGTCCGCCGAGGTCTTCCCCTTCCTACACTTCCACTCACACCCGCCTTATATGCTTTTTTCGTCAATCGTTCTTCATTCATTCTCTCGAGATGGCCAAACCATCTCAGCATACCTTTCTCAATTTTAGTCACTATATCTTCTTTCAGACCACAACGATTCCTTATTTCACTATTCCTTATCCTGTCGCTCGGTTTAACTCCTAACATACTTCTTAATGCCCTCATCTCAACTGCATTTACTCTGCTTTCATGTTTTACTCTGCTTTCCTCTGCCATACCCAACTTTCACTTCCGTACATGAGTGTCGGAACCAAAACTCCCATATGCACAGCCAAACGAGCCTTGTTAGATACCATCCGACTGCTCATAAAGGAGCGCAAAGCTCTATTCACCATGTTTCCTGCATTCACTCTTCTTTCAATACCACTCTCACACTTTCCATCTCTTGTGAACTTTGAACCTAGATACGCAAACTCATTCACCTGTTCAATTTGTTCATCTCCAATCATTTTATTGCAGTATGTCATGGCCTCATCTCTTTCAAACCCCATCACTATCGTCTTCTTTACATTCATCTTCATCCCCTTTCTAACAAAAGCTCCACTCATAGCAGTTACCATCTCCTGCAACTCCTCGGCTGAAGACGCAAGTAATACTTGATCATCAGCATAGAGAAAACATTTGACGAGTAACTCATTCCTTCTCAACCCACTTTCATTCTCTTTTAAATCTGTCAAGTAATTGTGCATGAACAGATTAAACAGCCACGGTGACGCTACACATCCCTGTCTAACACCTTTTTCGATATTAAACCATTCAGTGTATGCCCCGTTTATCCTTATACAAGCACAGGAATCCCTATAAAGAGATTGCAATGCTCGTATGAGGATACTGCTGACACCTTTCACGGACAGTGCTGACCACAATTCATTCCTCACCACTCTATCATAGGCCTTTTCTAGATCCACGAACGTGCAATAGACCTTCTGGTTTTTAGCCAGACGCTTTTCGGCTATGCACCGCAAGGAAAAGACCTGATCCGTACACCCCATTCCCTTTATAAAAGTGATACTACTTTGTCCGAAATCGATAATGTCGATAAATTTCTGTTAAGAGTATTTTATGGATAATTACAACTGTGGTATATCCCGACCACAGTTCTAATAAAGTGAAAACTTCTTATACGAATATAATTTTTTCTCAGTGCATTTTTTTGTGTTTTGACAATAATTTTGGTTAGTTTAAAAATACAGTTAGGTCAAGGTCTACTCACAAATATTCTATGATAGATTAAAGCAAGAGAAAAATAATAAATAAATAAATATCTTCACGCAATTCCCAATACAGGGGTAGACAGAGGTCAAGTCTAGACAATTAAGTCCCTTTGACCCACCTTCCACCGAAGATATTTTCGGGACAACGTGACAGGTGGTGAGCCCGTCGCCGCCTTTATGTCCAAGCCAACGATGAAATTCGTACATAAGTTTTTTTTTGAAAAACTCATTGGTACTGCCACCTGGGGATCGAACTCGGGTCTCTCGACTCGAAATTCCGACCACCCAACAACTCGGCTATCGTGACTTAGTAAAGCAAGAGAACATTGTAATATTTGGAAAGAAGGTTTATATAGTATTATTATATATATTTATTTATAGTTATATATATTTATAGTCTTTAGCAAACTATTCTCAACAATGTCATAATCCATTATGGTTAGAATACGTACCTAAAAGTGGTTATCAAATTGAAATTTTGACTCTCTCTCTAGGTACATCCAACATACTCGTAGTAGAATTCGGTAATTATCAAGAAAGTGAAAACCATCTTATTGAGATTTTCACTCTGTTTACGACTTCTAAAAACACAGTCACTTACCCGTACCAAGTGTCTACAAATAACTGTATCAAAACCTTTTTATATATACATAACGTCCTATAAAAGTCGTATACAGAAAGTAGACCCCTCCCGTAAGGCAGAGTTTGACATAAGAGTCTCCGAGAATTTGGATCTGGTATTTTTCGAAATGTTTATCTGCCATCGATTGCATTATTAAGGTATTTTTCCCTTAGTCATCTCTTCCTACACCCACGTGAGGAGGTGGATGGTACGTTTTTACGTCTATAGCAAATGGCGAAACACAGCATCTCTGTTATTTTAAAGTGTCTCTCAAAAATCTCAGTTTCTAGATGCGACAGATTTGATGTAGTCTCGTGTATTATCGTGCGATTACGCTCTGGACTTGAACTCACGATCGCATTACGGGACGTTAATATGCGTCAACGGTACTCGGAGATCTCGGCGCTACATCAGCTCGGTGGCGGTCTCGGGTTCATTCCGATCACGTACTTAATTGTGCTCGCATCTATGACCGCACTTTCTAAAATTCTTTAAAACTTCACAGAGGAAATATACCGAATGGATTCGCGCCACGTAACCGATAGTGGTGAATCGAGTTATTTACAGAGAGATATACATGCAGACATATCTTCATGCATTCCTAACAGGGTATCCAGGGAGAAAAGATCATTTACTGATGCAGTCTTTTCAAAATGCTTTCGCTTTTAAGACATTAATAATTTTCTTTTTACAACTACAGACCGTAGTGTAAAAAATAATTATAATTTATGTTTTTTTTTGTATATTTAAATTTATATTAAACGCTTGGCTGTGGCTCATGTTATTGAAATTATTCTTTAGGGATAGCAATGGAAAGAACATTATTTACAACTAAACAGTTTGTGAGCCAATCGTCGTCTTAGTCTTATCCTTAGCCAACGGGGCCATATATCATAGATAGATACTATATATTTACAAATATATTTTCATGGATATTTAAGTTTATGTTATACGAGTTGTGTAAAAATTTCAAGAAAATAGTTAAAAAATAAAAATACTTTTGAATAAGACTGCATTGAATTGGAGGTTCCAACCGAGAATCGAACTGGAATCACTAGATACGATGTCACACCAGAAAGGCACGACGCTATTATGAAAATATTATTTTTAAAGAATTTCTATTTTTAACTAACACTTTTTCTTTGGCCGACTTTGTTACGTAGGTTGATATTTGGTATCTTTCTTAGTCTTTGATTAGTGGTAAATATCTTTCCTATAATTTTTCTTTTAAGCATAGGCACCAATCAAATGGAGGACGTGTAAACATTACGATATAGTTTTCATCACTTTCCGGACCTAAAATAAAATGCATAACGGATCAATAAGACGATAATGTTATATTGGCCACCAGTCACGATTTTGCCAAAGAAGTAGCTGTACCAATTATTAAAAAACAAACCGGCCGATTGTATTAAAAGGTAACTATGTCTACATCCGCAATAAAGATAAAGAATAATCTATTATTATATTATATTCCATACCAAGCGTCACGATAGCCGAGTGCTTGGGTGGTCGGAATTCGCGTCAAAATACCCGAGTTCGATCCCCAGGTGGCAGACTTGTCTCAATTGTTTTTTTTTTTCAAAACCGGCGGCTGACTCACCACCTGTCACGTTATCCCAAAAATAACTTCGATGGAAGGTGGTTCGAAACGACATAATTGTCTAGACCTCTGTCTACCCCTGTATTGGGAGGGGAGTGAAGATATTTATTTATTTATTTATTCATATTACCATATTTAGCTTTGCAGGACGTGCCAAAGAAATGGACATACACACATACAAATATACATACTGATGAAAATTATTTTTCACACGTAACTACCAGTCTAACAGTCACTCCATTATTAAGCCGCAGTGTTTCTCCTTCTGGGTGTCATAAGAGGCGACTCAGGAAAAATCCTTTGAAATGTCTACCGACAGATAGTAGAATAACTGTCTCCAAATACGAGTATATCAGATCAAAATTCTGTAGACCGACAATTGGCATCATTAAGAGTACCATAATGATGCCAATTGTCGGTAATAATTAAGAGTACCTTAACCAACTTATAATTTAGTAAAAGTTGATATTGAATAAATAAATAAATATTCCATTAACAATACAGGGGTAGACAGAGTCGTTTCGACCCACCTTCAACGGAAGACGTTTTTGGGACAACGTGACAGGTGGTGAGCCCGTCGCCGTCTTAATGTCCAATCCAACATATACAAATGTAATTTGTTCATAAGTTTTTGAAAAACCCTTTGCTACGAGCCAGCTGGGGATCGAACTCAGGTCTCTTTGCTCGAATTCCAACCACCCAACAACTCGGCTATCGTGACTTTAACATTGAAAATCCTTCATTTATAAATCCGTCATTGAAATAACGTATCCTGTTGTATCATAAGAGTAAGAGACAGAGAGAGAGAGAGAGAGAGAGAGACACCTCGACAGACATCTCGAAAAATAACACACCAAAATAAAACTGCCAGGCAGCAGTGTAATCTGGTCTCTCTCTCTGGTACTGCGATCATAAATTCTCATGCTAAGCATGGCGATTATGGTGCGCTCTCTTTACAGAAGATACCTATATCCTGCAGTGAACTTTAACAGGCTTTTAAGAAAGTAAGTAATGAGATAAAGATTATTTCTTTTATTAAGTTTCAAAAGACAATAGAGACATAGGTATTGAATTTATCGGTTAACTCCATCTACGGAAACAAACATACCGTGAAATAAATTGAAATTGAACGAAAATAAATATGGCGGCCAGATGCGGTCTATCTGTCGGACAGAGCGGACGTAAGCTTGATCAGATGATTGTTAAATTATTAGCGCTATTAATAATGATTCTCTGCTAACTTTAATTGGTCAGTTGCAATCACGACTTCGAGAATGAGGCTGTAACGAATGCTGTAAATCCATTTAATATATGAAACAAACAGAATTCGTTCAAACAAAGTTTTATGTTTTATATAAAGTTCTATATAATGTAGAATAGACTAATTCAGGCAATAAACATAAAATAATAATAAACATAAATGTATAAACATAAACATATTTGTAATAAACATATATAGATAGAGACAACATCACATACATTGCTCTAATCTCAATATAAGATACTAAAGCACTTGTGGTAGGGGAATCAGAAACAACGAAGGCACCATAAACACCCAGATCCGAGAAAATGCAGACAAGTGGTTTTTCTACATTGACCCGACCGGGAATCGAACCCGGAACCTCGAAATGGCGACACCTTGAAAAGCGGTGTTTACATACACCACGGAGGTTGTCAAGTCGTCAATGTATTCGAACATTGTATAACTAGACAACTAAAGAACGAATTCACTCTAAAGTTTTAGCATTCGTTACAACCCGCAACTTGCGATACAGACGAAGCTAAGATCGATGTGTTTCCTCATTGCGGGCGTGGCGGACCGCCCGCGGATCCCCTCGGTACGCACACTGTTTTATTGATCGACACGTACCAATAATTGAGTACGCTCGGTCCGGTCAGACGCGGCGTTCGTTAACGTCCGATTTATTTGGTTTCTTTACCCGATTGCGTGACTATTTCGTTTGGTATTGTATTCAATCTTACCGTCGGTAGTCCGAACTTGAAACATTTGCAAATCGATTAATATCCGTATCTATTGTGAACTAAGGATCGCACGCTACGCTAAACTACGCTCGCCAATCCGCTTGCCAAGCGTGGTGATTATGGCAATTGCTTCTTTTGTTAGTGGCCCATTTCTACAGTGAACTTTAGTGGACAGGCTGTTAAATAAGTAAGTAAACAGAAGAACAACAGAAGTTTGCTGAAACGCTAGGAATCGAATTCCCTGCTATATTGACATCATAACTCACAAAGTCTTTAAAGATGTTTCTCATTGACGGAAAAAAATATTAAATGTCACGCAATTCCCAATACTTAATTATTTACTTAATTATTAATTGTCTAGACTAGACCTCTGTCTACCCCTGACAGAGGTCTAGTCTAGACAATTATGTCCCTTTGACCCACCTTCCACCGAATATATTTTTGGGGACCACGTGACAGGTGGTGAGCCCGTCGCCGTCTTTATATCCAAGCAAACGATATATTTCGTACATAAGTTTTTGAAAAACCCATTGGTACGAGTACTCTCGACTCGAAATTCCGACCACCCAACTACTCGGCTATCGTGACTTAAAAAAAAGTCTCATTGACGGGATAAACGAAATGTGTCTTCAAGTGAATTTATTGTTTGTAACTATAGGGATATAGGCGATTATGGCAAATTCTCCCTCGCAGGAGAAGCCTACGTGCTGTAGTGGAATTTACAAACCGTTTTAATCTCGAAACTCTTTCATCTTCCCAGTAGGGTAGGTGGGATCTATACAATAGGATCCATACGAAAGATTCCACCTACCCCAGTAGGGTAGGTGGGATCTTTCGGTCCACACTTTACAGAATCTTATTGGGGATATAATGACAGGTGGTGAGATCACGTATCGCTCGAAAGAGAGAGAGTTGCGGATTCTCTAAAAGAACTTGGTAGTTAGTTAAATAACGTTTGAGTGTAATGAGAAATGGAGGGGCCATTTTACATTACAGACTTAGAATAACTCAAATGTTGGCGCAGCGGGAGCCGCTTTCTCTCCGCTAACAAATATTTGGCAAGACCTTATAAAATAACTACACTACTGCACAATGATATCTACACCACCAATCTTTTATAACACAAATCACAATAGTAAGGTAGGTAGAACTTATTAACTTTATTTATCTTCATGCATTTTCCCAATACTAAAGTAGACTGTGGTGCTGCCGTCTTAACTTTCACCGAAGGTAGTTTGGGACAACGAGACAGGTGGTGAGCCTACCTTAGTGACCAAGCCAAGGATACAATCTGCTTATTCGTAGACATATTCTCTTAGATAATGATGGTTATTTAAGATGAATCTGTCTAACGCTATGTTTGCGGTGGATTTTTACAGGCCGTTATGTATGATACTTGTTAGTATTAAACAGTCTGTAGTCTAAAAGTATTCAAACACTACGTGTCCGTTGTTAGACAGACAGAACAGAACAGAGTAGAGATTGAGTAATTTGAAAATTTCACCGTTAAATAATTAATTGAATTGCGGTGGTGAATCGCCCAAGGAATATGCCACTGATAATTTATAAGAACGTGCTTTACTATTTATAGATATGTATCTATTACGGATAGATGGCGAGATAACCATCTTGAGGTGTATAGTCATCTCGCCATCTATCCGTAAATTTGTCGGTGGCTAATTGCATTTTCGAGGCTTATTAGTAGTTAGGCCTTTGACACCCCCATGGGAAGAGAGGAAGTGGTATATTGTTACGCTGTGATCACACGCGTGTTTTAAAGTATCTAACAATAATTATTACATAAATATATGAATATTTATGTTTGCATTAGTGTAACGTATTGTTTGTTATCCCATTAATGATATAATAAAATATGTATAAAGTATTGTTGTAGAGATTTATGTAAAGTATATTTCTATATTTTTGAGTATTTACTATTTTTTATTGTAATAATTGCTTTGTTTTTATGTAAAAATTTCTGTTAAACTTAATGATTTGCACTCATCACAAGATTCTCTGTTTAAACCAAAGGTAGACTGGTAGAGAATGCCTTTCGGCATCAAGTACGCAATTTTGTACATCTTTTAATTGTGAAAATGTAGTTTAAATAAATAAATAATGTTTAGCAGTCATTGCTATAGGAGTAACACGGTTCTTTTTCTAATTCGACATTTGCCCGCTGTCATATATTCAGGTCATGGGTCATTTCGGATTGACTATTGTATCCGGCGCTGCAGTACACATAATTATGTGCACCGCCCGGCCTCCTTTGTAATTTGACTCGCGATAGGCTCTCAGATAAGGATCTAAAAGTACGGACTAATGTTGCTTTGTTCGTAGTTCGAAAATAGTGATGTTTTCGGTTCAGCCGATACAATAAGCGATCAGGTTGATAAAGAATAAAGACTTTGTACTTAGCGATTAGATATATGAATTGCTAAAATTTTATATAACTTTATACATACGTAACTTAATAGATTAAGTCACGATAGCCGAGTTGTAGGGTGGTCGGAATTTCGAGTCGAGAGACCTGAGTTCGATCCCCTGGTGGCATGCTCGTACCAATGAGTTTTTCAAAACTTAGCTTGGACATTAAGACGACGACGGCTCACCACCTGTTACATTGTCACGAAAATATCTTCGGTGGAAGGTGAGTCAAAGGGACTTAATTGTCTAGACTAGACCTCTGTCTACCCCTGTATTGGGAATTGCGTGTAGATATTTTTAAACATACGTAGCCTATTTCTATCAAAAAGTCTCTTGATAATTAAAAAGTACACAAGATTAGAACTCTCTTCACGTATTTTCTTAATACTGGGGTATAAAGAGATCTGTGGTCGTAAGGTATAATTGGTATAAATGTGTCACGATATAACTGTTAGGTGTCGGAAGGGCGATTAAGGAAAACTTTTGAAATTGAATCTATTTTCAAAACTGCAAGTGGCTAACGATAGTTGGCGAGATAACCATCTTGAGGTGTATAGTCATCTCGCCATCTATCCGTAAATTTGTCGGTGGCTAATTGCATTTTCGAGGCTTATTAGTAGTTAGGCCTTTGACACCCCCATGGGAAGAGAGGAAGTGGTATATTGTTACGCTGTGATCACACGCGTGTTTTAAAGTATCTAACAATAATTATTACATAAATATATGAATATTTATGTTTGCATTAGTGTAACGTATTGTTTGTTATCCCATTAATCATATAATAAAATATGTATAAAGTATTGTTGTAGGGATTTATGTAAAGTATATTTCTATAGTTTTGAGTATTTACTATTTTTTATTGTAATAATTGCTTTGTTTTTATGTAAAAATTTCTGTTAAACTTAATGATTTGCACTCATCACAAGATTCTCTGTTTAAACCAAAGGTAGACTGGTAGAGAATGCCTTTCGGCATCAAGTACGCAATTTTGTACATCTTTTAATTGTGAAAATGTAGTTTAAATAAATAAATAATGTTTAGCAGTCATTGCTATAGGAGTAACACGGTTCTTTTTCTAATTCGACATTTGCCCGCTGTCATATATTCAGGTCATGGGTCATTTCGGATTGACTATTGTATCCGGCGCTGCAGTACACATAATTATGTGCACCGCCCGGCCTCCTTTGTAATTTGGACTCGCGATAGGCTCTCAGATAAGGATTTAAAAGTACGGACTAATGTTGCTTTGTTCGTAGTTCGAAAATAGTGATGTTTTCGGTTCAGCCGATACAATAAGCGATCAGGTTGATAAAGAATAAAGACTTTGTACTTAGCGATTAGATATATGAATTGCTAAAATTTTATATAACTTTATACATACGTAACTTAATAGATTAAGTCACGATAGCCGAGTTGTAGGGTGGTCGGAATTTCGAGTCGAGAGACCCGAGTTCGATCCCCTGGTGGCATGCTCGTACCAATGAGTTTTTCAAAAACTTAGCTTGGACATTAAGACGACGACGGGCTCACCACCTGTCACATTGTCACGAAAATATCTTCGGTGGAAGGTGAGTCAAAGGGACTTAATTGTCTAGACTTGACCTCTGTCTACCCCTGTATTGGGAATTGCGTGTAGATATTTTTTTAAAACATACGTAGCCTATTTCTATCAAAAAAGTCTCTTGATAATTAAAAAGTACACAAGATTAGAACTCTCTTCACGTATTTTCTTAATACTGGGGTATAAAGAGATCTGTGGTCGTAAGGTATAATTGGTATAAATGTGTCACGATATAACTGTTAGGTGTCGGAAGGGGCGATTAAGGAAAAATCCTTTTGAAATTGAATCTATTTTCAAAAACTGCAAGTGGCTAACGATAGTTGGCGAGATAACCATCTTGGGGTGTATAGTCATCTCGCCATCTATCCGTAAATTTGTCGGTGGCTAATTGCATTTTCGAGGCTTATTAGTAGTTGGGCCTTTGACACCCCATGGGAAGAGAGGAAGTGGTATATTGTTACGCTGTGATCACACGCGTGTTTTAAAGTATCTAACAATAATTATTACATAAATATATGAATATTTATGTTTGCATTAGTGTAACGTATTGTTTGTTATCCCATTAATGATATAATAAAATATGTATAAAGTATTGTTGTAGAGATTTATGTAAAGTATATTTCTATATTTTTGAGTATTTACTATTTTTATTGTAATAATTGCTTTGTTTTTATGTAAAATTTCTGTTAAACTTAATGATTTGCACTCATCACAAGATTCTCTGTTTAAACCAAAGGTAGACTGGTAGAGAATGCCTTTCGGCATCAAGTACGCAATTTTGTACATCTTTTAATTGTGAAAATGTAGTTTAAATAAATAAATAATGTTTAGCAGTCATTGCTATAGGAGTAACACGGTTCTTTTTCTAATTCGACATTTGCCCGCTGTCATATATTCAGGTCATGGGTCATTTCGGATTGACTATTGTATCCGGCGCTGCAGTACACATAATTATGTGCACCGCCCGGCCTCCTTTGTAATTTGGACTCGCGATAGGCTCTCAGATAAGGATCTAAAAGTACGGACTAATGTTGCTTTGTTCGTAGTTCGAAAATAGTGATGTTTTCGGTTCAGCCGATACAATAAGCGATCAGGTTGATAAAGAATAAAGACTTTGTACTTAGCGATTAGATATATGAATTGCTAAAATTTTATATAACTTTATACATACGTAACTTAATAGATTAAGTCACGATAGCCGAGTTGTAGGGTGGTCGGAATTTCGAGTCGAGAGACCCGAGTTCGATCCCCTGGTGGCATGCTCGTACCAATGAGTTTTTCAAAAACTTAGCTTGGACATTAAGACGACGACGGGCTCACCACCTGTTACATTGTCACGAAAATATCTTCGGTGGAAGGTGAGTCAAAGGGACTTAATTGTCTAGACTTGACCTCTGTCTACCCCTGTATTGGGAATTGCGTGTAGATATTTTTTTAAAACATACGTAGCCTATTTCTATCAAAAAAGTCTCTTGATAATTAAAAAGTACACAAGATTAGAACTCTCTTCACGTATTTTCTTAATACTGGGGTATAAAGAGATCTGTGGTCGTAAGGTATAATTGGTATAAATGTGTCACGATATAACTGTTAGGTGTCGGAAGGGGCGATTAAGGAAAAATCCTTTTGAAATTGAATCTATTTTCAAAAACTGCAAGTGGCTAACGATAGTTGGCGAGATAACCATCTCGAAAAATACTGAAGCAAAATTCAGCAGAGCAATGACGCACTGCGTCAGAGGAAAGATTAGTCTATCATTGCGATTTCTAACCCGCCTCTTAAGCGTGGTGGTTACAGCAACCGTCCCGTATTGGCGAGTCCTATGTCCTGCTGTGCACCTTTACAGACAATAATAATGTGCTTCTCCAATAGTGGTGGATAATATGCCGATACTAATGTCGAAGTGCACTGTTCTATCAAAATCTCACACAATATTATGAAAACATACAAAAGAAACAACTCATTGAACTGTTGTGCAATAACCGATGTTATCTGCATTGTTTTGGACAAGTTAACAAAACGCTTATGGCTTGACGGACAGACAAACGAAGCTCTCGGAGCATTACCTAACGAGCTGTGTGTGTTTTGAATGCTTGATACGTTTGACCGCGTTTTTGAGATGTTTTTATTTTTAAACTTTACTTTATTCTGTGTTTCAGATTTATTTTTGCGTGACTTAAGTTAACCAGCCGATAGCTGGATTGGTAGTGATCCCCCTTCGAAGCCAGGGGTTGCTGATTCGAATCCCTTCATTTGGGTGATTAATATGAATGTACTTGCGTTTATCTTCACGCAACTCACAATACAGGGGTAGACAGAGGTCTAGTCTAGACAATTAAGTCCCTTTGACCCACCTTTCACCGAATATATTTTCGGGACAACGTGACAGGTGGCGAGCCCGTTGCCGTCTTTATGTCCAAGCCAACGATGTAATTCGTACATAAGTTTTTGAAAAACCCATTGGTACGAGCCTGCCAACTAGGGATCGAACTCGGGTCTCTCGACTCGAAATTCCGACCACCCAACCACTCGGCCATCGAGACTACTAACCACTACATATATTTATTTTTTACTTGAGTTTAATTTTACGCTAGTTAGATGTCATGAGTCGTGGTGAAATAGTGAATCAGTGGGGCTTTACTATTAGATTGCGTGAAATAAAAGCGCTTACTTTGCTGTGTGGTATCTTATTTTTATACCATCCCCATACTTCCCGTGGGTGTCGTAAGAGGACACTTAGGGAAAAGCTTTGGAAAATCGGCTATCGATAGATGGCGGAATAACCTCCTCGGAAATACCACAACAATATTTAAGAGATTGGTGACGGGCTGCTGCGTAACAGCGTAATATATGAACGTATAATATGAGCATATAAAATGAAACGAAAGCCTACTTTGGCGTAGACTTGCAAACATCACACTCCAATTCCGTTGATAGTGTTCAAGGCTCCTCTCTTCTCTCTTGTTAGACGTCTCTTACCGTGCAATACAGACTATAGAAAAATATATAAACAGCCACTATAAGTGGCTGTTTATATATTTTTAGACAAAAGTCACGATGGCCGAGTTGTTGAGTGGTCATCAGAATTTCGAGTCAAGAGGCCTGAGTTCGAGCCCCAGGTGGCTGGCTCGTAACAATGGGGTTTTCAACAACTTATGTACGAATTATATCGCTGGCTTGGACATAAAGACTGCTACGGGCTCACCACCTGTCACGTTGTCCCGAAAATATCTTCGGTGGAAGGTGGGTCAAAGGGACTTAATTGTCTAGACTAGACCTCTGTTTACAGCCTATAATAATTGTAATAATGGCGATAATAAATAACGATCAATATTAGTCGATATATAACAGCTTTCTCCGTTTCTCTACGTGGTGATTGTTCACCATCGGGGCGATTATTAAACGGCGCGTTTTAGGCCGCAAGTGGACGGCTGAGGCTGATTTATAGCAATTTTTATCGTCAAATAGCGACCGGAGCGCTTTTAACATGTCACAATTGAATATTTTTTTGTTATTTAGTGTGGTGTCGGCTGACCCGCGGGATGGGATGTTACGTTAACTTTTAGGGTTGTCACTTTTAATTTTTTTTTTAATTTTTAATTTCATTCTTTTGTTTATTATCAAATTATTATAAAATTCACGACAGCCGAGAGAGTGGTTGGTTGGAAATTTCGAATCCAAAGACCCGAGTTCATTCACCAGGTGGCAGGTTCGTGCCTTTGGGTTTTTTAAAAATTTATGTAAGATCGTTGGCTTAAACATAAAGACGGCGACGGGCTCACCACCTGTCACGTTGTCCCGAAAATATCTTCAGTGGAAGGTGGGTCGATGGGACTTAATTGTCTAGACTAGACCTCTGTCTACCCCTGTATTGGGAATTGTGTGAAGATATTTATTTATTATTTTTTTATTAAATTATGGAGGTAAATATGTGTATATCTATATTGACAGAGGTCTAATCTAGACAATTAAGTGAGACCTTTTGATCAATCACCACCAAATCCAATTGTCACCGAATCGTATTTGGGACAAAATGATGGGTGGTGAGCCTATCGCCGTCTGATTTCTAAGCTAATGGTAAATGTACTTACAAATATGCATATTTAGACCGATAAATAATTGTTGTGAAGTATAATATTGTTGAGATATCTGTCAGAATGATTTATGCAATGCGTTTTTTAAATGTTCTTTGTATAATATCTAATATTTGGTCGACTTCTCAGTTTTGTATTGAGTAGCTCACTTTTATTTCTGATGCTTAACTGCTAATGTAATTTTAATCTGCATTCTAATACAGTAATGTCACTCATGGTCAACTTAACACACATGGTAACATTTTTTTGTGGTAACAGTCCAGGGTTTGAAACTAACTTACATACTTACATACAAAATTGGAGTGAAAATTAGGCCGCCAAATAAAGAGATCGAATCCGAGTATTCCTGATCCTCGAAATTATATTAATAAATTTTATCACCATTAAAAGAAAAAACTGACTACAAAGAAAAGCTTATATTTATCTTATAGATAGTATTTAAAAATAATTTAAATGTAAACATACAAATAAAATGAATAGATATTGATTTTATTTGTATGTTGTATTTAATATTTTTTAATCATTTAAATAATTTATTTAAGCACAAGAAACGCAATTGATAATTACAACAACAGTAAAAGTAACAACCCTACATAACTCCATACACATGCCTATATTAAATTAACTGTTTATATACAATAAAATATTCCTCCATCCTATAATATCCCGTTTATGAATCAGGTCATTTGATTAATCTGCATATGAAAGCCTATTATCGTGTATATTTCGGAAATATTTCTTTAGTTCAAACTGCCAAAAGTATAACAATAAGATGAGACTTTTCTCTATGAACTACCTTTAATAGAATTTTGTTACTAAGTTTTCTTGTTCTTTTGCCTTTTACCAACCTCCTTATTATATATTCAAATGAAATCAGCAACAAAGATTGGAGAAGATAAGTTATCGTGTTGCAACATTGTACAGTAAAAGTACACAGCGCACTCGTAAGACAGTGGGAGGATCTGTATAATGTGAACTCGATGAATGCTCTCATGGAAAATATCTATTAAAGTATCTTTTATAGATTGCCAAGGTAGTCTTGTGTTTGCGCCTGCATAAGGTGGCACAGGTTGGAAACCTAAGCCAAAGGGCCTTACTTTTGAACGAAATTTTGATCGATCGGAATTGGAATCGCTACGTTGCGTACTCTTCACCAATATCTAGCACCAAAATGTTATTGATATTGGGTGGTCATTAGGAGAAGTAATTGGGATTGAAATTATCGGTAAATCGGTACTCTTGACGTCAATTTGCCAGCAAGTTGTTGTGTTTAAAATCGTATGGTCATATATTCTACAAAAGTAATATTTTTAATCATTTAAATAATTTATTTAAGCACAAGAAACGCAATTGATAATTACAACAACAGTAAAAGTAACAACCCTACATAACTCCATACACGTGCCTATATTAAATTAACTGTTTATATACAATAAAATATTCCTCCATCCTATAATATCCCGTTTATGCATCAGGTCATTTGATTAATCTGCATATGAAAGCCTATTATCGTGTATATTTCGGAAATATTTCTTTAGTTCAAACTGCTAAAAGTATAACAATAAGATGAGACTTTTCTCTATGAACTACCTTTAATAGAATTTTGTTACTAAGTTTTCTTGTTCTTTTGCCTTTTACCAACATCCTTATTACATATTCAAATGAAATCAGCAACAAAGATTGGAGAAGATAAGTTATCGTGTTGCAGCATTGTACAGTAAAGGTACACAGCGCACTCGTAAGACAGTGGGAGGATCTGTATAATGTGAACTCGATGAATGCTCTCATGGAGTTTTGCATTGCCAAGGTAGTCTTGTGTTTGCGCCTGCATAAGGTGGCACAGGTTCGAAACCTGGGCCAAAGGGCCTTACTTTTGAACGAAATTTTGATCGATCGGAATTGGAATCGCTACGTTGCGTACTCTTCACCAATATCTAGCACCAAAATGTTATTGATATTGGGTGGTCATTAGGAGAAGTAATTGGGATTGAAATTATCGGTAAATCGGTACTCTTGACGTCAATTTACCAGCAAGTTGTTGTGTTTAAAATCGTATGGTCATATATTCTACAAAAAGTAATATTTTTAAAGTTATAAAGTATTTTTCTATGTTTATTCCGTTTGTGACAAATTAAAACATCCTTATTACGGTTTCTACCGCGACTAACAACAAAATCGATATCCAATATTAATACAATCCCAATTTCAATCTAATATCAAATTATTTTCAAGAGTACGGTATCTAGACATAATTTTATGGGATTATATTAGTATGGGATTAAAATTAGCATTGGATTCAAGAGATTGCTCAGGAACAAATTTTTCAGCCCTGAATTTTTGACGCGTTTGGTTGTGAAGGCCGTTACGAAACCTCGAACCACCCTGATGATGGACCTCCGTCAAGTTCGAAACCATTCGGCGCCTACACCGAGTGTTTACACTTGAGTTTAGCCGTTTTAGACAAGTGTTACGATGTTGGGGGGTCGGAATTCGAGTCAAGAGACTAGATTTCGATTCCCAGATGGTAGACTCGTACCAATGGGTTTTTAAAAAATACATATTCTATGTAGATCGTTGGCTTGAACATAAACACGGTGACAGGCTCACCACCTGTCACGTTGTCCCAAGAAATATCTTCGGAGGAGGTTGTCGTAAGGACTTATTTGTCTAGATCTCTGTCTACCTCAGTATTGGGAATGGCGTGAAGTTTAAACAGTGTGATAGCTGGCGTTGGTGGTGCTTAACGCTGTCTTAATGTCGGAGCTATCGGTGCATCATTCTAACATAGATATATTTTGCGTAAATAAATATTTATTAGTACATATAGACATTCATATTTTGAGTACAAACATTCATATATATATATCACACAAAAGTTTGCTCCTTACGGGATTCCAATCCGCAACCCTTAACTTTGAAGCCAGGGTCACTGGCAATTAGGCTGGCTGGTCATTAAACATGCCAAGGGTCATTAAATGTGCCAATTCGCACTGAAGCACTGTAGCAGACGTTACCTATGCCTATCTCTCTCAAATTTTCTTGAGAGAAATCTCCTCCAATCCTCCTCAAAGTGGCTCCGAAATTTCTTTAGCAGCGATTGGAGAATCGCTGCTAAAGAAATTTCGGAGCCACTTTTGCAAACCAAAAATTCGATATGCTGTCATATTCAATAAGTTTATCATATAGATTTATTCGGTATGCATACTTAGCAGAATATGCTTTCTGGTATTTTTATAACGGTAGTCCCGTCATTCGTCAGTAGCCTATTATTATTACCACTCTTTTCTCAGTCATCTCTTGCTACAACCTCTTACTACCCAAGGAAAGAGAGGGTAAATGTATTCTCATGCCGTCACCATCAATCACATCGGCGCGTCACTAAAATTGCAATATCGAAACTCACGCGCACTAAGGCGTAATTATTACCAGTGTTACCAGTGTGTGGCAGGGTACAGTTATATTAATAAGCAATCCCGCCGGCGGTTAAGCGCTTGTCGGCGATCAATTAAGTGATACTCTCTGGTAATTAAGCAGGTTGCCGCAGGGTTGGCGCTGTGATACCACACTGTTGAACATCGTATGGACTGTATCGATCATTGTAATATAAATATGATATATATTCAGAGCTGACGACACCCTGAAAACCGGAGTCTACGCCACTCGTCCACGTAGGAAATTCCACGTCAAAATTTATATGTTGACTTTGACATAAAGACGGCGACGGGCTAACCACCTGTCACATTCCCCGAAAAAAAAAAATGCCTTCGATGGAAAGTGAGTCGAAAGGACTTAATTGTCTAGACCTTTATCTAGAAGAAGTTGAAGTCACGATAGCCGACTGGATGGGTGGTCGGAATTTCGAGTCGAGTGACCCGAGTTCGATCCCCAGGTGGCAGGCTTGTACCAATGGGTTTTTCTAAACTTATCTACGAATCACATCGTTGGCTTGGACATAAAGGCGGCGACGGGCTCACCACCTGTCACGTTGTCCCGAAAATATCTTCGGTGGAAGGTGTGTCGATAATACTTAATTGTCTAGACTAGACCTCTGTCTACCCCTGTATTGGGAATTGCGTGAAGATATTTATTATTGATTTCTTTATTTATATATATTATGAGACAATTAAGTCCTTTTCACCCACCCTGGGGCGGGGGGCACTCAAGGGCCGGCAACGCATCTGCTATGCCTCTGGTATTGCGGGTGTTCATGGGCGGCGGTAATCACTTACCATCACGTGTGCCACCTGCTCGTTTGCCTCCCTTTTCTATATAAAAAATTCCTTCCACCGAAGATATTTTCGGTAAGTTTCTAGGAAATGTAGAAACATTTCCTTGAGTCTGGATGTTTATGGTACCTTCGTTGTTTCTGATTCAATAATATAAGCGCTAAATCTACTTACTTTTGGATTAGAGCAATGTAAGTGATGATGTCATACATACATACCTCATATGTATATATTAGTATATATATAGATTCACCGCAGAGTTCTTTGTAAGCTTCCATTTGAAATTATTCGCTTGTTTATAGATTTTTAGTAAGCAAATGAACCGTAGAATATGATTGTAGTTGTGATTTTAATCCGGAAAGACATATATCATATGGTCAGCCTAGTGACTCACTACCGGGTTAATGAAGTGCCCTGAAGTACCTGATAGTCGAGCTCCGATTGTTTTATAGACTGGTTGTATTCGTTATATCATTTGATTGCGAAGTGGATCGTGTGACGACCGGTGTTGCCAGCGCATCACCTTGTTATTTTTAAATTAGGCAAAAATGAAAGCTCCAATAAATAAATGATTTTATGATCTTTTTATGGGTAATAGGTAATAGATAAGTACGGGGTCATGCAGTATTTGTAACTCTTCAGCGAAGCGGCTGTGTTTAAGGCAGCGATGTTGTATTTAATATATATACACTAGTACATGTGTTGTTTTAATTCGTTTTAAAGGTATTATAAAAATAATACCTTCAAAACTAATTGTACAAAATGTTTAATAATGTATACCCAACCATCCTCCACTAAAGCAACCAGTTGGGTGATCGGAATTTCGACTCATGAGACCCGAGTTCGAACCCCAGGTGGCAGGCTCGTACCATTGGGTTTTTCAAAAAATTATGTACGAATTATATCGTTGGCTTGGACATACAGAAGACGACGGGCTCCCCACCTGTATCACGTGAAGATATTTTTTTTTTGGATAGAATAGTCCAAAAAAAAATATCTTCAGCAGTAAACTTGTTATTATAGGCTGTAAAGAAGAAAGATCTGGTCTGAACTGGAACTGGAACTGAAGGTCTGGATCACTGTATTATACAACCTCCTGAGACGAGTGGCGTATTCCCAGGTGTCTATATGGTTTCGCCAGCTCCGAGGTGCGTGTTCGATTCCCTGGATTTGCCAATTTTTATAAACACTTCCTACATTTTCTGAGGTCTTAGGGGTATCTTCGTTGTTTCTAATTCCGTAGTACAAGTGCTTGAGCTACTTACTTTGGGATCAGAGCAATGTATGTGATGCTGTCCCTATCTATTTACCTATCTATTAATATTTCCGGCTGTACCTTTCGTCCGATTACCCTTTTCTTCCTTTTCCCGACTTTATTTGTTTAATTCTGTTTAACCTAGTATCAGGTAAAGCGTGAAGATAAATAAGGAAAGATGAAGAAGAAAAGATTGCATAGAGAAGTGAAATTAGGAGTTGGATTACAGTTTCCAAATTCACCATATGAAACGTATAAACATAAAATCTTTCTGTATTGTTCCTATATTCCGCAAAGCAGTATTATTACTTCAGTTAACTCGCACCCCCTTTCGTGTAACATTAAAATTGATGCTTAGTGCAATATGAATCGTCAATAGCCTAATAGTTTAGGTTGCGACTGCAAAACACAACATTACAGGTTCGCGCCCACCATTCGACTATTGTCGTGAACCATACTAGACACAAGTATTGCAGCTTTGTTGGACTGATTGATGAATATTTTTTGTATTGGTAGTAGGTAAACTATATGTTTTTCAATATTGTTCACACTTACCATTGACTTTTCACCATCAACCAGAGTTGACTGATAGAGAATGCCTCAAGGTCGCTCATCGGAACCCTTAGTTTATAAAGTGTACAATAAAGTATAAATAAATAAACGCTTTTGCAAAAAAGGAATAAGAAACTATATGCATATATTACCAACATTTTGCTTCAGCTATAGGATTCTTTAGCGGTTTCCGACAATCGACTTTCACTACACTCTTGATATTAAATCGTAAATTTTCTTAATAGGCCTCGGCATAGCGCTATAATTCTCCATAGATATATAATTCTCCAGTTGGTCTTTTTTCTTTTTCTTCTATCCCCAACTTATATCGTAACATCCACTACTTACTATGGATTACAACTATTGGACAATATTTTGATAACCGATAATTCCACCATCTTTAACGATTTCTATGAGATTGTGTACATTAAATAATTACGAATAATATAAAAAAGCAATAAAAAGAGGCATTTATTATCGGTTTACATAAACTACATTCATTAATCAATCAATAAAGATTACGGTAAAGCGTTCCGTACTAGTGATAATAGGATTTTTTTATATAAAATATTAACGAAAGATTCTGTTCTTAACGAAATAATTTATAACATTACCAATAAGGCCGTTTCTCAGCAGCGGAGAGAATAAATAACAAGTGGACAGTTACCAAATTCTCATAATTTCTCAGCAACAATTAGTTATCTGTTCGCTTGTTTGTTTGTCTGTGTGTTGGACGTAACGGATGGGCTCGTCGTGTTGATAATGCAACCGTATATCAAGGTATTTGTCGTTGCCACTTATCGACGTTTTATTTTCGTCGGTTATAAGATAGAGATAATGCTCGCTAGTCACTAACAAAAATATTTGGGTGATAGTCACGATATCCAAGTGGTTAGGTGATCGGAAGACAAGTTAAGAGACCCGACTTCGATCCGTAGGCTCGAAAGAATTTTATTTTCAAATCTATGTACCATTTATATCGTTAGATTGGACATCAGGACTGCGATAGACTACATCTGTCACGTTATTCCAAATAATTGTCATTAGTGAAAGGATGTTCAAAAACAACTTAATAATCTAGACCTCTATCTACCCCAGTTCTGGATAATGCGCTATGATAAATGAAGCGTCAGGTAGACCTGTGCTGGCAGCGTTTAAGGTGCAAGGTGGTACTTTCATCACCAATCCGCTTGCCAAGCTTACCGATGATAAAATTCTCCTCCAAGCAAGTGTTTGTCCTGTTGTGGTTACAGCATATTCAGTAAGTATTAAATTAAAACTTATTAGTGATCCTCTGTTTTCTTAAACTCAAACACATGTAAATAAATACGTACAACATTACATGCATAGCTTCAGAGCTAGTTTAGTTTAGGATTAGTGCTAAAATAAGTATCTAAACCACGCGTGTTATGATATTGGAAACAAAAAAGCGTTCGGATCTGGGTGTTTTGGTACACCCAGATCCGAACGATTTCCTACATCACCACCTGTCACGTTGTCCCGAAAATATCTTCCGTGGAAGGGGGGTTGAAGGGACTTCATTGTCTAGTCTAGACCTCTGAATACCCCTGTATTGGGAATTGCGTGAAGATATTTATTTATTTATGTTTCACCATCCGCAGTGAATGGACGGCTTTACCCTGGCGGCACGCGATCGCCCGCCCGAATCAAAATCCGAAACTTAATAAATAAGCTCTGTTTGACTTTGTTTTACCGACTACACCTGTACCATGCACAGTAGGTGTCGTAATGTTGCCTGTCTGTTTGTTCGCATTTATTTTGTTTCAAAGATGTTGCTTGAATAAGTGATAACGTAGTGTGAAGTATCTTGTCATGTTAGAATATATTTGTTAATATAATTATTTTCTACATATTTTATAGCCGGTACGATACGACATGATTTACTGGTACATAGAAGAGAAGTGTTATGTTGAGTTTGCATTGAAAGACAATGAGTGTTTGTCCGGTGTATAAAAAAAGAAGTAAAAAATTTGGTTATATAGTTGCTTCTACATATTTATTAATGGATTTTATCGCGTTTAGTTTATTAGCAGTGTTTGTAATATGCATAGGGAATAAGGTCTTGAACATTCTGTTGTTACAGAGCTACGGCTAACGTCAAATTTCTTTCTTAAGTTTCTCTTTCTTTTGTTAAAGAAAACGTTTTCTAATAGATGAACTTTTATTTTTGGTGGTGTAGTGGAAAACATGAAGTCACGGTGGGCAAGAGGTTGAGTGATCGGATGTCGAATCAGCAGTCTCTAATTCGATCCACGGTAGGAAAAGCTAAAATAATCAGCACCAACATTTCTTTTTTACATAGTTCAATAATTTTTGTACACAGATAAAGCATAAGAAAAATTATTACAAAACAAAGTCTGTACAAAGGTATAATATAAGGTGTACTGCACTGCTTATTTCTTCAGAAGTTTCTTCCAGCAGACCTGCGATAGGGGAGTGGTTACGTCACTCGTTTTCTATTTGCATATGCTAATAATGCACAAGAAAAAAGAAAAAGTATAATCAAAGCAAAATTAGTTTATGTTTACAACTTACTTTTACTCGCGTGAAAATTCGCGGGTAAAAGCTACTTGTTTGACTTAAAATATAATTTCGTTTCTGAAAATAAAATTTTGATTAAAACTTAAAACTATACATGAATGTTTATATAAGATAGAATAATATAAGAATATATATTAATGTAATAACATATATATGGATGTATAAGCTGACCTGTACAAGTTAATCTTTTCCAGTCTCCAAATTAGTATGAAAGGATAGCATAAAAAATATCAACAAAATACTATTTTAATCTAAACCTGTTCTAGCAGGAGCGTGATTTTAAAATTTCTTAAAGTAGGTGTAAACAAGATGCCTTCAAACGTCACTTTTAACAGCGTGGGTGACTCTTCACTATGTTTGTGGTTCTAACTTAAATACTCATTTAATGACTTCTTAGAATTACTCCCACGCGGAAAGGAGGCCGTAGTTTGAAAGAGTTTGTATAAGTTATAAGAATGGCTGGTAATAAATGAGAAATAATTTTAAAGCATTAAACGCCAAGAAAAAATAATTAAGCTAATTTTTCAGACTTTAATGAGATATCTTAATTAAAACATAATAGATGTAAGTGATGTTGGGCTATGAGAAGCGACACGTTTGTTTGTTTGTTTTGATTTGATTAAGGAGTGGAGGTGGATGATGTTAAAATTAATATAAAGCAATCAGAACCGTCGATTCACGTATTTTATAGCTTATAGAGTAGGCAGAAGTGTTAGTGGGTGGCAAATACGTCTGAAACATTTTACATTTTCAAAACATTTTAATTTTAAAATTAAAAAAGAAAAGCTTATTTTCGTTGTTGTGCGAAATGGAGGCAGAATTATGAGAGTGTGATGCTAACTCAAAGGACTTTAAGAAGAGAAGAAATCTGGAGTCAAAGTAATTAAGGGTATTCGTGAGTCGAAATTTAAAAACTAATACATCGAGAGGGTATAATTTAATTATTATATATTTTACTACTTACTTATACTGCTGCCTCCAATATTACCTTTCTTTGCGTTCCAGCCTTGTTGTGGTGGTGGGGCTTGGTAGTTGTGGCTTGTACCTGAAGCACTTTTCTTTACTTTTTCTCAGAATAAATAAATACATATATCATTAGCACATACATTGCACTGATCCCACTGTAAAGCAGTTTAAGCACTAACATAGAAACAATGAAGGTACCACAAGCACCGAGACTTGAGAAAAAGTGTTTTTTACATTGACCCCGTCGGGAATCAAAACTGGGTCCGGAGCCGGGAGGCCTCATAGCTGGCGACACTATGAAAACCGGTGTGTAGTCTTTTACTTCGATGAATGATTGCCCACGGTGAACCAAGAGGAACTACTTCTTGGTTGCACTAACTTTGGGGGGAATGGCCGGCCCGGGGTGGCCGTTGTGTGGGCTAGGAGCACTTCGGATGAGTATTGGCCACTGTAATGTCTTTTTTTATTTAAAAAAGAAGTTTTTGCGTCGTTGTCTTTGTTCCGCTCTCTTGATGAGTTGGAGTCGTGACTGAAGAGAATTTTGAATACTGCGGTTTTCCTTTAACCCTATTACCCTGCCTAGAGCGGTCAGCCGGACTGGGGTCGCGGACACGCCACGCCACACCAATCAAAACGAGCCTGGCATCACCTTTCCTTGCACCCACGAGGGCAGGTATACGTTGGGTATATAAAATACTTCACTTAAATAAAAAAAGATATTACCGCACTGACTACTAGAAATGAGTACCGCAGAAATGCGACTACCGTAGAGTCGGGAAGTGTCGAATAACCGTGATGTAAATTCAATGTATCGGTGGATCTCAAGCGGTACTGGCGATGGTGAATACGTGATGACCGCGGTATTATAAATACTAACACGCCCCGGTATCTCGATATCGTAATGTTGCGTTGGGGTATCGCACAGATTTGCGATATGCAGAATAAATACATTTACAAGGAGCATCGTTGTATTCGATTCCTGACCCTTGATACCTCTTGTGCGCTTATGTGAAGCGTTAGCATAGCAGTTTTAATAGACTCTGGGGGTAGTTGGAATTCCTTATTGTCATGTCAGTACAATTTCGCATGCAAATACTATAAATCGAACAATGACGGGCTCATCACCTGTCACTTTGTCCCAAAAAAAGTCTTATGTAGGAGGTGGGTAGAAAGGACTTAATTGTCCTGACCTCTGTTTATCAGGACTTTTGGAAATGGCGTGAACTTATTTTTTTATTATCAAAAACCATAAATGAAAAGAAAAGAGACTACTCTCTGTGGTCACGCGAAGATTCTTTAGCGCGTTTGTTAAAATAAACAAACAGCAGGCATTAAAATAAATAACAGCAGGTTACTTTGTGGAAATTCATTTTCTTTTTATAGAAAAGGCCGGCAAACGAGCAGGCGGCTCACGTGATGGTAAGTGATTACCGCCGCCCATGAACACCCGCAATACCAGAGGCAAAGCAGATGCGTTGCCGGCCTTAAAGTGCCCCCCCCCCCAAAAAAAATTGGGGAAGGGGGGGGGGGTGTGGGCCTCCGGTTACCTGCACTCACCAGACGAAACGCAGACGTACGTTAGACTTCTACTTTACGCCGGTATTCTGTGAGGTCGTGGTACTTCCCCGGTCGAGCCGCCCATTCATGCAACAACAAAAGCTGATGCGTGGCTCTACCACTGTTATTATAAACATGTGATTATACAATTACATTATTATTCCGCATGCAGAAATAAACAGAAACAACAAAAGACTAAAACAAAGAGAAAAATAAAAGTCGACTCTTCGGTCGACCGCCGTAGAACCTACTATCTTGATGTTGTCTTGATTAGGAATGAACGCGTCACGCATAATTGTCGTTGGTAGTATATGTTACCTGGTGACGAGTGTAGTGTGTGTATAGTGGTGGGATGTTTAGAAGAATTTGTAACTGCATCTGCGGAGGGAGCGTGGTACTCTTCCCGTCTTCGGACCAGATAATAAGCCAATCTTCACGCGATTCCCAATACAGGGGTAGACAGAGGTCTAGTCTAGACAATTAAGTCCCTTTGACCGCCTTCCACCGAAGATATTTTCGGGACTACGTGGCAGGTGGTGAGCCCGTCGCCGTCTTAATGTCCGAGCCAGCGATATAATTCGTACATAAGTTTTTGAAAAAAACCTTTGGTACGGGCCTGCCACCTAGGGATCGAACTAGGGTCTCTAGACACAAAATTCTGACTACCAAACCACTCGGCTATCGTGACTCGAGGTAAAATGCGCACAATTTATTTGTGCATGCAGAATTCGTGCAATATAATGTTTAAATAACACCTTTATATGTTCAAAGCGTCTTTTAGAAAACGGAGTACACACAGCATCAACAAAAGTTTTTTATAATGTCTTACTTTCAGTCTGTCTATGTGTCAATACATGAACTATCTCCAAATTATCCCGAAAATATCTTCGGCGGAAGGTGGGTCGAAGGGACTTAATTGTCTAGACCTCTATTTAACCCTGTATTGGGAATGACGTGAAGATATTTTATTTATATTTTTTTTATCTTCAAATAGTAAGATAATATTCAGTTCAAATTCAGATACCGCTCTAAATAACCGGATAAAACCATTGAAACTGCAATTCTGCCCGGAAAATGGACGCGCATGAAATACAACGGTCGCGCGAACGTACGAGCCTGCAGGTAGCGTATGATTTAAGCTCCGTTTTCACTGCTGCGTTTTTTAATGAAAAGAAAAAAATGTTTCGTACAGTTTGTTTTTAGAACAAGCTTCGGTGAAGGGAGAGTCGATGCGGTGAAGAAGCAGATGCGTGAAAGTTAGATATGTTTCACATTCGAGTACTAACTTGGGATACCTAATAACCTTTAGCTTATACAGGCTCTGTGCGCCCTTCAAAGTTAATATCAACAATTCTTGGCTATCGTGTCTTCTTAGAAGACAGGATACAGATTGGGTGGTCGAAATTTCGCGTCGAGAGACCCGAGTTCGATCCCCAGGTGGCAGGCTCGTACCAATGGGTTTTTCAAAAAACTTATTTACGAATTATATCGTTGACTTGGACATAAAGTCGGCGACGGGCTCACCAGCTGTCACGTTGTCCCGAAAATATCTTCGGTGGAAGGTGGGTCGAAGGGACTTAATTGTCTAGACTAGACCTCTGGGAATTGCGTGAAGATAAATAAAGTTTTTTGTTAGTTTGGCTAGTTATAAAAAAGTGTTTTCTTAATTTATTAAAAAAAAAGTGTTTTCTTAGTTTTCTTAATATATTAGATTTGATTTGACTTGTTAACATTATAACTATTAGTTATAATGTTAACAAGTCAAATCAAATCTAATCAAATCATTTATTCATCGACATAAGAATTTACATTCTTTTATTGACAGTCATTTCTATTATCAAGGATTATTAAAAAAACAATTAAAAGTAAGTTCTTCGTTTATGTTTATTCATGATGGTGATAACGATTATTTATAAAGGCAACGCGTCAGTCGCGGTTTCGAAGCCGCACCTTGTCTAATCCCGTCCTGCACATCGGCCAGTGTAGTCAGCAGATCGTAAATACATTGCTTACAACCCGCAAACTCGCTGCGCATGTAAAGGGCCTATTCACACTACACTTGCGGGTTACAATAAATTGCAAAAGTATTTCACTATGACAGATATATTAATGTTTTGTCATAATGTTATTAGTACGAGCAATAAATAATGAGTTTTATCCAGATAATTTCTCATTTTTTTAATTTAGACTGTTTTAGCAAAACAACTTTACTGTAGTTTGAGGAACATTATTGTCATTTATATTTTGGTGATCGCAGACGTAATGCTCTTTAGACGTTGCTGCTTGTAACAAGTCTGATAAAGTATGTATAGTTACCGCTTTATAGAGCGGTAGCTAGAGAAATAAAAAAAAATACAGACTAGATAGATTAGATAGGAAATAAAAAAATGTCTCACACGGGCGGGATTCGAACCCGCGACCTCTGCTGTACCGTGGAAACGCTCTTATTTTTCAGCCACCATGTTGTACACGCTTCAGTTGAAATTTTAAACGTGTTTATTTACGCATATTATGGCATTGGCGACACCTACCGGAAGTAATTTCAACTTCCACCTCAACTGTCCGTACCTTTACAGCAGCGAAACATTAATAAGATGACGCAACTTATGCTTTATAAAGATTTTTATTGATTTTTAAAGCTTATGAGTTGTTTTTGTAAATTAAAAAAAATATCTTCACGCCATTCCCAATACAGAGGTAGACAGAGGTCTCGACAATTAAGTATTTCCGACCCACCTTTCACCGAAGATATTTTTTTGGGACAACATGACAGGTGGTGAGCTCGTCGCCGTCTTTTTGTTGGGGTTTTTTTTTAAAAAAACATTGGTACGAGCCGTATCGAACTGGACTCGTGACTCGAATTCCCTCGGCCATCGTGACTTTTATTTAAGTTAAGACGTTCAGTTAACTTTAACATATATTGTCTTTTATTTATACTTCAGAGGATTACATACATAACAGCATTCAAAAGTTCACTGCAGTACATGGGCCTCTCCAGGAAAGAAACCCTTAGACACTACCGACTGGCTGTATTTTGGTCTGGTATTTTTTATCGTCATGGCTGTCCCGCCATCTGTCGGTGGCCATTGCATTTTCAAGGATATTCACAAAGTCACCTCTTAATACACTCACGGGAAAGTAGTGAGTTGTATATAACTATCAGTAGGCAATTGCATTTTCAAGCTTGTCTTTAAGTCACCTCTTACGACACTAACGGGAAGTTATGGGGTGATATATGAGTACACCGTAATCACACGACAACGGATCACACGAAGGATTATTTCAAGCAAAAGCAATAAAAATTGTAATATGTCTCTTTTATGTGATTAAATTAAAGACAAAAATGTTTTTAAAATTTTAACTGACACGGGGAGGAATTCGAACCCGCGAACTCTGCCGATCCGTGGCAACGCTCTAACCTCCGAGCCACCGTGTCTTACACTCATTTTTTTAAAATTTCTTTTTTAATTTCTCTTTAACATAATCACATAAAAGTTCAGCATAAAGATGCTTTTAAAAATGCATTGCATTGTATTGTATTGTCGTATGTCTCTTTGTTAATTTTCAACACACTTGTATGTTTTATTCATGATCGTGTGAGAGCGTTCTAATAACAATCCGTGACGCGGCGGAGTCGTGATTCCGTTGAGCGATGCCGACGGGCTTCGCGATTCGCTTGCGTGTTTGTGTGATTCTATCCTTGCGAGATAACCCCCTGTCTGCTCCTTTATCTGTCTGTAATATGTTGCTTTTCAGTTCGGAAACTACTTGAGAAAGTACGTGTGTCACTGTACACAGGAAGACTAGATATGTATAAGTGTTTCAAGTTGTGTGGAGAGGTGTTAATGTTGTAATTTATTAAACAGATATTGAAGCTGTTATATTAGTTTTGTTATTTAGAAGATGTCAAATTTGTTATATTAGTTCTATACATGAAATCAATAAGCTTTTTTTTACCGTTATGTGTATGTTCTTATATATGTGTAAAATATCTTCTTGCCGTTACCAATACTGGGGTAGACAGCGGTCTAAACAATTAAGTCCTTTCAATCCACTTTTCAGCGATAATTTTTGAGAAAACATGATAGGTTGTGAACCTGGCGCCGTCTTTATGTCTAAGCCAACGATATAAATCGTACGTTAGTTTGAAAAAAGACATTGGTACTATCCATTTTTTTATAGAGAAGGGAGGCAAACGAACAGTTGGCTCACGTGATGGTAAGTGATTACCGCCGCCCATGAACACCCGCAATACCAAGGGCATAGCAGATGCGTTGCCGGCCTTTGAGAAAGGTATAGACTCTTTTCTTGAAGGTCTCTAAGTCTTATCGGCCCGGAAAAACCGCTGACGGCGGCACATTCCATAAAGTGCTACTGCGTGGCAGAAAATTTCGCGAAAAACGCACTGTGGTGGAATGCCAAGCATCAAGATGGTGTTGATGGAATTTTTGACGGATGGTGAAATTCAGTGGCTGGGATTAATTCGAACAATTCCTCGGAGCACTCCCCGTAGTAAACCTTGTAAAAAATGCAAAGAGATGCAACGTGTCTCCGCAATGCCAGGGGATCTAGCCTATCAGATAAAACATGGTCGTCGACGATTCGAGCCGCTCTTCGTTGGATACGGTCAAATGGAAGGAGCTGACACTGGGGTTCCCCCGCCCAGCCTACCTACCACCTATCACCTGGGGATCGAACTCGTGTTTCTTGACTCGAATTCCAATCACCCAACGACTCGGTTATCGTGACATCGTTATATAGTTTTTTATTATCAGTATGTGTACTGTACACGAGTGGAGTGCCGGTTTTCATGGTGTGGTCTGCAATGAGGTCCCGGCTTCGATTAAAAAACTACTTTTTCTACATTGCTTCGTACAAAGTACTAAGTTATTTAGCGGGTTATTTCTTTTATATAAAACACTAGCAATGCTTTTGTCTAGAGTAAAATAAAATAAAATAAAATAAAATATCTTCACGCAATTCCCAATACAGGGGTAGACAGAGGTCAAGTCTAGACAATTAAGTCCCTTTGACCCACCTTCCACCGAAGATATTTTCGGGACAACGTGACAGGTGGTGAGCCCGTCGCCGCCTTTATGTCCAAGCCAACGATGAAATTCGTACATAAGTTTTTCAAAAACTCATTGGTACTGCCACCTGGGGATCGAACTCGGGTCTCTCGACTCGAAATTCCGACCACCCAACAACTCGGCTATTGTGACTTATTTTTGTCTAGAGTGGTTTAAGATAATAGTTGAAAGGCGGGCGGGAACCTGCGACGTTATGTTTCGCAGTCTATAATCTGAACCATTAGGCTATTGACGATTGAATACTACGAAAATACTAAGAAAATTATGTTTGGAGTTTATCGACGAGATAGAATCCACAACGAGGGCGCCTGCAGCAGTACTGGGGTGACCGACATAGCTGTAAGGTTCAGCACGCTGACGTGGCATAAGCATTGGCCACATAGTTTGGGGGCCGTCAATGAAGAAAGTGTATCAGAAGTTTATTTGGTTTAACGTGACTGGTAGTGAGCCTATCTCCGTCTCAGTGTACAAGCCAATGGTATAATACATTACATAGATACACATTTAAATGGATACATATTATTTTATACATCTAAAGATCCTCGACTCGAGTACAAACATTCGAATAGAAGGATTCGTACCCACAACCATTAGTTTCGAAGGCTGGGGCACAAACAAGTGGACAATCAGGTCGGTTTAAGCATGCGTAGTAAACATTTACTGACATAAACCTCTGTCCACAAAATGGCCGTTTTCAATTTACATGCTGTTTGATAGACTGGAAGTAACTGCATCGGGCAATGCGACAGATGTAACGTACGCTTAGTAAACTGAATGGTATCGATAGATCGTGATGGATTTACATCGACATTTGTACAGGCAACTCGATGACATGGTATATAGATTGTATCGCTTTCATAAAATACCTGTATCGCTCTAGTGTAAAGTGAGCTTAATAATTTCTGGTACAGAGAATTTATATTTCGGGAGTCGTTACGATTAAAATTAATGTAAATTGTTATTATTTCACTCATTATTAAAAATATAAATAATAATAATAATAAATAAATACATACATACACAAAAGGTTGCCTGGAAGAGATCACTTTTAGTGATAAGGCCGCCCATTGTACTGTTGTCTATCTTTGTATTGTTGTCTATCTTTGTTTTCTTTCTGTGTTTTTATGTTGTTATGATGTACAATAAAGTTATATTTAATTTAATTTAATACACAGATGGAGAAGACATCACATAAACTCTGGTCACAAAGTAAGCAGCTTAAGCACTTGTATTTTGGAATCAGAAACAACAAAGGTACAACAAACCTATATGTGTGGTACATATATATGGCAAATTCTCAACCTAAATCCTTCATAAGTTAAAAGTAAATTTATTGCACCTCTATGTACTCCAGTATTGGAAAAATTCGTAAATATATAAAAAGCAAAGTGATTTCAACTGAAAATTTCAGAAGTTTTGAAATATGTGCTCTCATACATACTTACTACTCCCTTCCTCCCTGAAGTCATGATAGCTGAGTGGCTGCGGGATCGAAATTCGAATCTAGAGACCCGAGTTTGATACCAATGCGTTTTTTCAAAACTTATGTATGATTAACATCGTTAGCTTGGACATAAAGCCGGCCGGATTGTCCCAAGTAAATGTCTTCAGTGAAAGTTGGGTCGAAAGGACTTAATTGTCTAGACCTCTGTCTACCCTATTGTCAGGAATGGAGTGAGGTATATACTTCCTTTCATCAGTAATATGACAGTCTGTACACGGGGTAGTACCTAACACTACAACCGCGGTAGACGGCATATGTTGAGATTTCACTGATTTAACTGTAAAGTTTCACGTAAACAACCTTTCTCCTCCCCTTAAGTTAGCGGCCATATTGTTTCACTTCACTTAAGCCACGCCTACTAAGCTTCCCCGCCACGACATTATGTTCAGTGGGGAAATACTTAATTTATATTACTTACACTAAAAGCTCGCTGTGTTCCACATTCATCGCACTCCGCCTATATATAACTGTCACACCATCAAATTCAGCCCTCTCGTTTAGAATGAACAGGAGACGTTCATTCTAAACAATGGGCTGAATTAATAATTAATACCTCCATCATCAGGTGCACCTTCGGATATCCTACGCACATTAAATTCAGTCTAGATTTATCGCCAATCACATTTTAGCTGCGGGCAGGGCCTTGAGCTCGGGGTATGGTGTCAGCGTAAGAATTACCACCCCTTCCCCTTTTTTCTCCTCACTAATGCGACTAAGGCTTAAGCCTTGTAAGTGGCAAAGATTACCCATTACAATTGAATAGAATGATCACGACCAGCAACGTGTAAGGTAGGTAGCTGGTACTCAGCAGTCAGCTTGCCAAGCGTAGCAGTTACGGGAATTCCAGGTTCAAGATTTTAACAGGCCGGATAATATAAAGTTATAATAAAAGTCCTCACGCCATTTCCAATGCTAGGATAGACAGAGAACAGAAGACAGAGATCTAGACAATTAAGACCTTTCAAATCATCTTTCACCGATGACATTTTTGGGACAACGTCACAGCTTGTTGCCGTCTTTACATAAGTATAAGAAAAACCATTGGTACAAGCCTCCCAACTGAGGATCGAACTCGGGTCTCTGGATTCGCATTGTTATATTAATGGTTTTTGCATTGTTATATTGAGTCTGGATGAACTTGCGATGAAGAAACACTAAAAACGAAAGGATCGCCATGGACGAGTGGCGCACACACCGGTTTTTGTAGTGTCACCAGCTCTGAGGTCCCGAGTTTCATTCCCGATCGGGTCCATGAAGATAACACTTTTTCTAAATTTTTGGGGCTGGTATTTGTGGTACCTTCGTTATTTCTGATTCCATAATACAAGTAAGCAGCTATTGGGAACAAATCGATTCGATCAATCAGCGATGTATGTGCTGTTGTCCCTATTCATTTATGTATTTCTTTTTATTATTAGTTGTCCGGGTGTGTCTCGTAAATTAAGGAAACCCACGGGAACTTCAAGATACCGCGCGGTCGAAGTAGCGTACCGAAATTAGTGTTCTAATGAAATATATTCATGTGTATTGTTAGTAAAAACTGCATCGGTACAGTACACCTATCTTGTTGCTAGCTTTATTGTATTTCTTGGTGGTATAAAAATAAAAACTACTGCAATAAACAAAACCTGACAGGATCTCACAAAGACGATGTATTCTTTAAGTACTTAGCACCTCCCACTACACGCCGGGACCACGTTTGGGGGTTTAAAATTTTAAGAGACCTGTTTTGACTGATTATCTGAATCTTAAATATTTATTCCGATATAAATCATTCCCGACAAATCCGACATTATGATTGAAGTCGGGGAAGTCAAAGGTTCACTGACATTAAGCGACATGTAATTTTTCAACTTTTCTTCTTAGATTGCATATATCGTGTTTATTTTTTATTCCTTCTCTGATTGTGCGTTATTGACAGCTACAAATTAAAGGGCCACCTGTTAATTTTAATCTGTGACCTCTGCCATCGCACGGTGTTGCTTATTAGTATCTCCTTACAAACAGAATTCGTGTGGACTCGTTTTTTTAAAGATTAATCTCAGGAGATTACTGCTTTTACACGTGTCATGGAGGTTATAATCTCATAAAAGAAACGTCTGTTCCATAGTGATGGCACTGTAAATAGTTTTTTTTTAATTTACTATAATACTAAAGAGGTTTTATTTCTTAGTTAATATTTAACTAGCTAAACTCAGCTAAATTTCACTGTGGCTCAGTTAAACATTATTGATAAATATTTTAGTGAACACATATCCATTGAGAATACACACGATAATTTTCCTGTTCCTGTAGCAATTCAAGATACAAAGACAATGTATAAAAATTTGGACACAAACATACGGATTGCAAATCTTTATATATGTAAAGAGCTCATCTTTATAACAATGATATTTTCCATGTTTCAACGTTTCTATGTTTTTGCCAAACCGGCTTGATCTTGATCTATATCTTCTTCTATTCTCTTCTACAGAGTAAAAGATATTTTTAAACATCAAAGTCCCTTATATATTTATCTACTATATTGTAAGCCTTTTTTCCAAAGGTTTCTTTAACAAGTTCTTAAACATTGTGTCTGTTGTAAGTTATTAAGACGCCAACAGTTTTTTTCAGACATTCTAAAGTAAGACACGCAGAAGAAAATATTACTAAATATAATAAAATAAACTTTTTTGTTTTTATATATTCAGAGTATTTATCGATACGTTTATAATTTTAAAAGAAATAAAAGAAATGCTTAACATTGTCCAGTGGACGTATTATAATATGATTAATAGTAACACAACGCCAATTAACACATTCCGTATACAAGAGCTGACCTTTTCCTTCTCCCGGAGCTTCTATTAGACATCATTCATTAATTATTTTAATCTTAAACTGATAAACAACCAGAAAATTCTAAATCAAACATCGAACGTTACGCATGGGTTGACACACGATAAAGATGGTATTATAATTACATAGCGTAGCAAGCTTATTTGAATAAATTTATAGCTTTCAAAAACACATCACTAATCCGAAAAGTTAAGCAGTACATAAATATTCGGTACGTTCATTAGAGTTAGAAGTGTTTCGTGACTATTCGTCGGAGGACAATCGCGAGATAGGAGGCGGTGGCGCGTACTGCATACTGATCGGCGAACGATGCAGCTGGGGCGACCGAGTCTTGGTTTTATTGCGGGACAGTCTTTTTGTGATCCGGCCTTCGAACGAGGGTTACGTGTTCGAATACCGAACTACTAAAAAACAAGCTGCAAAGATTGGTTACGTATAGGAATGTTTATACTCGAGTAATGGATGTTATATGTATATATGAAAATATATCTATGTAAGTATGTACGGATGTATATTATACAGTTACCTTGGACACTAAGACAGCAATAGGCTCAACATAGTGCGTCAAAAGGACCTCATTATCTGACCTCTGCCTAGCCAGTACTGATAAATTATGTGAAGGTAAAAAAAAACTAAACGAGGTTATTTGCCGTGTGGTGTCTGGTGGCTTAAGAATAAACCAAAACAATTCTACCCCTGGGAGGCAGAGATGACTAAGAGAAATGTTATTTAAACATGGATATAGTTACCGACAGATGGCGGGATAATCATCTAGAAAAAAACCAGATAAGGCAGACCATCGTCAAGGCAACAGTGTGAACCCTTTATGGCGAATTGTGGAAGCGCCTCGTACAGACTCTGTACGAGACGTAAATGAAATTCATAGACATTTGTGGGTCAGTTATGATTAGGTTTTAATATTAATTTTGAATGATTAGTTTACATAAAGAAAATGATGATGCAAATCAAGGAAGCGAAAGAGGTATGTAAGGATCGTGACACATGACGAACTGTTCCCTCAGGCAACGTTTTTGGGATTATGCCTGAAACTACATGAGTTCTTATTGTTATTATAGTCTCAAAAACATCATTATTGTTTTATCTACGCCATAAAGAACCAATTGCAGGACTGTACTAGTAAATTCCAAGCCCTGGCAACACCACTTGCAGCTGCGTTTCTCTGGGAACGGTCGATCCGTTTTTGCTTGAACTTGTTATGACTTCCTCGCAAATATAGTTATGAGAGGGACGTCCGTTGAGGGGCCTTTATCGATGCCTTTGTCTCCGCCGTATAATAACGAGTCTGTAAAAATTAAATTACTCATTGTTACTCACTTCTTGTTCCTTCAACAACAAGATCTCCGAAATACGGTATTATTCATGAAAAAATCAAAAGTAAAATCTGTAATTTTGAAGCCTGTTTCGAAAATTATAAATTTCTTCTTAAATCTGGGGTTCGAATTCTGCAAGATGGAGTGTCCACCTGCACAACATTGCAGGGAGTCGATGAATGCATGTGGGTCGAGACCGTTCTTTAAGGAAATCTGTGGCAGAGGCCTATGTTCAGCAGTGGACTTTGGATAAGATGTAAAGAAGAAGTGGAAGAGGAACGAATCCAATACTGTTCCATCCTGCTATAGAAGAAACATTACAATGAGATTGAGGCATGATAGAATATACAATAATAATAATAATATGAATATAAAAGAGTTTACATATAGTGGTTATAATAAAAAAGTGGTTAGGTAAGCTCATATCATTTGATGATATGAGTTTGGTCAAAACTTATTACGATTTATATCGGCTTGGGCATAAAGACGGCGGCGGACTCACCCCCTGTCACGTTCTCCCAAAAAATGTCTTCGGTGGAAGGTGGGTACAAAGGACTTCATGTTCTAGACTCCTGTCTACCCCTGTGTTAGAAATGGTGTGATGATATTTATTATTTGTATCATAGAATATATTCTTGTTGGATTTGACACCAGTAAATCGTTGCAATGTAAAACTGCATATTAAAGCTTGAGTCCTGACTTACGGCCTGTAAAAGTTCTCTGCAGGTCATGTGCCTCTCCCGAAGAGAAGATTTTCCACATTTAGCACGCTCGGAAAACTATTTGGCGATCGAAGTACCAAGTAACGTAAACGCACCTAATAACGACCTCTTAAAATCGGCACCCATTACCGCCCGTTTCATAAAATTATCATTTTAAAGTTATATGTTAAAGTTGTTATTGAAAAAATTACTTCGCAACCCTCCGCATGAAAATTTTTCATGCGGAGGGTTGCGAAGTAATTTTTTCAATAACAACTTTTCAATGAATTTCCGCAAAGTAACGCCTAAGACAATTAACTATCTTATATGTTAAAGTTAGACAACTTGTTTTAGAGAAAATATAGATGTATTTGTATTGCAAACACTCATTACTTGCTTGTTTGCCCAAATTAACGTTTTAAAGAGTAATTGGATGGTTCTTCATCAGACTCCGATGATATCGAATATTTCATAGTGTCCCGCTTCTGATTACGTAAGTACGTACACCTTTTTCTTACTTAGCAGAAAACATAATCGTAAAGCCTTCAAATGAACCTTCTAAGTGTTTTGATGCCTTCTTAATACATTTTTAAAGAATTATAACAATTAAATTTAACATTAAAATGTGGTAGTAATAGGAACAATATTAACAATTTTATTCCCATTACCGGCCCATGTCGCTGTTAGGTTTTTAAGGAATAATTTAATTTCCATTTTGCTGGTTTTAATACATATCTTAATTAGTAGTGCGCTATACTAATTAGAATCGTTAGTATGTCAAGTTATATTTGAGCTATTGGCGTCACATATTTAAGAGTATCAACAGCTGTGAAAAGGAACTTCTTTTTTAAGTAAATGTTTTAAGATTTATGATGTATCATTCGCAAATATTTTATTTTTTCTAGTTAAAATATTGTTAATATTTAATATTCATAGCTATTTTACCTACATAATCATATAAATGTACTAAACAATAAAACATTAACTTTACATACATAAACATTTTATTGGGTCGGTAATAGGCTATACGATTTTCTTCAATAGAACTTATTACCGATCTACCTGTTCTTTTGCAGTTTTTAAGGACAACGAACTTTAATAGTTTTGTTAAAGGTAATGTAAAAACTGTTTTTAAATGAATAGTGAGTAAAAATTTTTTTAATTTTCTTTTTTAATACTTTTTCATATAAATATGATGTAATTGACATTATTTTATCTCTATATATAAAACATTCAATTATTTACTATATACCTAAAATATAATACATTGAATCAGCAATTTGTTACTCATAATAATAACAGTTTTAAATAAAAAAAATACTAATAGTCAAAATTAGTGGCAACATTAAATCGCCCACACCCATTCATAAATGGAGGTAGGAAGGCACTAACTTCGAAATTTCATGAAAGGCGATCCCACTTTCCCACCAATTTCAAAAAGAAGAAGAATTTACCAACAAATACAAATGGAGTGAAAGAAGAGGCTATAATATCATGGTTTGGTCGTGTGCGTAAATATTTTTTAACAAAATTATTTCATTAAGGTAATAGATGATCCTGCAAGAATTATTAAAGCGACGAAACTGGATTCTTTTTATATCCTAAGACAAAACAAGTCTCGTACAACAGGGCAGCAAAAACATTCTTTAATTTGAATAGTTATGTTCATTTAGCGGTCGGTAATAGGTGTTACGAAAACGGTAATTGGAATCGACCATGTGCATTGGGTCGGTAATAGGGACATAGCCCTCATCATCAATTTATATTTTCTTTATTTTTATTTCATTTTTGGCAATTATTTGTGAATCTGAATAAAATGATCGATAACTGCAGTACTTGATAAAAATTTAAAATGACATGAATTATTAAACAGAGTGCTTATTTTTTGCACATCAAATTAAACATTGCTTAAACTGGCGATAATAGGTGCAGAAGTAAATATCTTCACGCAATTCCCAATACAGGGGTAGACAGAGGTCTAGTCTAGACAATTAAGACCACCTTTTGACCCCTACGACCACCCTTCCACCGAAGATATTTTCAGGACAACGTGACAGGTGGTGAACCCGTCGCCGTCTTTCTGTCCAAGCTAACGATGTAATTCGTACATAGGTTTTAGAAAAACCCATTGGTACGAGCCCGCCACCTGGGGATCGAACTCGGGTCTCTTGACTCGAAATTCCGACCACCCAACCACTCGTCTATTGTGGTAATAGGTGCGTTTATTTTTCAATTTGTTGATATTTGGTTCCAATAATATACTTTTGTAATTATATACATATTCAAGAGAGTCACGAAAGCAGAGTGGTTGGCTGGTCGGAATTTCGAGTTCGAGACCCTAGTTCGATCCCCAGGTGGCAGGCTCCTACCAATGGGTTTAAAAAACAATACTTATGTACGAATTATAACTTATGTATGAATTATCATTGGCTTGGACATAAAGACGGCGACGGGCTCACCACGTGTAACG
Source organism: Sericinus montela (assembly GCA_029286605.1). NCBI lineage: Eukaryota > Metazoa > Arthropoda > Insecta > Lepidoptera > Papilionidae > Sericinus > Sericinus montela. The sequence goes on along the minus strand of JAGSMR010000007.1, from coordinate 8,089,430 downwards.
TTGTTCCGAAAATATCTTCGGCGAAGGTGGGTTAAAGGGACTTAATTGTCTAGACTAAACCTCTGTCTACCCCTGTATTGGAAATTGCGTGAACATTTTTATATTTCTACATATTTCTTTTTTTCGCTTTTTTATGAAACTGAGTTTAGAGTACCATAACAATATTTCTTCACTGACTTTGGTTTGGTGAGTTAGGTAGTGCATGCCTAAAAGCATTAAATCCGCTCTTAAGGTATACAATAAAGTGTAAATAAATAAATAACGCAGTGTTCTGCTTTATTTTAGTAAGATATTTGTCGAGATGGCTATTCCTCCATCTATTATTATTATATTACCTGTTGATAGCATAACAACAGAACATAAAATATAGTTTATAGTCTATATCGTACACAGGAAAAAAGGAGGTGAAAAGTGTTAAGAACTTCCTCCTTTTTTTTTGCTTGCACAAAGGTTTTTGAGCAACTGCTGAACATAGTTCTTTTCTATATTTGGTGAAATATCTACTGAGCAACTGTCCTCGCAAAAGTTTTATTCCCACGATGTACCTGGCGCTGATTCCTAAAAAGGAAGTTCAGTGCCAAGTACATTCAGGCTCGGAAAGTAGGAAGAGAGATGCTTCGTTATATTGATATTCCTCCTCTTCAAAACTCTCCTTCCATAGCGGATCCACTTTGGCTGCACCCTCTGACTTGCTCTTGCACTTCCAGACGAGACGACAGGAACCAGTCTTCCCGATTCTTTGATGTACTCTAGCTCACCAAGTACTCAGAGACCGGCCACCTCGAGATGGCCTTCCTAGCATAGTTAGTCCCATCATGTAGCTTCCTCCTGGTTCACCATTTCCAACACATGTACAACCGCCAGGATGTGGCGCCAACCCAAGTAATTCGTAATTTGTCCATATTCATTTGCCGGCAACTCATTTGCTATGCCTCTGGCATTGCGCGTGTTCATGGGCGGCGGTAATCACTCACCATCAGGTGAGCCACCTGCTCGCTTGCCTCCCTTTTCTATAAAAAGAAAATATTCAAAAAGCACACTATTTCCACACTGCAAACATAACATATTTATTATCGCGTGAGCAGTTGCGACACAAAAATAATTAACTCAATGTTTAATTAAAGGCAATTAAATAAATTTATATTTTAATGTAAAACTCTCAAAACTTAAAAATTAAAATGTTTGCATATTAATTGATAGATTAATTCAGATTAAATTAATTAAGGTCCGTTCGTCTATAAACAAAATTTATGTTAATTCATATTGCCGCGTAAAGTATGTGTAGTGGAGATGTATGACATGAACGTAATGTTAATATCCAATAAAATTTAATGAGATGTCTCTCCATAGATTGAACTACTTTTGTACAAGGCGAGATATTGATTAATTTTATAGCTGGTGTTATTACATTTGTACATTTTCGACTGATTTCCAGTGTCGCGTTATTAATGTATTTAAATTTATTACACTTTAAAAAGATTAAAGAATAATTTTCCAATTTTTTTAAATATATATAAAAATTCATAACCATAAATAAATGTATATCTTAACGAATATCTAACCAATACACTTTAACCAATTACACTTTACTTTTGAATACACTTTCAGATATATTAAAGAAAATTTTAAATTTTTAATATTGAAAGACAATTAAGTTACTTCGACCCACCTTCCACCAAAGATATTTTCGGGACAACGTGACAGGTGGTGAGCCCGTCGCCGTCTTTATGTCCAAGCCAACGATATAATTCGTACATAAGTTAAGAATCTGTAATTGGCCTAGCTGTTACATATACTGTTCCATGTTAAGTAATGGATTTTGTGCTGTTGATTCTAAAATTGTAAAATAAAAAAAAATAAAAAATAAGTTGGTACGAGCCTGCCATCTGGGGGTCGAACTCGGGTCTCACGACTCGAAATTCCGACCACCCAACCAGTTGGCTATCGTGACTATTATATCTTTAATAGTATGCTTATTTCACTTTTTTACAATTGTGCAATGTCCGCTTAAAAAGGTCAGTCTGTTTGTCACGTTTCATTAAATTAGCAGTCATTATAATTTTACTGCCATTTTAATTCACGGATTATTGTTTAGAATCGTTGCTTAACTTTGTTAGGTTGATGATATACCACATCGATGGTCGGACACTTCAGAGACAGAGTTGCCTGTCGGGTCAATGTTTTCTACATTCATCCGACAGGCACACTTTTTCTACATTTCCACGGGCCTCAGTATTTGTTCATAACAAAAGTGTAAGTTTAAAGTTGTTATTGAAAAAGTTACTTCGCAACACTCCGCATGCAAATATAAAAAGGTATATGTTACCAGGTCCGAAGAGAAGAGGAGCACCACCCTCCCTCCCACAGATGCGTGCTAATTTCACTGTCTGCACCACCACCACCACTACACTCAAACCAGGTAACATATACCACCACCGAAAACGCGACACGTGTTTCGCCTCAAAACAAGGCATTATCAAGCGAGTAGACTCTACGATGAGCGACCGCAGAGACAATTAACTCTTAAAAGTGTAAGTTTATTATACATACACAAAACCTCCCACTGTCCTTAAGTTTTTTCTTAGCCTAAGGTTGCCTGGAAGATATATCTCTTTAGCGATAAGATCGCCTTATTACTCAAGTTTTATTTTTATTTAATTTTTTGTCATGTTTACTGCGGTGTACAATAAAGTATATACATACATACATATTTACAAACAAGTGCTTTAGCTTCTTACTTAGATATCAGAGCAATGTCTTTCTATATCTACATATGTATTTATTTGTTGTTTTATTACTACTATCATTAAGGCCATAGAAAAGAAAAAGAAATAATCTAGACATAAATAATTATTACTTATTCAAATAATAGCGAAAATTTGTGGAAAGCAACAGTTTACAGCTTTTAACGTAAATATCAAGTTATATGGGAAGAATAATACGGCTCTTTTAAGCTCTATTAATTTGCCTTATTTATGACAAATCTTATTATGTGACATTATTAAATCGAAGGGACTTAATTATCCACACCTTTGTCTGCCCCATTTCTGGGATGACGTGAAGATTATAAGGGAAGCTTTGTCATACAATTAAACTGTCGTGTAAATAACAGTCTTTGAAAGACCCATTTTGTAAGAAGGCTTACAGATATTAATACTATAACTATTTTTATCTACGTAGTAGTTTTGTCTATGTTTGTGTACTAGTTTTGTCTATGCCCAATGACCGTAATTATAATGTCGTGAAAACCACGCAGTGGACGATGATAACAGTAATTAAAAATTTAGTCCAGGGTTGAAGCATACCCAGTAGCAACTTTTATTTACCTTCGTTTATTATTTGGTGAAATCGACACCAAACAGTCACTAAAGATGAAAACATATATAATTTCACAATTTTAAAAGAAGTCACGATAGCCGAGTGGTTGGGTGGTCGGAGTTTCGAGTCAAAAGACCCGAGTTCGATCTCGAAGTGGCAGGCTCGTACCAATGGGTTTTTCAAAAACTTATGTACGAATTATATCATTGGCTTGGACATAAAGACGGCGATGGGCTCACCACCTGTCACGTTGTCTCGAAAATATCTTCGGTGGAAGGTAGGTCAAAGGGACTTATTTGTCTAGATTAGACCTCTCTCTACCCCTATTGGGAATTGCTTGAAAATATTTATTTATTTACAGTTTTAAAAATTTATATAGTCACGATAGCCGAGTGGTTGGGTGGTCGGAGTTTCGAATCAAGAGACCCGAGTTCGATCCCCAGGTGGCAGTACCAATGAGTTTTTTCAAAGACTTATGTACGAATTGGCTTGGACATAAAAGGCGGCGACGGGCTCACAACCTGTCACGTTGTCCCGAAAATATGTGGAAGGTGGTTCAAAGTGTATTAATTGTCTAGACTAGACCTCTGTCTACCCCTGTATTGTGAATTGCATGAAGATATTTATTTATATTTATAAAAATTGTCTTATTTATTTCATGTTATTAATTTATTTAATTTTTGTACATTTATCTTTTTAAACTATTACTATTAAAAATAAAATTTTACAATATATAATTTCATAATTTTAAGAATTGACTTGTTTCTTTCATATTATTTATTTATTTAATTTTTATACAATATTGTTTTTAATCTATTAGTGCCAACCCTAGCCATGTCAATCAATTTGCGAGCTGTTGAATGTCATAAACAAGTTCGTGCGCGTATTGCAAAATTTATAAGCAGTGTGTTATTTTAAATTTATTTATTGTTTTAACGACTTCGACAACGAGGCTAATCAAAAATTACAAACTCAATGAACTCAATTAAAAATATCATCTGTGGAATAATTTAGTTTGCCTGTTCACGTTACAAGTTTCGATTATACGATTTTTTGTAATTTAACATTTGTCGCTTTTTGTTATTGTGTATTTTTGGTTTTTTTAAAACATTTTTTATGTCTACACATTTTACTGTTACTGTGATAATAGATTTTTTAACCCCATAGCACAAGTGCTATAGCTACTTACATTGGGATTGGAATAATTGATGTGATGTGGTTGCTATTTATCTATGTAAATAGGAACCATGTAGGCGAAAGCTATTATAAAATGATTACAAAAAACAACAGTAAATAACGATATCAATAACTAATACGATGAGATATAACGAACAAATCGAGTGAACACGTTTCGTATACGATAAATCGAAAACTATCCGATTAAAGAGCGACACGATTGTATTCGTGTCGTTGTGAGTACATCTAATAAAGCAAAGCCAGCGCTTAGATAGCGCTTGCGACAATAAGTTGACAATTCACGCCCCGCGGACAGTTGATTGGGTGCACCGCTAGTTGGATTTACGAGCATCGATACTAGTTGTAACTAACCCAGCACCAAATAGGGGCTGCACGGAGCGGTGACAGATGAGGAAGTCATTGATAGTTCGCTTTCGTTATTGTCTATGGTAGGTTTTATAATTCTGATGTTGTCCCAATTTCAAAATGAGATGCCAAGAGCATAGATTATTTCAAAAATAAATAACGATATGGAAGTGCTTATAATTTTTGTGTTTTTTTATCTGTTTTTTTCTGTGTTGTATCTGCCATTCTATCGGTTTATATGTATTGGTTGGTATAACAACCCTAATCATTGATGTAACAATAATATATATTACAAATTCTTCTTTTTTTTTAAATAATAAATAAACAAATATCTTCACGCAATTCCCAACACAGGGGTAGACAGAGGTCTAGTCTAGACAATTAAGTCCCTTTGACCCACCTTCCACCGAAGATATTTTCGGGACAACGTGACAGGTGGTGAGCCTGTCGCCGTCTTTATGTCCAAGCCAACGATACGAATCATACATAGGTTTTGAAAAAACCCATTGGTACGAGCCTGCCACTTGGGGATCGAACTCGGGTCTCTCGACTCGAAATTCCGACCACCCATCCACTCGGCTATCGTGACTTTTTACTTTCGTGTTTTCTTTTTTTAAAGGTTATAAAAATTGTTACACATTTTATACACATGTAGGCGTGTTCGTTAATTTTATTTTATTTTATTTTATTGTTTATTGGTACAACAAAAACATGTTCACAAAACATTTCACTTAAAAATACATATACAACTCAAAAGATCATATGAACATATCAATAACAGGTGTACACAACATTTTCACCAGGCGATAAATTCCTTTCTTCGTAAATGTAAAAAGGTTTATGAATAACTGACAATATTAAAAATAATTTTAAAAAGTTTGGTTGAAAGTAAAATAATAATAATAATAATACAAAAACAAAAATGAAATTAAAAAAAAAGGACTACTTCAAGACTAATTTAAAAACTAAAGCTATTATATTATATTTAAAAGATATAGCTAGAAAACATTTCTTGAAACATATATGTGCATACATATATATGCACATATATACATGCACTCACACACATATACATACTCGTAAATAACATAAACACTTACACACATGTATACACTTATTATTTTCTTTAGTAATCATTGAAATTAATATAGTTGCAAAACTGTTTGGTGGTGTTGTGGAAGATGTCAAGGCTATGGTTTACCGATGCAATATTATTGTATGTTGTAGAAATTCTGTTAAGAAGTGAGTTCTTGTCTACATTAGTGCGATAGCGATTAAGTCTCAATACCTTTTTTGTTCTAACAGCCCTGAGGCTACTCCTGCGTGGAACAGCAATATTTACTTCACTGAGTAATTCGGGAACTAACAGATTTCCATTCAGAATTTTATGCAAAAGAAAATTAAGTCTGCCGTAGTTCTACGATGTTCCAAATACTTCATTTTAAAATGTTCTAACCTTTGAGAGTAACTTACGAAACGAGATACAGATTGACTTTTATTTGCAAGATATTAAGTAAATTTTTTTGAATACGCTCGATACGAGAAATGTGACACTGATACATAGGATTCCAAATAAGTGAAGCGTATTCAAGCGTACTTCTTACATATGCGTTATAGAGTATTTTTAAAGGTAATATTGACCGGAAATCCTTACACGATCTCTTTATTTATAAAGAGATCGTGTAAGGATACGAGACATTTATTTGCTTTGCCAGCAATGTTATCGATATGTTCTCTAAAAGATATTTTAGAGTCTATCTGAACACCTAGATCACGAATAGAATTAACTTCCTTAAGAACAACATCATGCAACTTATAACTGGAAGGCAGTACTCTTGCATTTTTGGTAAACTTTATATGATAACACTTTTCAGCATTTAAGAGCATTTTATTAGCCTTACACCATGAACATACTGAGTTTAAATCACTTTGTAGCTCATTTACATCGTCTAAACTCTGAACACTTTTATATAATTTTAGATCATCGTCAAACAAAGAACAAGTACTATATTTGATAACGTCAACTATATCATTAACAAATGCTAGAAATAATATTGGTCCTAGATGAGAGCCTTGAGGCACACCAGATGTAGCAAAATAGTAATTCGACTCATAACCACCAGTAACTACCCTTTGCTTTCGTTTAGTTAAATACGATTGAAGCCACTTATAAAATAGTCCATGCACTCCAAATGTTGACAACTTTTGAAGTAAAATACCATGCTCTACTTTGTCAAATGCACTATTAAAATCGGTATAGAGTGCATCCACTTGTAATTTAGCATCTAATGAATTGCACAAATTTTTAACATAAAGTGCTAGATTGCTCGCATTGCATACACAAGAGATGCTGCTGTGGTGTTATTATGACATTGAGATGTGTCGTCAGTATTGGCGCTACCAATGCCTCAAATATCCTTGCAAAAGATGAAAGTAGAGACACAGGACGATAATTTCTAACGTCGGTTGCGACTCCCTTTTTGAGTAGTGGTACTACATTAGCAAGCTTCCACTCATTTGGAAATGTTCCTGTTAATAATGACAAGTTAAACATTTTTTTAAGAGGTAATGCAAGATATTTTGCACATCTCATTATAAATACTGGAGGTATGCCATCTGGCCCACAAGCTTTACTAGGGTTCATCTTTTTAATAACCTTAATTATATCTCTTTCACTAAAAACAATACGGCTTAAAGAGTTTTGGGGATATAAACATTGATTAATATCTTTTGACATCGACCCATTTCTTAAAGGCACAAAGTTGGAGAAGAAATAAGTAGCGAACATATTACAGATGTCATCCCCCGTTGAAGCTTGTTTGTTATCCAAATTCATCACAGATGGTATTGAAGAAGTAGATGCTTTTTTTGATTTCATAAAAGACCAAAACCATTTTGGATTGTACTGAACATTATGTTCTATTTGTGAAACGTAATTTTTATAACTTTTATTTACACGTGCATGCACTCTTTTACTAAGAATTTTAAACTCTAGTTCATCCCGCGGATTTTTAAATAATTTAAAACGATGCCTGATTTTCTCTTTTTCGCGTATTGCCTTAATTAAGGATTTAGAGAACCAAACCGGATATTTAGAACTTTTTGGCATTGACTTAGGAATTGTTAAATGTATGACTGATCGCAAATATTCATAAAATAAAGTTACCATAGCATTGACATTACTTCCTACATCTTGAAATATCTCATCCCAATTGATATCTTTTAATTTAGCATTCACAGCCTCATAGTCTGCTTTGAAAAAATTTAGCTTGACTGTGCTTTTTTGATTTAACATTTCCTGTTTAAAATACTGTAAAGAGATATCAATAGGAGGGTGATGCTCATCGATTTTTGAAATAGGATCAAGACATTTTTCAACAAAACAATGGCCTGTGTAAGAAGTGCATAAAACTAAGTCTAAGATTTTATTGTTACAATTTGTTACGCCATTATACTGTATTAAATTGTTTAACGACATGAAGTCTATCAATGTGTATCCGAGGCAGTTGTGGTAGTTTTGTGGTGTTAATCCATATTTCCCTTGTTCTGTTGTTATACTTTCCTTCCACTCTATAAATCCGAGATTAAAATCACCAAGAAGAACGGTTGGATTTGCAGACTCTTCCATTACCTTTGATACATTATTCATGAAGTTACTCAAAGTTGTTTGTGTTACAGGAGGTGGTAGATACACCACCCCAAGATTAATAGATTTAGTTTCTTCAGCAACACATGCTTTAAAACATATCCAGATGTCCTCCACGTCACTTTCCCATTTATTCACACGTACTGAACTTAATGATTTAGATACGGCAATAAGCACTCCGCTACCTTCTTTGCCAGCCAGCGAAGTCGAGCATCTATCTCTACGATAAATGTTGTAGTAGGAGCTTAGTACTTCTCCGTCATTAATGGTTCCGTTGAGCCAAGTTTCTGTAGCAACAATAATATCGTATTTGTTTACAAGTACAGATAAACTTATATTTCGCAACTTAGTGCGCACGGAAATTTTGGTAATAAATCTTAATAGAATTAATAATAGGGATTATGCAGTTGCCTTGGGGTTGTGAACTGTTTTCATTAGAGCAAATTGACTGCCTCGAGTGTTCGGATTTCTTTTGTTGGTGTACCATCATGTTTACGGACGAGGATTCGTCCATCACGGACCCAGACATATTTATAACACTTTTCTCGTGCAGCTTTTCGTGTTGCCGCGTGAATTGCCTTGTTTGCAGGATATAAATGCTCAGAAATTAACACTGGACTTTTTTTACCACCGTAGCCCAGATGTTGCGTATTTAACTTATTCTCAGAGTTTGCTTTATTAAATTTTAAAACCGAAGCAAGCAATTCGTCCCGTACTTTAGTGTTTCCTAGTTTTACTACTACTGCTCTGGGTCGGGTACTTTTTGGAACAAATTTTCTAGTTCGTACTGCTGTCAAAATATCGTTTTCCGTAACTTTAGAAGATACAACTTTGCACAGTTGTACGACTGTGCTTATTAAGTTTTCTGATCTACTTTCCGGTAATCCAGTTATTTCAATATTATTCTGTCGCATATGTTGTTCTACTTGAGAAAGTCTGGCGGATAAATCCTGTACAGTTAACTTTAAAATTTTATTTTCGTTTTCTAATTCTTTGGATTGTTCTTTGCTGGAGATAAGTTGGCTTTTTATGTCTTCGTAGTCCCTACTCAAGAAAGCCACTGTGTCTTTGATTTCCCGAAGCAATGAGAGATTCTGTGTAACCTCTGCAAATCTTTTTTCAAAGTAGACGTGAAATTGATGAGCTACAGCAGACTCAATTGCTTGTAGTATAGCAGAGTCAATTTGTGCGCTTCGTGGCGCTATTGCAGTATCTTTGCCCTCCTCACCTCCTGATATTTGTGTATTATCTGTATTATCTATCCCTTTTGTAGGGGTATTTGTGTTGTCACTTCGAGGTGATTTCGATGAGCATAAAGGGCACGCCCAATCCCGAGGAGCTTTTCCTGAACGGGTAAGACGCACACACTCGCGATGATAAACCGATTCGCAACGGCTACAAGATATTGCATCAGGTCCTGTTGTAGCTAAAAATTTACCGCAGCCCCCACATTTTGCCATTTTGACCGAAATGTCTAAATGTAATCCAAATATATAAAAAAGAAAAAAAAATTTAGATGAATATGAAATTAATAAAAAAAAAACTAAAATAAAAATATTATTAAAAAAAACCAACGGATTAAATATTTAAAAAACAAAACGACAAAAAGAGAATACAATTCTTGGAATCGAACCACCGCTTCGTCGTATACTTCGGAACGGATAAAGTGTTTTACTTCACTTAGCCATTATTTCTTATTTGTCTTAGTTAAAAATTATGAGTGTATTATCATAGTACGATGTAATTGAAATGATTCAACAGTTTATTTGTTGTTAGAGGGTAAATTCAACTTAACGCTGATTTATATCTTCAAATTAAACCATAATGTCACTTTATATTCACAAATACATTACGTAAGTTTACTTGTCACTAATACACTTCCCATTTATTTTTGTATAAATATTCAAAACATCACCACCTTTGATCTTTATAATGCGAATAACTACTGTACACCAGCTCACGCTACGACCGACCGACGACCAATTGTTTATAGGTATATAGTTTGACCATATTGTTAATAACATAAAAGTGCCAACTGAAAATTGGAATGTGTGTGGAGTACTCAAACATTGCATAAGTGACAGCAAATTTTACTGACAAAAAAATTAAATAAAAATATAAAATATCTTCACGCCATTCCCAATACAGGGGTAGACAGAGGTCAAGTCTAGACAATTAAGTCCCTTTGACCCACCTTCCACCGAAGATATTTTCGGGACAACGTGACAGGTGGTGAGCCCGTCACCGCCTTTATGTCCAAGCCACCGATGAAATTCGTACATAAGTTTTTGAAAAACTGATTGGTACTGCCACCTGGGGATTGAACTCGGGTCTCTCGACTCGAAATTCCGACCACCCAACAACTCGGCTATCGTGACTTAAAAAAAATATGCTAAAATTGAAACGAACAAACACTACTATTCAATTTTATATTTACGATGATTCCCATGGCTTCACATTCGATCAGCATCGCTAGTCGTAGATCACTAGATCGGTTAGATCTCGTAGATAGCGAGACAGCGGTGTCCACGGGACGCACAGATTATATCTACTCGGTTCGGACAATGCGAGGCATTTGGAAGGGAAAACAGTGGTATTAGTGTTTTGACATCGTGGCGAGAGAGCCTGTTTGCTTAATGGCTCGATATTGTTGCTTTAATGTCACGCACCGTCTGTGTTGTTGTAAATTTAAGAAAGATAATTTTAATTTGACGCAAGTCATGTTTTCAGTCGCTCGCTGGGCTGTTTGGGCATAAAATAAGCGGATGTGGGCTGCGTTACCGAGATATGTTTACTGGTAATATTGACTGAGAGAAAGCAATCATTTGTTATAGAGTAAAAGAAAATTAAAATAAAAAAATAAAAACGCAGCGAAGTGATTTGTCATCATAGACTATATGGTGATAAGTCATGTCATATTTGGTTTAGAAATATTACGGAGAAAACAAACTAACACCTTCCATATAAATTAATTGGCTTTTCCCACGTAAGACTAAATACACTACAAAATCATGGTCAAAGAGTTACAGAATAGAATAGAATAGAATAGAATAGAACAGAACAGAACAGAACAGAACAGAACAGAACAGAACAGAACAGAACAGAACAGAACAGAACAGAACAGAACAAGAACAGAACAGAACAGAATAGAATAGAATAGAATAGAATAGAATAGAACAGAACAGAACAGAACAGAACAGAACAGAACAGAACAAACAGTTTTAACAGTGGTAGAGCCACGCATCAGCTTTTGTTGTTGGATGAATAGGCCGGCTCGACCGGGGAAGTACTACGACCTCACAGAATACCGGCGTAAAGTAGAAGTCTAACAAACTTCTGCGTTTCGTCTGGTGAGTGCAGGTAACCGGTGGCCCACACAGCCCCCTCCGCCATTTCTGGGGGGGAGGGGCACTCCAAGGGAGGCAACGCATCTGCTATGCCTCTGGTATTGCGGATGTTCCTGGGCGGCGGTAATCACTTATCATCACGTGAGCCACCTGCTCGTTTACCTCCCTTTTCTGTAAAAAAAGAACAATACAGAACAGAATAGAATAGAAATGAATAGAATAAAACAGTATAGAAGAGACCAGAATATACTATTTTTATCTGATTTTAATGTTTGTACCTTTTGGTGCAAGATAATTATTCGGTCTTTACATATGAAATTAGAGTTTTTTACCGGAGGAATATAAAGACATTTTTTTTGTAAAATATGTTTAATTTCATGCATATATTATTTGTATAAATATATTTATTAACAACCTTTTGTGGAGGCTGGAAATCCGCATCTGGTATGAGGGGAGTGATATATCCGAATAGGACAATAAACGATATAAATAAACATTAAAAATATACAGTGTATAAAAAAATTACAGAGTATTAATAAAAGATAATAGAAAGAAAATATTTAATTTTGTTGATAGATCGTGAATCAAACTAGTCTTAGTATTATTCACTTAATCGATACATGCAAGGTCCATATCATTTTATCACGTCCGAACATTCTAGAAATTTTCTACATTTAACTACCGTGTATTTAACATCTATTTAGTAATTTACCTTTCAAGAGAAACTCGCTAAGAATTCCCCGCATACTCCGAACGTTAAGCTAAGCGTTCTAGACATGGAATCTTTAAAATTCGCGATATAAATCGTGATTCTATTCCCATAGTAAATCCCTATTTTGTTTCAGATGTAAATGCTCGCATTATACGCCGTGCGTGTTAGCAGGAAGCCGCCATCTTTCTTTCTTAACCTCAAACCGTGTTGGATGTATTCACAAACGCGATTTATGTTCTTTGCACCTCTTTCACATTAAAATATATGTTGCATACTGAATGCACGCTGGGCTTTTCAGCAGATACTAGATCAGTATTATCTCGAATAGACCGCGGTAGCTTGCCTGTCCACAGAGTAAGACTTATTGAGTTATTAATTTAACTGAATAGATTGCAACGTTGTTTGGGTGTCGCAACATTCTAATTGTATTTAGTAAGTTATTTCTGTTTTACACGCTATTTGACATTTGGTGTGATTTTATATATTATATACTTAGTTGCTGCCCGCGACTTAGTCCGTGCATTGTTGAAATTCGCAGGATGCATTAAATAAACGAGACAACAATACACACACACACACACACACAAACACAAACATACTAATAACAAAGGAGTGTTAAAAGTAGCATTTATTCCTGTCTGGACACAACGCCGCAAATCGAAATCCGTTACGCTCAATCATGTTTCTGATGTCTCCCACAAGAATCGAGCAATATTCTGGGCAAGCATATATGCTATTTCACGTTACAATCAATATTTATGCCAAATTTCATACAGATCCGTTTAACCAGTCTGTTGTAATTGAGTAACAAACACCCATCTATCCAAACTTTTGTATTCATAAAAGTAATTAAAAATTAAAGTAATATAAAATATATAACATTTATTATCGTTATCTATTGTACATATTTATATATTAATTATTTTATTAAACTTAATTTTGGTTAATGATTAAAATTTTCAATTGACTGTTTATATTGCTGTAATTTTTAAGATGTATTTTTAATGATTTTTAAAATCACGTTAGACATACTGTGCTTATTGCTATTGAATTAATAAGAAATTATAAAAACAAACGAAATACCAGGATTGTTTAATTATTTTAACATCTCGTTTATTTAATAAGAATAAAATATTTTTAAAGGTATAAATATTCTTTTCTGACTAAATTTATTTTACGGAAGCAAAATACAAATTTTAGAAATTATACCTATTTCTTTTTCTATGAGAGTAGGGTGAAAAATGAGCTAAGTGTCCACAAAACAGTAAGTGACAACAGCAATCCAATCTTTGTATGACGTTCGCGTCGACTCTAAGACAGCGATAGGCCCGTCACCCGTCACGTTATTCCAACTGGAAAAATTGAAATTGTGTAGACCTCTGACTTTCCTAGAACTGGAAAATGCGTAAAGATATAAAAACATTGCAAGAAAGATTTTGCGATCAATTATTCTACCTATTATAAGTCATCATAGGTCTATTTACATACCAACGACACTATGAATTAAATCCTATTTGATTTAGTACCGTTACTATTACCATACAAATGCATATTGAAAACTTTGTTTTTACTTCGTAGAATTGAAGTGTCCAGGTGATAATGAATGCTGAGGAAAACTCGTACGAGTGCGTCGGACGCATGCTGCGTAGTATGCGTGGCGCAGGACGCAAGCAGATTTATGTGCTTGGATGATTTTATGATACGTCTACACGGGAACGACACGATTTTTTAAATTAAAGGATATATTGTGTTACTTTAAAAATACTATTGCTATTCCAATCAAAACTAAAATATAAATTAAATTAAATAAAACAGCCAATCAACGTGGAGATGCAGCCAGCGTTCTTAGTACCATGTCACGAGGTGTAGGGCTCTACGATTATTGTAGTTTTTAGTTAATAAGTATTGTTAACACAATTTTGTTAACACATTTTTGTTTTTGAAAATAAAGTATTTTTAATAAAACAAAATGAAATCAATAGTATAATTAACTTACATTACAATCAACGAGTGTTATTTTTAATATACTGACGTTTCATAACGTTGTTCCTCTAATGGACAATAAGTAGACGAATGAAACTCCGTCAGGTTATTGTTACGTAATTTAGAATCCAATGTTACGGTGCTTGTCCGCGTTGAACTCGATACTGCTTAAGCAATTAAAAAAATACACACACTTCGTCCAACCGTTGACACGGAATTTTCTTTTTAACAAAATCTGTTTTTTTAATTTTTAAAAAAAAAGATACGATTATATATGGAAAGTATATATGCTTTCAATATTTAATCGATTTTTTTTAGACAGAACAATAGAATAGACAGAACAACTGTTCACGTCCGCTAGTAAATTATTAAATTTTATTACATTTGCATTAAGTGGCTTCTTTAAGAGCTGATTTAAGGACTAATATATACTATTCATATTTACTATATTATAAACGTGTTAGTTAATTAGTTTTATCAGTTACGTTTTCAAGAACAAACCACTGGGCTGGTAGTGACGAAACGGGATAGATCATGTTTTTTTTATTTAACTTGCAATTTATACACAAAGTAATACAAATAAAAATAAAAGTCACGATAGCCCAGTGGTTGGACGATCGGTATTCGAGTAAAGAATTCGGGTCGAGTTCGATGGTGGGCTTGGAGCCCAATGGTTTTATAGATATACGATTTATATATAATAAATTTCAGTCTGATATTTTTGGTAATAGCAGAAAGTATTTCTAAAGCCTTCTCCTGATTAGCCTAAAATAAAAATAAAAAATTCTTATTTACACAAGATGTACATTTTTAGTGTCTTTTAGGCTTTACCTTTCACTCTCAACTTGTTGTAATTATGGTAGAAAGTTAAAAGTTATATTTAATTCTAGAATAAACTTTGTAATATGAATTTGAATTTATGTACGTATATAGGACATATAATATGTGACTATCTGTGTTAGTTAGATTGGTACTTCAGATTTTATGGCCGATTTTTTTCCGTATCGTTCCCGTCTCGTATGATCTTAAAAACTTTAGTAGCAGTGTCGGAGTGCCCGTTAAAGGATTCTCTTTGAAAGCCAGTATTATCATTCTCACAATATTTATGTGAGATAATCAGAAACGCAATCAAATGGTCGAATAAAATATTGCTTAATTAAATAGTAGATTTTAACGCGAGTTGTGCGTGTTTAATTTGCTTCTAAATGGGATATTTACTTTCTCGAATACCTCCATGGACGAGTGGCGTACCACACCATTTTTCATGGTGTCGGGTTCGATTTCCTTTATTTATTTATTTATTTACAAGTTATTTAGGTACTTACTTTGAGATCAGAGCAATGTATGTGATGTTGTACCGATCTATTTATTTATTTATTAAATCACGATTTAGATAAAAAAAGTCACGATAGCCGAGTGGTTGGGTGATCAGAATTTCGAGTCAAGGGACCCGAGTTTGTTCCCCAGGTGGCAGGCTCGTACCAATTGGTTACTCAAAAACTTGTGTACGAATTATATCGTTTGCTTGGACATAATGAAGGTGACATAATGACTTGGACAAAATGAATGCATGTATGAAGAAAATGATAAATCTGAATGAAGCGAAAGAGGTATGTAAAGATCGTGACACTTGGCGATCTGTTCTCTCTGGCTTCCCCGTCAGGGATTGTGCGTGAAGATAAATAAATAAACAAAATGAAATAAAATTAATTACTTTTATGAGAATTCCTTATATCTTTCTTAACCTTTGATTCGTTATGAGGTTCATCTGGCGGAGACGTAAGAGGCGAAAGAAAGTCCTTAAGGACACCTGTCATAAAATAACATAAATAAATATCTTCATGCAATTCAAAATACAGGGGTAGACAGAGGTCTAGTCTAGGCAATTAAGTCCCTTTGACCCACCTTCCACCGAAGATATTTTCGGGACAACGTGACAGCTGGAAAGCCCGTTGCCGTCTTTATGTCATCCATTATGTTACCCATTGGTCCGAGCCTGCCACCTGGGGATCGAACTCGGGTCTCTTGACTCGAAATTCCGACCACCCAACCACTCGTCTATCGTGAATCTTTGTCATACGTTTGTATAGATAGGAACATTTACATTAACTGTCTACTTTCACAACTGGGAAATGTTTGCCAAGGATCTAAATCAATGTAGAGCGGCGTAAACTCGTGCGCGCCGGCTCGTGAGGTTGAGTTAAACCTAATTAATTTTATTGGCCACCGTTGAAATACAGCAATTTCTATTTCCGTTTCGTGACAAGTTTTTAATATGATGACATATCGGTATTACAGTGAGTGAGAAATCGTTTAAAGAACAGCAAAACTGTATAACGAGAAACCATGAATTAATTGAGAAAATCCGATAGCCTAGGACGCTGTTACTTTGCCTTCAAAACTAAGGGTTACGGGTTCGAATTCCGGGGCAAAAAAATGAAGGGTGAAAAAAATTGTTTGATTAATATGAATGTTTGTACTCGTAATCATGGATATTTATAAGTATCTACATATTAATATTAGTAGTTATATATCTACGTCAGTAAATTGCAACATTTTATGTTGTTGTCATGGATGGCTACCCCTGTGATAGGCTTACCAGCTGTCACGTTGTCCTAAACTGGCTTCAGTGAAAGGACTCAATCGTTCGAAAGGACTTGTTTACCCTATTAACAGGTTTAAGAAATTTATTAAAGAAAAACTTTATTAGAAGGGTTATTATAAATGAATATATTAACGACAGTAGCCCCTGGGAAAGAGGTGATTGCTCTCAAGCTATTTTTATTAATATATTATACAAATGTGATGTGATGTTTTACATATATGTTATATATATGTTATACATATGTTATACTATAAAAATATTGACCAATAAAGAGGATGCCTACGGAGTTTATTTCGCCTGTTTCTTCTTCGTTACAGGAACCTCATTACGAAACGGTGGTAGATTAAAAAATATTATCGATAAACGAATGTACATACGTTTGTCGATGAATAAATGATTTGATTTAATTTGATTTCTAGACCTCTCTCTATCCCAGTATTATATGAATATGTGTATATTTATTACCATTTATTCAATAACAATTTAGTAGTTAAGAACTCGGTGGATGAGCATGATTCCAATTTTTTAAACTGAGCCTGTGTTAAATAGTTTTGGCATGCAATCACCCGTCACATATGTGCCAACGGAGACACATACTGGGTTCTTAAGAAGCGTACTCATAAAAATTAAACTGTTACCCTCAATTAGCCAGCGTCAAACTACGACTCGCTGAGGCTAATGACCGATAGGTAAACCCGACTAACTATTCCTGCGATCTCCTTAACATCTATTGTAAAGTGATAAAATAGCTTTTCGAATGAATCAGTAACATTTGGGCTTGTGTCTGTAAGCACGTAGTCGTCGAATTAAATTGGGATAGAGGCGTTAAATGAGTAAATTCTCGGATGCGGAGTCGCTCGAATTTTTTGTACGGATCTAGTGAGGTGTGTTTTAAGAAGTGTTTAAGAGAATTTATTTTAAATGTTATTTTTATGGAGCATTTTAGATAGGTTATTTTTTTTGTAACAGGATAATATTACATGGTTGTATTATTTTTATAGGTTTCTGGATATGTTTGGACTGTTTCGTATATTGTAAATTTAAAAGAAATTTAATATTCTGTTACTATCTACTAATTCTGTTTTTTTTTTATTAGACTTTAATTTAGTTATGTTACGGAATCTTTGAACGTGATTTCCACAACGCTTTTTAACATCCTTCGGATTGAATTGAAATTCGCATACTTATAAAGAACCTATAAATATTTTATTGAATCGAATGAAAAAACCGAGCACTAAATTTGGTTCAGTTATAACGATTGTAACTTATCCGCTGAAAATTATAAAACATGAAAATGTAGATATGTATTCAGGATATCAGATATATGATCCATACGCTTGAATTTGTTATTTTAATAAGATAATTAGTAAAATTTTCCATTATAATTACTAACTTTAAGTAAGTACATCTAATGTAGTCACTAGACACTGTTAGCTAAGATTTTCATAAAGTGAAAATAACATTGTATAATAGAATTACAAAACGGAGGAGGAATAGAACCCGTGAAAATGTTGAAAAGTAGTTTTACACATTGACCCACCCGGAAATTAAAACCAGGACTTCAGAGTTGGTGACACCATGAAAACCGCTGTGTATGTCACTCTTCCACGGTGGTTCCAAATTCGATGATCGAATCTGTCTAATAAATCTAATCGTTCGTAAGTTACTGAATGATAGATATCTTGCCCTGTGGCACATCACTATTCATCTGAACTAGCAGAAGCAAGTCATGCGCCTTAATGGCGTACCGAATCAATCGTCGGTAACAAACGCCCTACCTCATAGCTACCTACCAAAACCGACGCCCGCCGAGCTGCACCAAAGCAACCCTTCCTATCACATTAGGTACACACAATTCAAATTATTTCACGCTAATTAAAGTGTTTTACAACTTCGTGAATGTTTTTTATTTCAACCATTGAATTACTTTTTTGTACTTTAATAGTGTTAATGGATAGTAAGTGATTAAGGAACACGCCCTTCATAAAGGCTTGTAGTGGATGGTATGCGCTGCAGGAACAAGGTAAGCAACCCGCCAGGCCGGTCGACTTCGGAAGGAGGTCTCCTCCGCTAGTGACGATGACGGGTCTGCTAACGAACTCTCTTTCTGGAGCAACTGGAGAACTATACCGTGGCTGGGAACCTTTCGGAGGGTTTGATCGCTGCCTATGAATATAGGCAGGTCCGGGGTGTCCTATATTCAGTCGGGTTAATATAATATAACCGGTTATTTTATGTTGACATAAAAATTTGTTATCTGAGTACATGGAGACATAGATGTCGCCACTGGCATGTAATTGCATAATATTATAAAAATACAAAAGGAGGAGACACCTATCCTAGGATTAATCTTAATCGCCACAATCGGCATGCAGATTTAGACCTAAGACGCTGCTGCCTTCCACCAGTTTGCTGGTGGCACTAGCAAGCTGGTTTGCTTGCAGCACCAGCTGGTTTATTTTGGTCCGGTATTTTTCAAATTAGCACGCCACCATGCCGCTGTTTTTAAGCTGACGCCAGCGAGAGAGAATCACGGACAACTGGATATGATAATACCAAGGAAAATCATCATTACAACATGAGACATAAGAGTTACTATAATTAAATTATAATAGACCGAAAAAGTAAGAAGGCATCAATCTCAGTGAGCGCAAAGTCATTGTAAATAATCCTGCAGATTTGATACCGCGTAGTGGTGGAGGAAGATTCCCAACACGTAGAAGGTGCATACCTAAACCTAAAACTATCATGAGAAGCGGCCGAGTGATGGCGTTGAAAATAAAAAATGTCTTCACGCCACGCCCAATACTGGGGTGGGCAGAAGTTTAGACAATTAAGTCCACTCGAAACAACTTTCACCGAAAACATTTTTTGGAACAACGTGACCGGTGGTGGGACTGTACCAGCCTTAATGTCCAAGCCAAAGATATGAGTCATAAATAAGTTTAAAAAAAAACCTATTTGTACGTGTCTACCACCAGGGGATCGAACTCGGGTCTCTTGACCCGAGTTCGATCCCCAATTCCGATCACACGACCACCGTGACTGATTGAAGATCGCATATGTGCATGAGTGCAGGTAACCGGAGGCCCACAAACCCCCCAATTCTGGGAGGGGGGCACTCTAAGGCCGGCAACGCATCTGCTATGCCTCTGGTATTGCGGGTGTTCATGGGCGGCGGTAATCACTTACCATCACGTGAACAAACCCGTCCGGAACTCGAACCCGCAACGTGAGTCTCGGCGACGCCATGAAAACAGTTGTGAAAATGACCGTGAAAAAATTTCACTGGAACTGTCATTGCTCTAAAAAAATTAATTTACGCAGTTAGATAAATAATTTCTTTTAAACGCATAAAAGAACTTGGAACCACGAAGTATTCGTCGCCGCGTTTAATTTTTGGAACATGAGAGAGGCCGTAATTTCAGAAGAATTCAATCACTCTTGCCACCGAAATTTATAGATCCAGTTTTTTTTTTTAAATTGCCACTTCGTCAAATTCTCTATTACTGCGCTTCAGGCTGTTTTACACCTTGAATGATTTATGAGCACCGCAATAACGGTATAAGCATAAATTAAAAAAAAAACATAGTTCAACAGAATGATGTACAAACATTTTGTACTAGTTTTCTGTCTGTGACCTTGTCTGGGCATAATTTCGAAATCCTCTAATTTCCCAATTAAAACCTAGGCTTATTATCTTAAGCTCTCAATACAACGACCCAATGCGTTGAAGAAAAATCGTGTTTTAAATCTCTGCCACAGAAACCATGCAATGTTCCGGGATAAAAAATATGTTGCGATTAAATTATTACTACCTCCATCGACGAGTGGTGTACACACCGGCGCTCACGGTGTCACCAGCTTTGTCGTCCTGAGTTCGATCCCCAATTCCGATCACACGACCACCGTGACTGATTGAAGATCGCATATGTGCATGAGTGCAGGTAACCGGAGGCCCACAAACCCCCCAATTCTGGGAGGGGGGCACTCTAAGGCCGGCAACGCATCTGCTATGCCTCTGGTATTGCGGGTGTTCATGGGCGGCGGTAATCACTTACCATCACGTGAACAAACCCGTCCGGAACTCGAACCCGCAACGTGAGTCTCGGCGACGCCATGAAAACAGTTGTGAAAATGACCGTGAAAAAATTTCACTGGAACAGTCATTGCTCTAAAAAAATTAATTTACGCAGTTAGATAAATAATTTCTTTTAAACGCATAAAAGAACTTGGAACCACGAAGTATTCGTCGCCGCGTTTAATTTTTGGAACATGAGAGAGGCCGTAATTTCAGAAGAATTCAATCACTCTTGCCACCGAAATTTATAGATCCAGTTTTTTTTTTTAAATTGCCACTTCGTCAAATTCTCTATTACTGCGCTTCAGGCTGTTTTACACCTTGAATGATTTATGAGCACCGCAATAACGGTATAAGCATAAATTAAAAAAAAAACATAGTTCAACAGAATGATGTACAAACATTTTGTACTAGTTTTCTGTCTGTGACCTTGTCTGGGCATAATTTCGAAATCCTCTAATTTCCCAATTAAAACCTAGGCTTATTATCTTAAGCTCTCAATACAACGACCCAATGCGTTGAAGAAAAATCGTGTTTTAAATCTCTGCCACAGAAACCATGCAATGTTCCGGGATAAAAAATATGTTGCGATTAAATTATTACTACCTCCATCGACGAGTGGTGTACACACCGGCGCTCACGGTGTCACCAGCTTTGACGTCCTGAGTTCGATTCCCGGTCGGGTCAATGTAGAAAACACATTTTCCTCATTTTCTCAGGTCTGGGTGTTTGCGGTACCTTCGAGTTTTCTGATTTCATAATATAATTGCTTAAACTGCATAATTTGGATCAGAGGATTGTATGTGATTTTGTCCCTATATGCGTATGTATTTGTTTGTTCTGTAATGGAATATAATATAATGAATAAATAATTTATATGACAGTATATCTAATAAAAAATAAAAAAGCAACAAATTAACTACTGTAATAACAGGAACTAAAAATAAAATAAAATAAATAATAATATATATGTTATACCGTGTGACGACCTTCGTGGACGAGTGGCGTAAACACCAGTTTACAAGATGTCGCAATCTCGAGGTCCCGAGTTCGATTCTTAAACGGGTCAATGTGGAAAAAAACACTTTTTCTACCTGTTCTCGGGTCTGGATGTTTGTGGTGCCTTCGTTATTTCCGATTCCTATACCTCAAGTGTTTCAGCTTCTTACATGGGGATCGAAGCAATGTATGTGATGTTGTCCCTATCTTCTACTGTCCTACCTCTGTACATGTATATATATGTATATGTTTTAAAGGAATAAAGACAGAACTGAACCTCTTCTTTCTAAAAAAGGGGCGGGCGTTCACTTCTAAATGGGGGTCAATACTGATTTTCATCGCAGCTCATATATTGATTCCTGGACCGTAAATGCTAATACATTATTATGCCAAATATTATCCCTAAGCGCATTCAATCGATCATAACAAATCGAACGAAAACACCAATTTTCACAAAGCATTCGTGTCTCTCACGAGTATGATTAGGTGTTGCAACACCTGGCAACACGTGGGCAATGAAATTATTTGCTCTCGCAACACTCGAACATACGTACGGACCGGACAATGATTTGTGCAAATTATACGTCAAGTAATATTGCATGAGTTGCTTTTGTGTTTATGATGTTCATAACGTTGTGTTTAAGTGTTTAACTTAATTTTATGAATGGTATTTTGTTGTCTTTACGTATAGCAGTATTAGATTATGTACTTATATATTATATATACTAATTTAGACACGATAAACGAGTGTTTGGGTGATTGGAATTCGAATCAAGAGAATCGAGTTTGATCTTCAGGTGGTGGGCTGGTGCCAATGTTTTTTTTTTCAAAGTTTATGTATGATATATCGGCTTGTACATACGCGTAGACGGAAGATGTCTACGGTGAATTTTCTGGAACTCTCTGTCTACCCCAGTACTGAGAATATATACTGATGTATAACATGGGGCTCGGTGAAATGTTTTGGTATGGCAAAGCTTATTGTAATAAGAAGATGGTCAGATTTTTAAATTCATCTTTGAGAAAGGAGGCGAAAAACTAGCAAATAAAATGGAGAAAATAACAAGCAACATCATGTTTACATGATGTTGCGTCTTTGTCGAATGGTGAGCCATTTGAATTAAGAACGATATCGAGAAATGTGTTCTTATTTTCGTTAACCGAAAATATATTTAATGCAATTATTAACATAGCCTTCCAGCTTGTTTAGAAGTTCTTGGTTACAAAACCAATCAAATGAAACCCAATCCTGGTAACAAACATTTGCATAATATATATCAATTTATTCTTAGATATACAAATATAGGGACAACAGCATATACATTGCTCCGATCCCAATGTAAGAAGCTAAAGCACTTGAGGTATGGGAATCGGAAACAACGAAGGCACCACAAACCAGACCCGAGAAAATACTGTCTACCCAAGTGTTTTAGCTAGTTTGTCCTAGCTAAAACACTTGGGTAGACAGTGTGAGATGTTGTCCCTACTAATATATGCCCATTCTACTAAAGGGTATACTGTCAACAAAGTAATATTCTTAAAATATAAAATAATACCATACGAACAGTGCAAATTAGAATAGGGTAGCGACTATCTAGTCATGATATAGATAGTAAATAAGTACTAGTTTTTAAATGTAAAAAACCTATAAATATCTCACGACTCACACTCCCTGTCAATCTGAGCGGACTTTAAACTTAGGCATCAACAGTCAGTATTTTCTAGAGCTTTTGGTGGCTTAACTATTTAGCTCCTAAATCGAAGAAAAACATACTACAGCTGTGACGGAGGCACCAGACAATTTAAAAATTAATTAAAAAAATGAAATAAAATAAATGAAATATCTTCACGCAATTCCCAATACAGGGGTAGACAGAGGTCGAGTCTAGACAATTAAGTCCCTTCGACCCACCTTTCACCGAAGATATTTTCGGGACGATATTTCCAAATTACATCTCTATAATAATTGTTCGATAAAAATTCTATGATTTTCGTTTTCCCAATGCTCATGTTAATAGTATCCAGCCTCAAATGTCACTTACCGTAGGGCATCAACAAATAAATAAAACAGCCCAGTTTAATTTGACAAGCCAGCCGGCAATACATTACGTCGGCTGGCTTATGTGGGCGTAAGTCGATCGTGCTCTGAATTAGATATTGTACGATATCGCAATCATTGCGGACCATCATTACGTACCATCAGTGGCGAGAGTGATTAATGTTGTTAATTAAATATTTTATGGCAAATTGGGCTTTATAGGAGGGCAATAAAATCTAAAATATTACGATTAAACTTAAATAAATTAAAGATTGGCTCCGTCGATAACTGGTTTCATGAATTGACGAAATTTAATTATCTATAAAAAAATCAAAAAAAGAAAAGTTTTCGTAATTGAGAATTTGAAATACGATGTTTCGAATATCGAATTGGTTTTCTCAAATTGTTCTTTAGATCCGTATCGCTGGCCGTTGGTTGTTCAGATTCATAACGCTGCAGCCAATACAAATATATAATTGCGTCGTTATATTTTACGATTTCCGTCTCAGGTTCTATTACGTACCAACATTCAATAATTTTTTTTTGTTGCTTAGCTTTAATACGCCGACTGTTTATCTAGATACTAGAAATCCAGTCTGGCGCCATCCGTCACCCGTTTTAGATGATTTTATATCTTCACGCATTATCCAGACGGGGTAGCCAGAGAGTACAGATCGCAAATTCACGACCCTTACACACCTTTCTTTTAAATTTAATTATATGTTTATTTTCGTTTATTTTTAATTCATCAGTTTGTTTATTTTTAACTTTCGCGCTGTATATTTTCTGCGCCATTCATTCGGTCTTCATTTACTCTACGTGCCCAAATTATCAGAGTTCGCCCTTATTTTAATGAAATTATCAATAAAAATTAAAAATAAAGTTATTACGTTATAAAGTGTAAAGCACACTTTTGGCTTTCATTTCTACTTTCCGTTGTTGAAAACTAAGTTTCACTGTTAGGAATTAACTCTTAACATTGAACCAATGTTCAATGTCACAGTCGCGATATCTGAGTGGTTGGGTGGTCGAAATTTCGAGTCAAGAGACCCGAGTTCGATCCACAGGTGGCCTCTTAACAATGGGTTTTTCAATAACTTTGTACGTATTATATCGTTGGCTTGATCAATGAGACGGCCACGGGCTAACCACCTGTCATGTTGTCCCAAAAATATCTTCAGTGAAAAATGCCCCCTGTATTGGAAATGTAGCGTGAAGTAGAAGTCTAATAAACTTCTGCATTTCGACTGGTGAGTGCAGTTAACCGGTGGCCCACACACCCCTCTCCCCTAATTATGGGGGAGGGGGGCACAATAAGGGAGGCAACGCATCTGCTAAGCCTCTGGTATTTCGAGTGTTCATGGGCGGCGGTAATCACTTACCATCACGTGAGTCACCTGCTCGTTTGCCTCCCTTTTCCTATAAAAAAAATAAATAGTTACGGGAAATATTTGGAGAGAAGTAATTTCTTTGGGAGAGTTGTTATTATATATAGAAAACTATTTCATTGCTATACCCAAATGTTATGCTAAATGATATTATACTAAAAATTCTTACATTATGTTTACTTATTATGTTTAATTTTTATTGCATTAAAAATTTTGACATTGAAAAAAACCGGAAATGATTAAAAAAATTAACTCTTAAATGAAACTAAAATATTTTATAATTACATTTTAATAATTACTACAAATTAATAAATAAGTTATGCGTAAGATTTTTAATATTTATGTGGTATGCATAAACATATGTGTGGTAATCGATGACTAGATAGTTTTTTAATTTATTTTAGCGGAAGTTTGGATAATAATTTGAGAGTTAAATTGAATCAACGAATACGGAATACAAAATTTAAATTGTGTTTTAACTTCTTAAACATTCTAGTTTTGAATAAAAGGGGTCTTTTTCCTATAGTAACGATTAATGTTTAACTTATAACGAATTCTAAATTTTGAAATCTTTCACTTTACCAAAACAAGGTCACGAAAGTATTCCTTATGGGGGTGATCAAAGGTCTGCACAGTCAAGTCATTTCTACTCACATTTACATGAGCTTATAATTTTAGTGTCGCTAATGATTACTAAGTACAAAATCAGTTCAGTTAACATTTGTACGCAGCTAATTTTTTTTTAATAAAACTTAGAGATGAATGTTAATTATGTTTTCATATTCATTCATTTTGGCCGATAGAAAACAATTGAAAAATAGCGTGCCTCTCATTTTTCCTTTTTTAAATGTCATTGTTTAAAATGTGTCAGAACTAGCATGATTATTATGACCAAAGAGATTTTACTACAAGCTTTTTACTACAAGCCTAAAAAACTTCAGTACAAAGTATGAGGTCTATATTTTCAAACACCAAAAGATATAGAAGCAAAATCTACCGGGGAACTTATGTGTGGGACGTAGACCTGTATGCCCGTAGCAGACTATTTACAAGAAAGATTATTTAAAAAAAACTTTTTGTTTTTCTGTAAAGACAAAAGTTAAGAAACTTTGAAAATGCTCGGAAGATAATTTTAAAACAGGTTGTATTGCACAATTAAGAGCGTACACGTGTAAACAGACTTCCCAAGAACAGTTTTATTATCTCATTAGCTTGAAGAACTGCTTCATAATGTGTCACTGGCCGCGGGACATCGTCCATTACCCACCCATAATTGCATCAATAAAATCCTGTAGTGTCCAACACTAGCATTTTTATATTTAAAAATGTAAAACATGACATGCTTTACATGTCAACTTCAGTATAGCTTTCGATAATGTTAAACCGTCTGCAGCGAGCCTTGGAATGTTTGCTTTGAGATATTCCAGTACCATATTATTGCAAATAGTAGCTGGATCATTATTGCAGAGCCTGCAGGCATCAGGGTTTGCTGGAGCGCAGTACAGTCGCGTTAACAGGTGATGCCCCCAGGGTACGCTACTGCGCCCCACTGTGATTCTATCGGTTCAGACTTATTGCGATAATATGCTGGGCCCTTCCGTTTGCATTACTATCGGCTAATGGTTGATTGCTGTTGTTCATCAGCTGTATTTCAGCTGATAATTATTAAATTGACTTTGGATTAAAGTGTGAAAACTACGTTTTTATAATTTGTGTGCATACATACTATGTAACCTTCATACTTACTACATATAAGTTAATTTTTTTCAGGAATTATAAGTTAAAGCATATATAATAGCTGTAGATAATGACATTTAGCGGAAAATCATTTTGGGAAATTCCAGATTAAAATAAAGCAGACCATTGAGGGGCAGCAGATTAAGGCGTCGAGATGATATTATGATTGCTTGATTTATTAAATATTCCAATTAGTGAATTTTACTTCTCTAATAACTAATTACTGTTCTTTACTTGATTTATAAGATTTACTTTTGTTTACTACGCTTTCTCCAGTACTCGGTAATTTTTACATCAAAGCTATAAAACAGCATTAACATCAACTTAAAGACTACCGTCAAATCTTGATATCTGATAACAGATCTTTCATCTGCGGGCGTAACATCAAAGTGCGGTAGTATCTTTAAGATGCTGCTAACTGTATTCGTTTTATTTGGCTCACTCTGAGGTCTTGTTAACCTTTATCTGTTGACACCTGTCTTCTCATTCCGAGACAGATAGAGATCTTATCAGTTTCGCTTCAACTTTAATGTTGCTTGAGGCCATTTATTTATCACTGTTTAGATATTTGCAGTCAAACTCTTATTTAATGGACTTGATATCTTTCAATTATACTCGCGTGTTGTATTTGTATTTTTGTCATCGAATAATCATATAATGATAAATATACAAAATATACTCCTCATAGTAGCGGGTGCCGTATAGTATTGGCGTAAGAATATATCAGCTTCTTCCTTCCCTTGGGTATTATAAGGGACGACGTTTGTAAAAAAAAAATATATCTTCACGCAATTTCCAATACAGGGGTAGACAGAGGTCTAGTCTAGACAATTAAGTCCCTTCGACCCACCTTCCACCGAAGATATCTTTGGGACAACGTGACAGGTGGCGAGCCCGTCGCCGTCTTTATGTCCAAGCCAACGATGTAATTCGTACATAAGTTTTTGAAAAACCTATTGGTACAATTTTACCTGTGGATCGAACTCGGGTCTCTCCACTTGAATTCCGATCACCCAATAACTTGGCTATCGTAACTTAGGGTAGTTTAGTTTGAAAATACTATTTGCTAACAATTGATGGGGGATTTGTTATATATAATTATACATATACATATGTAACGGTCTATAAAGTAGTTCAACGTTTTATAATTTTTTTTTGCATATTTCATGACATTATAAGGTCCCGAAGTCGCTGGTATAAGTTAAAATCCCTTTTTCATCTCGAGCTCTCAATACAGCGGCCCAAATCCATTAAAGAAAATAGTGTTTCACATCTCTGTTACAGAAACCATACAATAAAATTATCCTTCGATTATAACACAGGCTCTAAGAATCTATAATCATTACTTTGACGACCTCAGTGGACGAGTCGTATACACACCAGTTATCATGGTGTTGTTAGCTCTGAGGTCCTGAGTTCGATTTCCAGTCGAGTCTGGGTGTTTGTAGCACCTTGGTGATAAAGCAAGTGCTTTATTCATTTAGGATCAGAGTAATACCTGTATATGTAATGTTGTCCGATCTACGTATGGTACTATTCTCGACTTCTTATTTCCGGACTTTCGCTCTCGTTGTATGGAGCTGTAAAAGTACAGCGGAGAACGTGGAGGTTGTCAGTAACAAAAGACAGTTACGAACTACCCCCGTACCGTACCGATCTCCTCGCATTGATGCTTTTTTTATCTGTCTGTGGCTTCTATCTGTTGCGACATCTAAATCTGCATAAACAAACTCGCTTGTAGTGGATAATCAGGAAACATATGGTATCCTACATCGCGCTATCAAAGTTCTCATGGTAGCAAGCATCTGTGCGAGTACCGATAGCATACTGGTTAAAGAGACGTCCTCCCCAGGTCACGATCACCCGACCTGGCGACCTGATGATTTTCCTTCAACTGTTTCTCAACTAGCAATGAAATCTGAAAATAAAATTAGTTTTATTTGCTGTCACAGCATGATATGATATTAGGGAAATAAATAATAATTGTAATTATTAAAAAAATGTCACTACAGTCGAGTGGTTGGGTGATTGCATTTCGAGTCATTAGACCCGAGTTCGATCCCCTGGTGGCATGCTCGTACCAATGAGTTTTTAAAAAACTTAGCTTGGACATTAAGACGGCGACGGGTTCACCACCTGTCAGGTTGTCCCAAAACAATCTTCGGTGGAAGGTGGGTTGAAACGACTTAATTGTTTAGACCTCTGTGTACCCCTGTATTGAGAATAGCGTGAAGATATTAATTTCTTTATTTACGAATTATATAGTTGGCTTGTACATAAAAACGGCGACAGGCTTACCACCTGTCACGTTGTCCCAAAAACAATCTTCCGTGAAAGGTAGGTCGAAACGACTTAATTATCCAGACCTCTGTCTACCCCAATGGCAACGGCATGAAGATAAATTAATAGCCACCTGTGAAACTAAATAAATTATGTCACCAACGCTAAACAATCGCACAGGTCCTTTCCCCGTATTGCGTATTGCACAACAAGCGCTGCACGAATTATTTCGCGTGTCCGAGCAATTTGTTGGGCTCGACGTGTCGATGTGATGGATGTGGCTCGAGTCGCCTCCGGGCTGTAACGTAACTGGGCCCCGTGAGAATACAACATGACGCTCGTTCTAACATTCTATGAAGCAATATTCATCATGAAGCTATGATAGATAAACTGTTTAGTACTGCCTCGAAAAGGATGGCCGATTTCGATTCCTTATGTGGAAGTTCGTTCCAGTTAGTATTTGTTCATTTATAGGTTTAGAAATTCAGGTTGGTCTGTTCAATCTAGAGTGAAAGTTCGTTTAAAAAAAGAATTGTCTTAAGCACCGGAGTCTGTAATGGCAGCGTAGAGTTCATAGCTATGTTATTAGACTGTTATAAATTGTTGTAACTATTTTTTAATATAAAATAAATAAATTAATGTGTACAACATCACATACATTGCTTAGATCCCAAAGTAAGTAGCTTAAGTATGTATGGATGCACTCATGAAAGCATGCGTTATGTAATCAAAAATCAATTAAGTACCAAAAACATACCGAGAGAATATGAAATAAGTTGTTTTTATGCATTGAACAGTCCTGGAATTGAATCCTGAACACTGATGTGTTCCTGGCATGACCACTGAAGTTATCAAATTAGGAATACTTTCGTTAAATTCTTTAATTTCTCGATGTAAAACGCAGCCTTGGTTTAAGATACCCTTTCCGGATCCTAAATCTACTACTAATTAAATGCCTGCTAAGTTTTCGTTAGGCAGTTTTTCCCTTGGGTGTCGTAAGAGGCGACTAAGAGGCAAATTCTTCAAAATGACAGATGGCGGGTTGAACATCTCGATTCAACCACCAGACCAAGGTACTGCAGATCGGTAACGGGCTGCATCGCTAAAGGTGATAGGTGTCTGGTATCGCCAATCTGCTTGACAAGACATTTAGGCAAATCCTCATTATAAGAGAGGCACATGCCCTTCAGTGGCCTATTACTAGCCGTTATGTTAGTTAAGTAAGTAAATAAATAAATAAATATATTCATGCAATTCCCAATATAGGGGTAGACAGAGGTTTAGTCTAGACAATTAAGTCCCTACCTAACCTTCCACCGAAGATATTTTCGGGACAACGTGACAGGTGGTGAGCCCGTCGCCGTCTTTATGTCCAAGCCAACGATATAATTCGTACATAAGTTTTTTTGAAAACCCATTGGTACGAGCCTGCTACCGGGGGATCGAACTAGGGTCTCTCGACTCGAAATTCCGCCCACCCAACCACTCGGCTATTGTGACTTTTTGTGTGAGTAGTTTGTTTACGTGTGAGTATACAATAAAAAATACCTTCACGCAATTTATTTATTTATTTATAATTACTAGGGTTGGCAGAGATCTAGACAAATAAGTCCTTCCGATCCACTTCTCACCGAAGACATTTTTTGGACAATGTGACTGTTGATAAGCCTGTCGCCGACTCTATGTCCTAGCCAACAATAAAAATCGTATAAGTTTTGAAAGAACTCTTTGGTACGAGTCTACCACCTGGTGAATTAAATCGGGTCTATTGACACGAATTCTGATCTCTCAACCACTTGGCTATCGTGACTTGTTAAGTCCATAATTAATTGTGTTTAATAATTTCCTACACAAAATTGATTTTCGTCCGGTATAAAAGTATTTCTTCCCTAGAGTTCTATCAAGTAAATCTGGCATGAAATGCATAAAAGATATTTGAATCGTTTTTGTATATATTTTTATAAATATAACGGCATCACTACAGTAAATTCATATTAACACCTACGTGAATTGCATTATTGAGATCAGTATTATGAAGATATACCAATTTCGTTGACACTGACGTTTTCCTATTTATTAATCCCATTTAATGAAAAGATTCAAGTTAGTCTATGATCTCCACTTGGGAATCGACGCTGTAATGATTTGGACGGGATTGGTATTGACTGAAGGTAAGATTTAGTGACATAGTTGCCCTACGCCCACGCGGGGTAGAAAGTATACGATTATGTTATACGTAACTAACTTAGGCGAAGAGCTGACGACTTATTGGATAAATGTATAAATACGAAATGCAGATTAAATGCATATTTCATGAATGTTGTTTAAAAATGCATATGTGCTTTTATATTCACGCATCACCCCCAAAGTTGTATATATTTAGTTGTGTATGTATTATACCGTGTATGTATTAGTTGAAAATTAATAATTTTTGTGATTTTCTTAGTAAAGTATCAATAATTATCAATATTCGACATAAAATAAATATAAATATCTTCACGCAATTCCCAATACAGGGGTAGACAGAGGTCTAGTCTAGACAATGAAGTCCCTTTGACCCAGCTTCTTTTAATATTCGACATAGAAAAACACTTTTCTATGTTATAATTTAATTTTAGGGATCCCAACTTATTAATATTTTTTATAAAATGAAAATAGCTTTGTAGTTAAATAAATAAATAAATATCTTCTCGCCATTCCCAATACAGGGACGATTAAGTCGTTTCGACCCATCTTCCACCGAAGATATTTTCGGGGCAACGTGACATGTGGTAAGCCCGTAGCCGTTTATGTCCAAGCCAACGATGTAATTCGTACATAATAAGTTTTGGGAAGAAAAAAACAATGGTACGACCCTGTCACTTGGGGATCGAACTCGGGTCTCTTGACTCGAATTCCGACCACCCAACTCGGCCCACCACTCGGCTATCGTGACTTATAGTTACATAACGAATAAATATTAAAATTAGTCGCAGGCTCACGGCCTATATAAATTGTTAAGCACGCGCTTATATTTCTGATTAAGAAATTTCACCCTAATGTGCGATAGACTTAACACTTACCGTTTGAGTTATAAGTATATAAATATAATGTAATATGATCACCGAGCTTTGTTGACAACCGAGTTTCTTATCCAGGAGGCATGGACATGTTTATGCTGTAACGAGTTGTCTCATTAACATATTTTTATTGAATTCAAACAAAATTATGTGTGAGAATTGTTAAGCTAGTTCACGATTTGGATTTGTAACAATTTCATTTAATATTTTAAGTGTAATTTTTTATGGGTTTAAAATGAAATGAGATGATAGTTAAATTTATTATGAGTGAAGATCAGAGATGGGGTGCCACTTCGGAGGACTTAGATTAAATGCCTAATTAATTGTACATTAGCCCTCTGTACCTTTAAAACAGGAATTCAATAATTGTAACAGTGTTATTTGTCGATAGAATTATTTTATTTTATTTCATTTTAATATTTTTAAATATGCCAATGTTTATAAACATGTTTTTTTTTAAACTGATGTGTCCCTTTCTAGTTTCGTTTTTTTGTTTGGTTTCCTCTACGTAATTTAAATCATATTTTTGCTATTTCTATTAAAGCATATTATTTTTATTTAAAGCAAGCCCAATTACACATAAAATATTCTCCTAAAACACACACAAACGTAGCGCATAATTACGTAGGTATCATATTTTCTTTTGATGTTTTTTTGTTAATTTCTCTTGCCATAGATATAATTTTTGTGTATTATAGTCTGTTATTCAATGGTATCGTAATAGGTAATATCGTAAATAGAAGAACACAAACTAGGCAGATTACAGCTACTGTCCCCATAGACTATAAACTGAGATAAGTATATAAAATACGCTATAGTTTTGTAATTACTTATGTTATTAGCAATGATTATCTGTCTATGAGAATTCGCTTTGGTTTGATACTAACATCACTTTAATAATCAAAGATACTTTGATAATATGATTAGTCTGCTTTCCGACATTACAAAATTGATTGCTTAGTAAGTTTTTAATTAGAAATATCAAATTATTACGATTTTACACACATGCATTCATCAATAGGTCTGGTCAGCTATTAACTAACGGTATAACTCAAATTAAAACTATTAAGCATTATATTTAAACAGATAAATCTTTATCAATCATAAAGAAATGGTGGCGGCATGTTAACAGGCGTTTTGCCTGCGAATTGCCCGTTAATTTATAATAAGTAAATCACTATACAAATGATTAACTGCTTGAGCGGAATCACTTTTATTTCACTGCCACTGACACGGGCATTTATGTGAAATGCACAGAGTAGTTTGCGATAGAGTAAGTAAACTTAATGACAAAACATACATACATACTTACAATCATAACTGCCAGTAAAAGTTCATTGCAGGACATATACCTCTCCTATAAGGAGGAATCGCTATTATCGCCACGCTGGGCAAGCGGATTGGCGATCGCAGTATCGCAGATCGCAGCCCGCCTACGGTATGATTATTTTGGTCTGATATTTTTGAGATGGTTATACCGCCATCTATCGGTTACCATAATGATATTCAAGGCTGTTGCCCTTAGTCGCCTCTTACCGGCTCGGGGCCACTCAACCGGTCGAAAGAGGAATATTCTTACGCCGTTACCACACGGCCAATGGAAATGACCAAAAAAAATATGTTATGTCAAGATAGGACGACTGATAGTCTAATTGGTAATGACTCCGCGTTAGACATCTGTCCTATAGGGATTGCGGGTTCGAATCCCGGATGAAGTCACTGCACGCCGAAAACAAATTGATTAACTTAGTAACATGTAAATTTAGAAACAAATGTGGCAAATGTTTCAATTGTTGTTTGAGAGAAATTGAAGTAGTAAAACATCTGCCACGCTGCTCCAGTGTGGTTTGATGGAATTCGTACGTCCACCAATAACTTTTTAATTATTATTTCTGAGAAATACTTGTTTAGACCTCTGACTATTTCATAATTAAAAACAGTAAACATATAAAAAAATTTTCATCGTTTTGTTTAGACTTCTGACTATTTCATAATTAAAAACAGTAAACATAAAAACATTTTCATACGTTTCTCGGCGTTTTCATGCATGCTTCTGCAAACAATCTTAGAGACACCATCGATAAAGTAGAACATGGGTCTTTCGTATGCCAAAGCGAGTATGTGATTAATTTGAATACTATATATGATGTCACAGATGTTTTGTTGTTTAATACAATAAAGTATCTGCTGTTTCTTACTCTATGCACAGTACACTGCTTTACACCGTAACTGACAATTAGGGCCGCTGACGACCGTATCGGCAATTTTACTAATTGCTTGCCTCGAAAGGTTTGTTGGGCGTGATAGTGCCGTTCCGGGTGCATGTTAAAGCGACGACCTTATTCTATATTTCTGCTTCTGAATTTTAAAAGAATTTAAAATGAAAATAGTGCAGTATTATATTATGCAGTAAATTTATTTTATATTATTATTAATATAAAATAAATTTACTGCATAATATTATACTGTACACTTTATGCAGTAAATTTATTATAGTTTCCTGTCCATAAGGTGATAGAGCGATAAGAAATGACAATTGATTAAATATAGAACGAATCCCTCAAAAAAGAGATGGAGTAATATCTTGAAAATGTTGCGCAAAGTCTATGGATGCTGGTGGCTGAGGCCTGTGCTTTGTGGAAAACTTTGGGGGAGACCTGTGTTCAGCAGAGGGCTCTTGATAGACTGTAAAGAAGAAGAGAACATTGGCCTCTCCCATAAGGATGATATATCACTACAGCAACGTGAAGAAGAATATATGTGAAGAAAGGGGGTGGTGTTTTGAAACGTTGAGACCTAGTAAAAGGATTTAAAACCTACTGAAAGGAAGGCTGATGAACTACGTCGACAAGACGACATCGTCATCGAACAGAATTCCGTTCAAACTGTCCCCAGAATTCTTTTTATTCCCATTACATTCAAAAAAGGAATGAAACGAGAACTTTCGTTACGAATAATCCAATTTGTTACCTCCCAAGAGCATGTAATTCGATTCCTTAACAAGTGATTTCGCGGTGAGCTGGAGAATCGTGTCGACAGTGTAACGACTAGCTGCCGACACGGTGACGTCGTTGACGCGTGACGGACACGGCTACTGGTAGTTTCAGTCGGTTTTATTTGCTGGCTGTGAGGTATTTTTCTGTTATAAAAGTTCATAGAAATGCTATGACGCAACAGTCTAGGTGGTATTAACAGGGTCACTTAAAGCACATTTAAAAAATAACACACTTTTATTTAACCTCTGTGCTGATAAAGGAATATACGAATATCGATAAGGCATAAAGACCTAAAGACCTTTGTTTATTTTATACATTTATTTATTAGATTACAATCACAAATTAGAGTACAGGGGAATAAACAGAATTGATAAATAGTATATCATTAACTCCGGTAGTCTACTTGTTAGTGACCTCGCCTTTAAAGTCAAGGGATGTGATCCATCATACAAATATTTGCTTCCAGTTTTTACTCGAGTCAAGACTGTATATATTTGAAAGAATATTTAAATATGTGCCGTTGTATATTGAGTAAAGTTGTCTTCAATTGCTGACATTAAGACGACGATATGCTCACCACCCGTCAAAGTGACGGGTGGTGAGCCTATCCATGGTACGCATATCGCAGATAGGATTCCGTGAAAGGTATGTCTAAGGGACTGAATTGTCTAGACTTCTGGCTACTCCAGTATTAGCATTACGAGTGAAAATATTTATATTTTATTCGGAACATGGAATGCTTCTTTATAAGTCGGTAACAGTTATTAAATGTGTGTAAAAAATAAAATATTTAGAAACATTTTTTTCGTTATTTAATGACGGTATTGAGTTTTAAGTTCAAGGACCGGATGTGCGTCATTAGTTTTATGTTTCCATTTCCGTAATGTGAAATTACTAAACTTAATAACAATATTACGTATTAACAATATATAAAAGTAAGTGATGACCTTTACAATATCGGTTGTTGACTCGGCAGCGTTATTCGTGTCGATTCAATCAAATGGGTATTCGGTTAAAGACACAGTAGCCGAGTGGTTGCGTGATCGGAATTCGAGACAAGAGACCCGAGTTCGATCCCCAAGGGCTTTTTATAAAACTTATGTACGAATAATATCATTGACTTGGACGTAAAGACGGCGACGGGCTCACCACCTGTCACGTTGTCCCAAAAAATGTCTTCGCTGGAAGGTTGGTCGAAAGGACTCACTTGTCTAGCCCTCGCACCTCTGTTTACACCTGTATTAGGAATGGCGTGAAGATTTTTTCGCTGTCTTCAGTTAGAAGATGTTTGAGTATTGACTTTTTTACTTAAACTTGTTGATTTGATTTGATATAAAATTTAGTAAATAAAGTGCTGGGTTAATTAATGTTTACAAAGCCTTAAGACTTAAGATTCAATCCAAATATAACTACAGCCATTTATGATAATGCGTCCAATGGTAAAAGTGTATTTAAACATAAGCTTAAAAAGAGATATTATTTTGACTAATTTTTCAGTGTCCATAGCTATTGCGTTAATTAATGTTTACAAAGATTTAAGGGATAATTATAAATCCATTATTTGGAATATTTAATTTAAATATACTGAGGCTTTTTATAATAACAGTATTTGTAATAAGATTTCTTTTATAATAATAGTATTTTAACATTGGTTTTAAAAGGGACGTTATTTTGATTAATTATAGTGTTCAGTTATTCGTTTAAATAAAATTTACAAAGTGTTAATAGATAATTATATAAAACAATAGCCAAGCTTTAAATTTACATTAATATTCGGGCTATTATAAGAATGGTACTTTTACTAATATTTCCTATATAATAATTGTATTTTAACATTAGCATAAAAGGCATGTTTTGACCAAATAGTCATGGGGCATTCGTTGCTTCAACCGTTATTGGTTTAAGACGCAACATGACTACTATTAAAAAAACTATATTTGTTTTTTGGTGTGAAATAATAAAAATTTATTGAAGTCTACGTTTGATTTTGATTTGTCTGACTCTTGTCAATATAATAAATATAATTATAGTTTATTCCATTTTTTTTATTGTGTATTTGCTTACTCTGTTCACTTATACTTCAAAATTTGTTAATCAATGTCTGTAAGTGAAGAGTTATTATTGTTAATTTAAAACAAATAATAGTTTAAAAACACTAAAAAAACGCTTTTTATAGAAAACCGAACTAAAAAATAGAAAATAAATTTTAATAAATTTAAATTAAGAATAGCGTTTAACTTTCATTAACTTCCATTTGGTCCCATTGTCACCTGATCAGGAATTGATGATTGAATCTCGGAACATCTGAAAAAATTTTACAAGCATTTTGATTATTTAATCTCTTTTTTGATGGAATTAAATTATTTGTATATAAGTCACAATAATAAGATCCTGAGCTGATGATAAACGCCACTACACTCCTTAACGGTAAGGAGTTGGGAGACACGTGGTTTCCACCGATCGCTTAGGAGATTTACGTATAACATACTCATTATCATGAGTATTAATATTATATAAAAAAAAATATTATTAAGACCACCTGCTTGGAGCTCCTGTTTATACCCCCCTTGCGAGGAATTGCCGTAATCGCCACGCTTGGCAACTGGAATGGCGATCTTGGTACCACACTTTTCGCACCACAGACGCTGCTGCCCATCTTCGGTCTGATTTTTTGGCGCCGATATCTAATGTTTATTGGATTCTTTTTCATAAAGTTTTAGGTTATAATACAATTTTCAGGTTTTTAGGTTACAATACTCTTCTTTTCTTCTTTCTTAGATTTATGGCATCTCTTTTCGTTACAATACTCTCAGATAAAAAAGGAACAACCTGTGAAAATTTTAAGAAAATTCATCGACTACTTTTCGATACTGTATGTGATACATAACATACGTACGGCCCGTTACAGTCTACTGCAGGACATAGGCCTCTCCCATAGGGAGGATTTGTCGTAGTCGCGGATTGGCGGTTGTGATAACATACCACTTGTTCCACAGACGCTGCTGCCCATCTTCGGTCTGATAATTTTGGTCTGATATTTTTGGAGATGGTTTTCCCGCCATCTGTCGGCATTTACCCATAGTTGCCTCTTACGACAGTCACGGGAAGAAAGGGAGTGGTAATATTTTAGGCCGTTACCATATTTACGATATATCTACGACTATTTTGCTTTGATTGGTCAAAAATGTTTAAACATCATAACTAGAATTTCTGTTAACTACTTCAAGTTCCAGCGCTTGAGTCTGGGGTGTAAAATAATCGAATTTAAACCATTAGAATATAGACGCTTATGTTGGAAACAATTCCATTTGAAAAACTTTAAAGCGGTAAACTTATGAACTTTATAGTAAATATTAATATAATTTGATTATTTCTTAGATTTTTTTATTCATAATTAGGCATGATATTACGCGTCGTGGGAGGTTAAAAATTAACGTCCATGATCTGATTTCTATCTTCAGTGTAAACACTATTAGAGCAGTTCTTTGTAACTTTATACGTCAATATTTTACAAATTTAATATTAACTATTCGAAATATTCTAAGCCACTGTTTACTTTTTTATACAGCTTGTAGTAATTCATCATAAATAATATCAAAATATCTTCGTCAACGTCACTACGGTCTATAAGAACCCTTTACAGGACATAGGTCTCTCTCTTTCGGAAAGTTTTCTCATAATAGCCACGCTTGACAAGCGGCTTGGCGATCGCACTACAAACTTTGGACATCTCGCATTGCAGACGTTGCTGCCTGTCACCGAACTGCTCAATTGTGGTCTGGTATAATTCGAAATAGCTATGCAGGCATTTACTATATAGTACAGCTATTGAAATGGGCGTGATGATGCCACACCCCTTCTTTTCATGGGTGTCGTAAGAGGCGACTAGGAGAAATGCCGTGATAATATCAATGGCTACCGATAGACGGCGGGATAACCAACTCGATGCAAACCAATTTCTTACTACATGTATATGAATATACACGGTACATACACCAAAATATTTTTTTTTACAATTTTTGTCCGTCTGTCGGTCTGTCTATCTTTTGGTCCGGCTAACTGGACCGATTTTAACAGGATTTTCACTGACAGATAGCTAATGTTATGAGGAGTAACATAGGCTACTTTTATTTTAGAAACATAATTAGGGTTCCGCGTTAAATATTAAACTGCAGGCAAAGCCGCGGGGGCACCTAGTAATAAATAAATACATACTTGTATATAGGTACAATATCACATACATTGCTCTGATCCCTAAGTAAGCTGCATAAACATCTGTATTATGGAATCAGAAACAACGAAGGTAACACAAGCACCCATTTCTATGACCCGACCGGATATCGAACCCGGGACCACAGAGACGGCATCATGAATACCGATGTGTACAACGCTCGTCCAGGAATAAATAGAACAGCTTCGCTTTTGCCTTTTAAAACATCTTCGAGAAAAGAACGGTAACGAGCGGGATTTAAACTGCGCTATCTATAATTAACATCTGTGCAGTCTTTGTTGGGACGCGCCATTTTGATCACGATTGTAGCACGGTCAATACGGGCAGACCATGTTCTTGCGTAAAAACTTACAAAGAACCGACGTAGTGCAATGACTCATCGATGAATGATTAAATTACAAAAAAAGTCGATAGGTTTAACGTTTTGAAAGGAAACTTAGTTAACTCTCTTAGTTACTCTTTAGTTAATGATTGCTTTGGTTGTTCATGAAAAGCATCGCAAATAAAGTTTTCACTATGTCTTTTACAATGTGCTTCTTATTCCTTTGATGATAAATATCCGAAAACAGCTTTTAACTAATTGCATGTAAAAGTATATGTGGTGTTTATATGTAAAAAATCTTTTTTTAAACATTTCTTTGTCTGTCTGTTTGTTCCGGCTAATCTCTGAAAAAGTTGGATCGATTTTAACGGGACTCCCACTGGCAGATAGCTGATCTTATAAGGAGTAGCTCAGGCTACTTTTAATTTAGAAAAATAGTAAGGATTTCCATTTAACTTAAATAAACGCAGTCAAAGCCGCGGTGCGCAGTAAATTAAATATATATCATAATAACGACGACATAACTTGCTTAATATATGTTTATATGAATATTTACCAGTATAAATTTATATCTATGTAAGTATATTGTAATGTTGTCTTGGACACGAAAACGGCGATAGGCCTGTCACGTTATCCCAAATAATCTTCGGTAAAAGGTGGCTCGAAAGGACTTAACTGTTTACCCTAGTATTAGGAATATGCGTAAAGATATTTGTTTAGTATTTATATAACTTGCCCACTTAAATAGTGGAGTAGAGTACGGGCAATAGTGGAGCAGGAGCGCGCTCAAATGAAAAAGTTAGTTTCAATATAAATATGTATAAATAATAGTAAGTAATAATACATCACCAAGGCTACGTAGGTATCCTCCTTTTTAGTAATTTTTGTAACAAATAGAAATACCTTATTGAACATAGAATAAAACATGGATGAGTTGATCACTCTCATGTTGCTTGCATGAGAGTGATTAACTCATTTCCAGGGGTTATTATCATTAAAAATATCTTCACACCATTCCCCATACAGGAGTAGACAGAGGTCTAGTCTAGACACTTAAATCTCTTCGAGCCACCTTCCACCGAAGATATTTCTAGGACAACATGATAGTTGGTGAGCCCGTCGCCGTCTTTATGTTCAATTATTAATTTATGGTGTAACTTTTACATAACTTTGCAAGGGTTGACTGTTAGAGAATGCCATCAGGCATTAAGTCCGCCCATTGTAACCCTTACTTTAAGGTGTCTCAATAAAGAATAAAATAAATAACTTTTTCTGAAAGTTTTCTTCAATAAATTTCTTGGCGTGTTAATAGGTGGGCTTCTTTAAAACCGATTCAAACTATCGCGATTTTCCTACTACAATATGTTAGATGAACTTAAACAGTTATCTCTAACATCAAGACGAAGCCTTGCGGATAAACTTTCAGATCAGAGCGTTGTAATTTCTTAATTTATTTTTTACAAACACTTCCTCTTATTATATTTATATTTTTTGTATACACAACAAAATTGACATGTAAGTTTCACCTACACTTTTTATAGAAAAGGGAGGCAAACGAGCAGGTGGCTCACGTGATGGTAATTGATTACCGCCGCCCATGAACACCCGCAATACCAGAGGCATAGCAGAAGCGTTGCCGGCCCCGGCTTAGGTTGCCCCCCTCCCCCAGAATTGGGGGAGGAGGGGGTGTGGGCTTCCGGTTACCTGCACTCACCAGACGAAACGTAGTAGTTTGTTAGATATCTACTCCACGCCGGTATTCTGTGAGGTCGTAGTACTTCCCCTGTCGAGCCGGCCCATTCATGCAACAACAAAAGCTGATGCGTGGCTCTACCACTGTTTACTTCTACACTTTACTATTTACTGCCACTTATGTTGTTACACACTTGTGGAAGTAAACTAGCATTATCATTGTTTTGTTAAAATTATTGTTATTTAAGTTTGTCGACGTTGTTTGTCCTTTAAATAAATAAAAAAAGGTTTTTATCTAAATATTCATGTATAGATTAAATTTTCATGTATATACTGAGAAACCAACGATAAATTTTTTTTTTCGTTAAAATTTTCTTTAAAAGCTTTCGATTGAAAATAGCTCTCATGGCTCTCTTTCGTAGAACAAATATCGTTTTGACATCAGTTGCATGTCCCTATAGCATAATGTTTTATAGTATTTAGATAAAATTTTAGCATCGGTAAGATATTTTCTTATCAGAATATGCTGAGTTTACTAGCAGTGAGTTAAATCTTAGTCTACTAGGAAGGTTAAACACAATTTACTTTTTTTACAAAAATAAAATACTCAAGAGTTATCTCATCAAGAGTTATTCAACGAAAAATAGTCGTATACCACACACAATGTTATTATGTTCATATTTTTAATTAAATTTAAAGATAATTATAAAATAAAAGGTAATTATTAATTATTCTACTTCATTATTTTTGTTGAATAATATGTAATACAATTCCATTTTTTTCTGCAATAAAATAATCCGGTTTGTGTGATAATTATTATTCAAATGCCAGTGCTATTTCCATCAGGTTAATTAACTGGTTAATAAATCCAAATGATTGCCCAATAGGGCTGCCCCTTAATATAATATTCACATCAATAAATTTCTAACACCTGCGAAAAATCATATCAAAAAAGTAATTAAAACCATG
This sequence comes from Sericinus montela, assembly GCA_029286605.1. Lineage (NCBI taxonomy): Eukaryota > Metazoa > Arthropoda > Insecta > Lepidoptera > Papilionidae > Sericinus > Sericinus montela. The sequence goes on along the minus strand of JAGSMR010000007.1, from coordinate 8,046,485 downwards.
AAAGCACGTCTGTTTAATGATTATAAATATTTGGTAATATACGTCGTTTTAATTTTCGACTATACGACATGAGAAATTATAACGTATAGCGATACATGATAATTCGTTAATATTTTGTGTATACAAAAAATATCTTAACACCATTCCCGATATTAGGGTAGACAATTAATAACTATCGACAGAAGGCGCTCCTGTCGCCGTCTTTTTGTCCAAGACAAAGATATAAATCGTTGATAAGTTTTTTTAAAAAATCCATTGGTACGAACCTTCCACTTTGGAATTTTACAAAATATTTTTTTTCCTTTTTTTTTTACTTTAAATTCTGATCTCTTCAGTCGAAGTAAATAAAATAAAAAATCTTTTAGTGAAGTACCTTTCTCGTTAACTTGATAAGTTTATCTCATAATCATCATTATAATAGTGATATATAATAGTGAATTATGGTGATGATGTTACTGAACAAAGGTGGAAAACCTTTGAGTCAAAAGATTGCCACATAGAACGGTCCTGTGTCATCTGCATCCATCGCCTCTCCACATCCATCGAAACCGACTTACATAACATAAATACATACATAACGGCCTGTTAAATTCCACTGCACGGCATAAGCTTTTCTCATATGGATTTGCCATAATCGCCTCTCTTGGCAAGCAGATTGGCGATTACAGTACCAGACCACTCGTACCTCAGATGCTGCTGCCCATCTTCTGATTTTTTTGGTCTGATATTTTTAGAGATGGTTATCCCGCCATCTATCGATTGCCATTACGATATTCAAAGCTGTTTCCCTTAGTCGCCTCTTACGACACCCACTGGAAGAAAGGAAGTGGCAATATTCTTACGCCGTTACCACAGGAAACTGACCTAGATAAACTTAAATCGTAACGAAGTATCCAGGATGCATTTTTTGCCATTTTGATTGAGTAGTTCTTGAAATACCAATGTATATATATAAAATTACACCGGTTCAAGTAATTAAAAAGTATGAAATCAAACAAAGTCAAATCATATAAAGTCAAAGCATACAAAACCGCGGGTACGTTTAGTTTATTATAAAACAGGTCCATCTATCATCGTTATTCAAGTTTTTGTGACGCTCATAAAGTATACATCTGTTTCGCCAGGCATGAGGCCTCACCCATTTTCGAAAGTTGGCTAAAATTAATTTACATTACAAGTAATTCTAGTACAGATGATATGAACTCGCGACGTATGCGCGCCGATTATTTATTTTTTTATCTGTCTCGTTCAATTGCATTTGTTATCTGTGAATGTTACTGGCTAATTATTGGTACTCAGTTTGAATGGTGTTTGGTCTAAATGTATGTATATATCAATTTGTTTTGTAATTTGAGATCCATTTTTAGACGTCTTGATAGTCTAGTTGGTTGACCCTGCCTTCGAATTTAAGGGTTGTAGATTCGAATCCCATTAATAGCAAACGTTTGTATGATGAGCCTTAATGTGTATATGTATATATGTATGTAAATGTTTATATATCTAGGTATGTTAAACTGATCCCTTGGGCACTAACACGGTGATCAGCTCACCACCAGTCACTTTGCCCCAAAGAGGCTTCGGTGAAAGGTGGGTGAAATGGGTGGATAGGGGATACTGCCTTTGTATCTGTCTAGCCCTAAATGTATTACTTTTTTTTCTTATGGAAAAGGGCGGCAAACGAGCAGGTGGCTCACGTGATGGTAAGTGATTACCGCCGCCCATGAACACCAGCAATACCAGAGGCATACATGAAAATAAATTCTGTCAGTTGAAATGGAAATATGGTTTTCACTATTAATTTCGCGTGTGATTGGAGATGAGTGCTGTTATTTTAAAGTATCTATATTTTAACACATTTATCACAAATTTAAAGTTTTATGTTTTATAAAAAATACTATCAGCTTGTACCTAGTGTTGTAATTCCTTAAGCTTTAATGGAATCTGAAGTGCTTTATGGCAAGCGTCGCATGGCTAAGAGAAGTTATGTTTCATCCTTTAAGTCCAAATCCGTAGCTAAGTTTATTAGCGCTTTTTGTTATAATTTTTATATGTTTGTCTTGATATAATTTTTATAGTATTCTATTAATACTGGTTATATATTCAAATTAATAATGGTTAATAACTTTTTTAGGAAATTATTTTGAAATTTACAGGCTTTTCATTCTTTATACACTAGAATACATGAACTACTATGATTATAATTACATTACTGATTATCGATAAAAGTTATTACCTACGTACATCCCTAAACTAGTCGAAACTTGTGAATTATTAAATAGATAGTTTTTTAGCCATCACTTATACACAGAGCGGTGCGACAGATGGCACTGTTTACAGAAAATTAACTGTCAAATGGTTTGTGTAATAGATCCGGTGGGACGTATTATGTAGAGCTATTACAGAGTTCTTTAGAGGCAACAGTATTATGAATGGTACGAGACAAACATAAGAGAGGCATTTAATCTTTGAAAAGCGATTTTACGTTTTTCTTGAAAGCAGGAAACAAGATGTATGTTTTAAGTTTTTAAGGAATCGGGTAAGGGACAAATGAGAGGGGGGAAAGGAGGGGAAGTTGATTCGTGCCTCCGATTATTTCAATGGCATGCATAGGCAACGTCGGTGACTACAGGTCCAACAGAAGATAGCATTACGAACTATAGTTGGAGCGGGTCGCTTTGTACGCAACGATGTCATCGCCAGGGACCTAAAAGTGGAAACACTGGAAGAATTCGTAGTCCGGGTGTCGCGCGGAATGTACGATCGCGCTGACAACGGGCCACACGAACACCTACATCGCCTGGCGATCCAGGAACGACTACCGCTACACGCTCGACCACCGGAGTGGCGACCCCTCCCGAGAGTTATTCTCTCATTGCCACCCGGCCCGGGGGGGACCGGGGAAGTGCAATAAAGTCCCGACATAAGACGTAAAGTACGTAACACGCCTACACAACGCCGCTGAAAGGCGGTACCCAGGACCGGGGGAGCAGCAGCTCCCTGAGAAGACGCCCAAGTCATGAGGCAATGCCTCGAAACTCGCAAATCATAAAGGGGGGCCTTTTATACCCCCCTGATATGGATGACCCAAACGTCACGTCACGTCACCAGAGGCATAGCAGATGCGGTGCCGGCCTTACAGTGTCCCCCTCCCCACCCCAGAATTGAGGGAGGGGGGGGGTGTGGGCCGGCCCATTCATACAACAACAAAAGCTGGTGCGTGGCTCTACCACTGTTACTACATATATTTTATACATATATTTTGTACATATATTTCTATGGAATATCTTCTTTTACAGCCTCTCGGTGCTGAGCATAGGCCTCTCCCAAAGACTTCGACAAAAAACGGTCTGCCGCATCCATCGACTACTCGCAATGTTGTGAAGATCGTCACTCCATCCTGTTAGGGGTCATCATCCCTGCGCTTCCCAGAAAAAGGTGCCACTTGAAAACATTTCTTCCCCAACGATTGTGAATTTTGTGAGCTGTGTGGTGTCCATATGGATATGTCGGTTATTCTCATTCTGCTGTGGATATGATCGTAATGGATGATTATTTTATTAATTTTATTTATTAATAATTTTGAAGATTCACACACGTTTCCTATCCCTAACTGAGATTCCTTGTGTCTGATTCTAATAAGAACAAATCAAATCAAATCATTTATTCATCGAAATAGGAATGAGCATGTGATAAACTACCACCGTTTCGTTCCTATAACGGAGAAGAAACAGGCGAAAGAAACTCCGTAGGTATCCTCTTTTTTGGTCAATTTTTTTTCAATGCAATGTATTATACAATGTGATATGATATTTTCTAGAAATAGCTTGGGAGCGATACCTCAATCCCAGGGGTTACTGTCATTAATATATTCATTTGTATTATAATAACCCTTCTTATAAAGTTTTTCTTTAATACATTTCTTCAACCTGTTAATAGACAATAAGAATAACTTAAATTTACACGTGTATACCTTAAAAAATAATCCCAGTCCTAGTTAATAATATGGATTTAAATCTATATCTATACTAGTGAATCACCGTGGCAGAGAAAAAACATATTTTTTATGTCAATGTGTCATACATATATTTCTATCAACGTTATATGAGGACCTTTATATTGAATTTTATGCTTATCCTTTAAAAATGAGAAACTTCCAATATCATTTCAACTTTTTATTCCCTCTTTTAAGAGGGAATAAAAAGTATATGTGTGTTATTATATTCTAAACGCACTCAGGAATATGTGAAATTTTATTCATATCCACTTTCCTTCTTTCTTAAGAATGCTTATAAACGCATCAAAGACTAAAGTTACAGGTTTGTTGCACACCATGTTTTATGCTTTGCGTTGACAAATCAGTCAGTTACAACAATTAATTAAGGACTAGACAATTTTTCAATTGGCAATTTTTTCGAATTGCACATAACGTATAAAAATTTATGGCACTCATAAACAGCCTGCTCGATTTTTAATCAATACATATAACGGTAGACCTGTCCGAGTTTTTGTACGTCCGCCGGTCTACCGTTAAATCACTTCGCACCGTCACAATCCTATCCTCTCAAGTTGAATTCAATTAATTCGAGCCTGAATAACTAGTTCAACCTTTGTACGCGACTGTACGCCGCCCACTATGTTTAGAAAGATTATTTATTTGTCGGCAACTTCGTCCGCGCCTCTTAACGAAATAAATCCCTGAGGATTTTTTGACTTTTATCAGGAGACTTTTGGTCTCTTTTTCTGCTTCTCTTTACTCTTTTTCCACCAGCTTGATGACTTTTACCTAGCAGTGGGTATTTACGGGTTGCGGTCTAAACTTTAGAATTTTTACTTTACTGCCCGTCTTGTATCTAAAGCTGACCCTTAGTCGTTTTCTAAGGCTCTTCGTATGAAAACTGCTTGCAAATTTTTACGTTCCTTTCTTGGAATACCCATCCATAAGGAGGATTTGCCGTAAACGCAACGCTTAGTAAGCGGATTGGCGATCGTAGTACCAGAGTTTTCCCTCTGCTCTTCTCCGGTCTGCCTTATTTTAGTCTGATATTTTTTTCGAGATGGTTACCAGTAGCCGGTGTCATTTAAAAGCCATTTTCATTAATCGACCTCCGTGACTATCAGGTTGTGACGACCTCCGTAGATGAGAGCTGGTAACACCATAAAAACAGGTGTGAACGCTCTCGCTACATAATTTTCATGATGTTACCAGCTCTGAGGTCTTGGGTTCGATCCCCGGTCAGATCAACGTAGGGAACACTTTTTCCACATTTCCTCAGGTCTGAGTGTTTGGGGTACTTTAGTTGTTTGCAAATGTTTAAGCTACTTACTTTGGGATCAGAACGATGTGATATTGTCACTATCAATATTAGTTTATTAGTTTTAATTAGTCACCTCTTATGACGCCTACAGGCGTGACTAATTAAACTACTATTCTTACGCCAATACCCCACGATATTCATTTAGCGCTAATTTAAAAGTTTAGTTTCTCACAGTCTGAGCATTTAGGTCGCTTTAACTGTATTTACTATAATGCCGACGTTATCTAAACTGCGAGTACAGTGATATCAATATCGCGGGGTTCTATTGTCCGTGTACAAAGAGGTCCTTTAGCATCTGTAAGGCTGCGTTATAAATGAGAAAGGCAAACTGGGAGTGCTGTTTTGTACCAATCATACATTATTCTTATCTTAGTCTGAATATTAAATATTTTTCCTTTTGTTGATTTTAAAATCATGTAAGTCAAGCTGGAGTATTTGCTGTTAAGTTAATGATAAATTGATACGGAGGGGATTCGAACTTGCGACCTCTACCGTACCGTGGCAAAGCTCTTAAATCCGAGCCAACGTGTCCCACACACGTCGGTGAAGATTTTAAATCTCTCTTTCGTACGCCTTTTCATGATAATAAATAAATGTTTTTTATACTAATTTATATGATTCGTTTTAAAAACAAGGCCAACAATTTCGATAACTTGTGGTATTACTTGAAAAGAAAACTAAGAAGAAAAAGTAACGGTAGGCTTTTTTATTTTAGTCTCTTAATGTTAATATTATTCATTTATAAATTTATATCTTGGAAGTTACTCAAACTATTTGTACTATAGTTTAGTATTCAGATAGTGTTTTAAGTTCTATGTTTACCTTGATAGTTTCGATCTCATAGAGAATTCGTTTACATTTACATAAATGAAATAATTTTTAATTCAAAATATTGGCTAGCGGTTCTACTTTTTAAAAGAAAACGTTCTAAAGAAATAATTATATATAAATAAAGATCAAATTAAAAAGAAAAAAAAGTAAAAATTTCAACTGACACGGGCGGGATTCGAACCCGCGACCTTCGTCGATCCGTGGCGAGTTGCGTGGAGAGTCAGTTGAAATTTTAACTTTTTTTTCTCTTTTAATTTGATCACATAAAAGTTCAGCATAAAAATGCTTTAAAAATAAATAAAATTGCATATAAATAAAGATATTTTATAATATTTATTAGTTTGTCTAAACTGATATTGCAAAGCGCATAATTGTATGCGCTTATATTGCGAGCAAATAACCTTTTTTTTAATGTTTTTTTTTTTCAAAATTTAAAAGTACACTACTACTGATGAAAAATAATAAATTGTGATTGAATGTGAATAAATTGTGTTGCGTTTCCTTGGCCGACAGAAGAATGAGAGTTTCGCAATATGGCAGGTTATAAAGATGATCTTACCACGAAGATAGATAAGGGCGTGTTCCGATGGTTTGAGCACGTTGAGCGAATGAGCGCGAAACATAAGAATAAAAGGGGTCAAGGTAGGCCGAGAATAACCTTCGAAGACCATGGGAGGGTGAGGGACAAGAGTTCTCTGATACTTCATGTATGTATAGAGACGTGCATGTATGAAGAACATGATGAAAATAGAGAAGAAAAGAAGCGGAAGAGGTATGTTAGATTTGTGACACATGGCGTTCTGTTCTCTCAGGCAACTCCGCCAGGGATTATACATGAAGATATAATAACAATAATGATAACAATCACGTGGAAACGATGTAAGGTATAACCACCGTTTCCGAAACATTGTAGCATCGATTCAGACGGTGACCGCAAATTGTCGGCATTTACTTTGTTAAATAGGACTACTTTGTGTAACGCCGAGATATAGAGAACCAGTAACTATAATGGAGAGTTAGAGCTACCGCAGTGTGCTAACTGATTTATAGATATTCGTATATTTCTCTGCACGGAGGCTTAATAGAGTAAAATAAATAAATAATAAATAAATATCTTCACGCAATTCCCAATACTGGGGTAGACAGAGGTCTAGTCTAGACAATTAAGTCCCTTTGACCCACCTTTCACCGAAGATATTTTCGGGACAACGTGACAAGTGGTAAGCCCGTCGCCATCTTTATGTCAAAGCCAATGATGTATTTAACAATAACTAATTATATTGCGCTGGAAAGGCGCCGTGAGGTATCGCCAAAAGAGTTCTACCGTTCATACTCGTGGGTGGCGCAAGTGGTGATTAATGGATAAGGATCTTGAAAATGTAAGCTACCGACGGACAGTAGGATAACCATTTCAAGATATTTCAAACTTAAATTCGGCGGATCGTTCATGGACAGACCGCCTAGAAGTATCGTAGCGGACATTCTATTTTTTTAATCTTTCGCGAAGAATATTTTAGAGAAGGCCTTTACCCCGGAGAAGACATTTACAGGTTGTTATTTTACTACAACTTCTACAAATTATTTAACAATAACACGGATGAATAACTAATCTGATGGCCGAGTCCTGTTTGAGTTTCATTAAATTCCTAAAAATGAGAAATTAACGAATATGGTATAGGCGTTTTGTATACCTAGAGCAGATATGCTAGCTAGCATAAACTTTTGAAATACAATAGGAATGCCTTCTGTCATATAATTAACTAGCTGTCTCTTGCGGCTTTTCCCGCGGTTTAAATGTTAACACGGACCCCTACTTTTCTTAATTAAAAGTAGCCTACGTTAATCCTTGCAACATCAGCTATCTGCAAGTGAAAGTCCCGTTAAAATCGTGCCAGCCATTTCAGAGATTAGCCGCAACAAACAGATAGATACAGAGACAGACAGAGAGATAGACAGCGAGACAGACAGACAAAAATTAAAAAAAAATAATAATTTTGTGTATGTACCGTATACCGTAAGAACGGCTATTTCAATATTACAAACAGACACTCCAAATTTTATTAAATGTATAGATAAGTCAAAATCGTTATCGCAATAGCCACTACCAATGTAAATGTACAAATGTAATAAGATCCAGCTCATTCATGAATAATGAGGTAGTTGACCGTTTGTGAACAAATATCGAAACATTATCTCCACATGTACGTATGCTTTGAACGACTTTGTCAATTGATACAGTTGCATAATTTTAAATTTGAATGAACAACTGCATTACCATTGATTCTCGAAATGTTAATATGAAATTTAAATATGTTTTATGCCAACCAAAGAACAAAAATCAATACTGTTAGGACCTAATTATTTTAATATTAGATTATTTCCACTAATGTAGGTAATAACGAGTTAGTAAATATCCCGTTTAGTTCATTCGACTTCATTTCACCTAGCTTAGCTTATTTTGGGAATTCGTGTCTGGTGGTGAGCTTGCTGACTCTAAAACGGCGAGCGTCCAAGCCAAAATAATCATTGGTGTTATTCCTCCTGGGATCGAACAGGGCTTTTAGATTTTGGTGCGAATTTAATCATGAATTAATTAGGATAGTACAAAGGACGTTATATCCATCTGTCAATAAGTCACGATAGCCGAGTGGTTGGGTGGTCGGAACTTCGAGTCAAGAGACCCGAGTTCGATCCCCAGGTGGCAGGCGTACCAATGGGGTTTTCAAAAACTTATGTACAAATTATCACACCACCTGTCACGTTGTCTCGAAAAATATCTTCGGTGGAAGGTGGGTCAAAGGGAATTAACTGTCTAGACTCTGTCTTCACCTGTATTGGAAATTGTGTGAAGACATTTATTTATAATTTATTTATCCATCCAGTTCTGTGGCTGAACATGTAGATACAATAAATATATTTTTTTAAATTTTAGACAGCAAAGTCAACATAAAAAAGGGAAACATTATTGGGTAAACTAAATTAGTTCCCAGTAAATGCCCACTTCTGAGAAAACGCCTCTTTTGAACATTGGAGAGAGATTAGAGCAGGATGCTTTAGTGAAGGTTTAAGGATTTCAAACGTGTTCCAAATATGTTTTTCCTCTTCATTATTCTTTATATTGCAGGTTTATGCTATTTTGTCCTTCACTACCAGCACATGATAAACTCAGCGCTTAAAATTATTATTAACAATTTTGTTGGCGCTGGCTGGGGATTGAACTTGGATCAATCGCTAAAACGCTATAACTCTAGAATACCATAGCTTGAATTAACATTATTACGTGTAATACAAAACGTAACAGCTGGTGGCCACAGTTGTGAGAAAGAATTCACTAATGTGGTATTCTCGATTCGTCACTCGATTGTAACGCTCGACTGCACTTACACTTAGCGAGTCAAGTGATAATGAACAATGGTAGTTCCGTTACGGAATTTAGCAGAGATGGTCGAGAAAAACGATGACGGTGAGATGTTACCGCGGGATTTTTATATCCTCTTGTGAAGTTAAAGTAAAGTAAATATTGTAAATGAAACATAACAGAAGACACGTTTCATAATACAGTGTCGGACGTGATAAAATGTGCTATTCAATAAATATATTTCTGATATTATTTTCTTCACTGTACTGAGGTTGACAGTCTCCTTTCGCCCTTCGATTTTTCAACGAAGCTTATTTGGGACAACGTGACAGTTTGTGAGCTTACCACCGTCTTAATGTCCAAGCTATCGGTACAATATAAAAAAATTCTTCACGCTATTCCCAATACAGAGGTAGATAAAGTTGACTCGAAATTCCGATGACTCAAACAATCGGCTATTGTGAGTCATTTTGTTTTATCTTTTATCATAAAGCCTGATAAAGTCCACTACAGGACATAAGCCTCACCCGTACGGGAGAGTTTGCCATATTCGCTAAGCTTGGCAAACTAATTGGCAAACTGATCGTAGTACCAGACACCATTCAACTCTGCTGCGTCTACTGTTGCCCGTTATCGGTCTGTTCAAATTTTGGTCTGGTATTATTTTGCGATGGTTATCACGCCATCTTTCGATTATTTCACGTATAAAAATTTTAATAGAAGAAATTTCATGAATTAACTACGCTACTCTTAAGTTTCTGCGTGAAAGAATGAAAGAGAAGACAATATCCTGACTTCCAATACCACACATAGGTCGTTACAGTTGATATTTATTAATATTGCTCTCTCATATGCGACCGCCGCCGTTCGAATGTTTTGTGGCGTAGCAACATTCATCGGGTCCGTGAGCAATCGAGTAAATGAATGCTGCCTCCATTTTGCGGTTCCGCAGACCAGTTGTTGCTCACTGCAATCTCGGCTGGTGATTTTTTCCCACTTAATGGCCTATCATGAAAATTCCACACATGTGGTTTTGATGGTTAGATTACATTGAAGAAAGAAAAAAAAGAAAGAAAGGTTTATTCGCCACAATGACGCCGTGACAGATATTTGAAATTCAAATAGTAATCAAAACATAGAATAAAAACACACATAATTTACATATAATATTTATTACATATAATTTACATTATTTATACATATAATTCTTTAAAAAAATATTAACTATACAATACAAAAATTACAACACATTACATATTACAAACTATACAATACCCATACTCGTGTCAAAGGAACTGGAGCACATCAGCATATGAAGGGAATATTTACCTAAAAAAAGGAGTTTGGTGATAATCTTCACGACGCTATAGTTATCAATGAAGGTATCTGCTTCCGCGGGAAACATCTGCATCTGCATCTGCTTATCGGCTTAGAAAGATACCACTCCCTTTCTTCTAGCGGGTGTCGTAAAAGGCGTCTAAGGAAAAGCCTTAAAAATGTTTTTTGCTACCGTCAGATGGCGTTATCCCGCCATTTCTAAATATCGGACAAAAGTTTATTGAATTTAAATGTGGACCTCTGCGGCCGTTATGTAAGTTATGTATATCTGCTACAGCAGTTTTACATACAGGGGAATGACATCATTTAATTTAACAGCCCTCGCGGGAGCACTCTCCCCACTACCCCTTGGTAAGATACTATTCTCCTGTAATTCAACGCGGGCAACTCTCTCTCTTTTCCACGAGTTCGTCATTTGGAGACCATAGTAAATTAAGAAGGAGAGATCATTTGCAAGAAGATTATTTGGTGTGCCTCTTCTCTATACTTTCACTTAAGGTGGTACGCTCGTACAGATGAGTGTTTTTAAAACTTATCAACGATTTATATCACCACCACATGTCAAGTTGACATAAAAAAATGTATTCAGTGTAAAATGTGTGGAAAGGACTTAATTGTCTGGACGTCTATTTACCCTAGTATTGGGAATAGCGTGAAGAGATTTTTTTAATCTTGGTGGTAGTGGATGTAGTGTGGTCACGTAAAGATCAAAAGCCTGCAATACTTGAACCCGCCACTACACACCTAAACCGCGCCATTTGATTTCGCTGCGCTTGCGCACAGGTAAATCAGTAACGCTTTGACCCATAACTCTTAGGCGTTGATAATAACTTCAACTTTGTTGCTATACACATTTGGCTTTAATTTAATTGTACCAAAGTTAAGTATTACTTTGAGTTACAAGCTCTTTGTAATCAAATCAATTTCAAGTTTATGTCCTTAGTTTCTAGGCATACTTATGTATGTTCATATATGCACATATATGTATGTAAACCAAGAGTCAAGCGGTATCTTGGTCACAGTAGCAGACCACCACTACCACTACCACTTAGCAACTTAGACGCCGTTGTCGTCACCCATCACCGTACTGTTTACTTTTATCAGATATGCTGGAAACTCCAGCATATCTGATTCCTCCATTGTTTCTAAATTTTAACAACCTCAAAGTCGAGTTGATAGTGAACCTGCTTTCGAAGCTAAGGGTTGCGGGTTCGAATATGATTTTTTGTACACGCGTCATGGATGTTTTTAATTATGCTAAAAATATTTTCACCCACAGCTTCGGTGGAACGTGGGTCGAAAAGACTTGTCTGTCTGTCTGCCCCTGTATTGGGAATGGCGTGAGGATATTTTTTTTAGCTTCGGTGAAAAATAACTCGTAAATAAATCCGATATCTAGACCGCGGCCTACTTTAGTAAGTGAAATTGGGTGATGATATCAAAACAGATTAAAACTTAGAATGCACTATAAACTATAAAGATATCCGTCTAATATCAGGCAAACGGTAAAATCTAAGTCTTCAATGTAGTAACACAACGGGCGTGAGTTCAGGAGCGGCCATGGTATGTACCGACGCCCATGATGATTTAGTGTCAGTCGTAATGGCCATAATTCTATATGACACGGTGAGTTCGACGCTGCAGTTCTGTGAAGGGAATTGTTTAATTAATGCACCTATTAGGTTTCTATTACAAGGTTTATTATTACAATTGATAGCATGGGTGATGAATTGATAAGGGTATTATAGGTAGTATATTTCTATTTCGAATTGCTTTTTTTGAATTGTTTTTGTTTAAATCTTACAGACAGTGGTTTAATTAAATTGGCTAACCTTACGACCCAAATTTCATAGTAGAACAAACTGACAGGTGGTGAGCCGGTCGCCACAAATCAAGCCAAAGATACATTCATATACACATAGACAAATAAGAGTATTTATAAAAACCACGGCGATGGGCTCACCACCTATCTCTTATCCCAAAAATATTTCTGGTGGAAGGTGGGTCGAAATGACTTAATAGACTAGACCTCTGTCTTACCCTGTGAGTGTTGTAAGTGTTGGAATGGCGTGAAGATATTTATTTTACATAAACATCCAATACCCGGTTGTAAGAGTTTCATATTCATCACGAAGATGTTAGTTCCGAGCAGAATTACAACCCGCAAGCCTTAGCTTCGAAGATAAGCTCATTACCAACTCGGGTCCTTACTTTATATATTTGAAATTAAATGCTTTCTTTTATAGCCTGACCTATGATCCTGTCATCTATATCTCCACATAAGAAGCTCACTTGTGGCGGTTTTAGAAAATTATATCGACATCCGGCATCGCGCTATCGAAGTTCTCACGATTGCACACATATATACAATTACCTGCAGTGCATCGTCCACTATAATGCTTTTCCGGTATTTATAGGTGTGAAAAGTATTTTCCAATTTATGTTACATATTTATTTGGTTTTCTTTGAAAAATCTACACATCTCAAATATACAAAAACATTGTGACGGCAATAATGAATACGAGATGAAAATGGCATACCCTTAAAAACTTATCTTTAAAGTTACACAACACTTTACTTTAGTAGCATAATAAATAAGTACAGGTTATGTAAAGTTGGTCCACCGAGCTGGATATTAAATCTATTTCAGCCGTGAGCTACGAGTGAAACGCACTCGTTAAGATCAATAAACGATGTTTTATATCTCGGATTCGAATTTAATGCAATATTATCGCGGTGTTCGCTGTAATGGCGCGGATTCGCATGTAAACAAAGGCGGATACTGTTCGTGTAGTGCGTGCGCGCAGTGAGGTCGGATTCTGCGCGTTCCGCTCACATTGCGCACAAATCACGCTTCGGAACCTAGCGATGTTACGATTTCGTAGCGTCTAAAATGTTGCACTCTCGAGTTTTTGATTTGTTGATTTTCGCTATTTTAGATACTATTGAATATTGTTCTTCATTTCTGACTCAGTAAAGCTTTACCCGCAGTTACTCTTACTGACGTCTATCATTTTTTTCTAATAGCTAAGTAAAAAACATGATCTATGTATGATATATATAGATGGTACATAATTAATCGACTTGAAAAAGGAGATGGTTCTATGTTTTTCTAATTCTTTTAATTCTTGAAAAATATTTTAACGATTTCATTAAGATAGTGTTTAACATTCTGGGCTTATTTACTAAGGCGTAATCACTGATATTGGCTTCTTACAAAAATCCTTATTTATTAAAAATGTTTCATTATTTCTCAGCTGTCACCAATGATTTTTTTCTTAAACTAATAACAGGGAACTTTTAAATTGTGATGATAGATTTATGCGCCAATGAGGCTAGGAAGTAAGGGTAATGGCAAGAAGGCTATGAAAAGTGTGGAAAAATAAGGTACAAATAATACCCTAGCGTTACAGGTAGCGAACACGTCGGTTGTCCGTAGATGTGCAGTTTAACTTGGGAGCGAAAATAATCATTTACCATGAAGTGAGCCGAATACCTTTGCCATCATTTTCCTCCCTCTTAAAATCTAACTTCAGAAGAAATTCAGTAGGAATCTTCTTTAAAGTATTTTTAGAACAAAATAAATACAATGTTGAACATGAAATAATTTGAAACAATATAAGAGCGATAAACTTTTTGCTAGGGTTACTATCATAAATTGTTTTTTTTTTAATATTATAACTTAATCCTGTTTTCAGCATCACCATTTTTAAGCTATTCATAAATCTATTTGGGCACACTCAGAAAATTTATCAAAATCGGTCCAGTCACGTACACGCTTGTAGAAGGTTATTTAAAGGTATCTTGTCATAATTAATTACTCTTTTTATAGAGTTAAGTGGCAAAGAAAACTTAAATGAAGAGAGAAAGTTAAGTGAGCATAAAATCAAATCATTTATTTATCGACATAAGTAACATATATTACATCCAACGTCGTCGTATTTCCATCGTTATTTTTTAATCTATCATCGTTTCGTAATGAGGTTCGGAGAAGAAATAAAAGAAACTCAAACAGTGACATTATTGTTAGCTTTTCTTTTTTTAAAAGGAAATACATAATTTTTAAAGAAAACTTCACAGTCACTTCTACAGTCACGATAGCCGAGTGGTCGGGTGATCGGAATTCGAGTCGAGAGACCCGAGTAAGATCCCCAAATGGGAGGCTTGTACCTATGAGTTTTCTTCAAAACCTATGTACGAGGTATATCGTTGGCTTGGACATAAAGAGGGCGACGGGCTCAACGCTTATCACGTTGTCCTAAAAATATCTTCGGTTGAAGGTGGGAAGGGAACTGTCTAGACTAGACCTCTGTCTACCCCTGTATTGGGTATGGCGTGAAGGTTTTTAAAGAAAACTGAATTTTACTAGACAACATACTTCACGTCGAAAGCGACAAACTAGCGCACCGTGCGATGCAGGTAAACTGTTAACGGTCGTCCGCAGACATTTGCATAACTGAACCGAATCCAGCGCGAGCGTTGCTGCCGCTCCGGTCGTTTCTCAGAAAGTCCGATCCTCACCAGAATGGCCGGGTAAATGCCCCTAGCGTGCGCTAACAAAACGTCTAATCAGCGTAAATTACCTTTCCAACTATAAACGTAACACCTGTGCTCTGGGAATATTTAAACGGTTGGTTATTGGTGAAATGTGTTTTTTGTTTTATTGACTATAAAGAATCACGCAGGTATAGTGGTTTAGTGATCTCATTACGAAGCGGAAGACTCAGGGTTTGATCTTTTTGGAGAAACTTTGTTCTAGCAAGTTTTCGAAAGTTAAATTAGTTATTTTTTATTACTTTTTATACTTTTATTATTTAGGGGGCTAACGAGCCGCCCATGAACATTTATGGTGTCTTCTACTACAATCGCCAATTCGCTTGCCCAACTGACAAATCCCTTACGAAGCCTATGTCCTTATCAACCTGTTATGTATAAAGTATGATTAAAATTCACGATAGTGAAATTATTGTGACTGAAACTTTGAGATTCACAACGTAGATAAAATGTTCGGAGATAGCTTATTTTAATGCATGCGCAATAAAGTTTGACTAACTGGTTCTATTTCTGATTACTTATTCCATATAAGGCTGCGTTATTACCTGTCTCTTTTAGTTATTGAACAGCGCTTATCTAAATTATTTTTGGCTTTGTATGGCTCTGCCATTTTGTAATGTAAACGAGGTTAATAAGCGGTTTATTATTTGTAGATCATGTGGTTCACTGACCTTTCAATTATAATGATTTTGATTATGGAAAATACTAAATAAGAGAGAGAAAAATTATTTTAGAGATTTTAGAGAAACCTGCGACTAAGTTCTTGTGAATTAAATAGAGATAACGTATTCTTTTTTAAACGTGACGTCTAGCTAGGTTGTTTCCTCAGTAGCCTTCCAAAACAATTACAGGAAGATAGCGGTGGTGATAAATGACACGGCAAATGTAATTATTACGGCTTAAAATAATATAATAAAAAATAATATGGATATGGACAACATTACATACACTGCGCTGGTCCCAAAGTAAGTATTTAAAGCACTTGTATCATGGAATCTGAAACAACGAAGGTGCCACAAACACCTACGTACGTGACAATGTACGTGTCTACAATGATCACAGGACTTTAGATCTGGCGACATTACGAAAACCACCAATCTGTTATATATTTTTAAATAAAAAATAAATATCTTCACGCAATTCCCAATACAGGGGTACACAGAGGTCCAGTCTAGACAATTGAGTCCCATCGAGACCGTCGCCGTCTTTATGTCCAAGCCAACGATTCATATATGTTTTTGAAAATATTTTAACGATTTCATTAAGATAGTGTTTAACATTCTGGGCTTATTTACTAAGGCGTAATCACTGATATTGGCTTCTTACAAAAATCCTTATTTATTAAAAATGTTTCATTATTTCTCAGCTGTCACCAATGATTTTTTCTTAAACTAATAACAGGGAACTTTTAAATTGTGATGATAGATTTATGCGCCAATGAGGCTAGGAAGTAAGGGTAATGGCAAGAAGGCTATGAAAAGTGTGGAAAAATAAGGTACAAATAAAACTCTAGCGTTACAGGTAGCGAACACGTCGGTTGTCCGTAGATGTGCAGTTTAACTTGGGAGCGAAAATAATCATTTACCATGAAGTGAGCCGAATACCTTTGCCATCATTTTCCTCGCTCTTAAAATCTAACTTCAGAAGAAATTCAGTAGGTATCTTCTTTAAAGTATTTTTAGAACAAAATAAATACAATGTTGAACATGAAATAATTTGAAACAATATAAGAGCGATAAACTTTTTGCTAGGGTTACTATCATAAATTGTTTTTTTTTTTTAATATTATAACTTAATCCTGTTTTCAGCATCACCATTTTTAAGCTATTCATAAATCTATTTGGGCACACTCAGAAAATTTATCAAAATCGGTCCAGTCACGTACACGCTTGTAGAAGGTTATTTAAAGGTATCTTGTCATAATTAATTACTCTTTTTATAGAGTTAAGTGGCAAAGAAAACTTAAATGAAGAGAGAAAGTTAAGTGAGCATAAAATCAAATCATTTATTTATCGACATAAGTAACATATATTACATCCAACGTCGTCGTATTTCCATCGTTATTTTTAATCTATCATCGTTTCGTAATGAGGTTCGGAGAAGAAATAAATGACACGGCAAATGTAATTATTACGGCTTAAAATAATATAATAAAAATAATATGGATAGGGACAACATTACATACACTGCGCTGGTCCCAAAGTAAGTATTTAAAGCACTTGTATCATGGAATCTGAAACAACGAAGGTGCCACAAACACCTACGTACGTGACAATGTACGTGTCTACAATGATCACAGGACTTTAGATCTGGCGACACTACGAAAACCACCAATCTGTTATATATTTTTAAATAAAAAATAAATATCTTCACGCAATTCCCAATACAGGGGTACACAGAGGTCCAGTCTAGACAATTGAGTCCCATCGAGACCGTCGCCGTCTTTATGTCCAAGCCAACGATTCATATATGTTTTTGAAAAACATTTGTACGAGCCTGCCACCTCGGGAAAGAACTCGGGTCTCTCGACTCGAAATCCCTACTACCCAACCACACGGCTATCGTGACTTACATGTATTTTTACGTACGCGTAAAGTCCGCTAACCCGCATGCGTATCTTCTTTCGCCATTCGTAACTTTTTTCACATTTTCAGTCGTTAGTCATTTTTATTTGAAAACAAGTAGCCTCTCACGTAATCCGCACAAGAAAAAGGGTAAAGTTCTAGATCTAAAGATCTTAAGATCTATCTAAACTTGATTGCTATTTAAATTGGTTAATACGTGACGACTGTCACTCCTTCACTCTCGACTGGCATTTGTAACTGTGGTTTCCGTTGTTTAGTAATTATAGCTTACACTGTTTCTGTTCTTATTGCATACAAAATCGTTTATCTATGGGAGTTTAAGAGGAAGGATAGTATAGGGAGTAAGATTTTAAACCTACCAGTCCATGCTGCAGATCAGTTCAATAATACATTACGTATAATCTTTTTTTATAAATATATTGTAATCTGGTACTGTAACAGCCATTCCAAATCTAATAATAATCCTTGCCAAGCGTGGCGAGTATGGCAAAACTTCTCTTACGGGAGTGGCCTAAGTCCTGCAGTGGACTTTTAGAGGTAGGATAGGCTGTAATGTTGTATATACATCATAATCAAGCAATTGGTAGTACTCCAATTGGCCGTTATGTTTTTATGTCAGCCAAGCCCCAAGCCAGTGGGCTATCGTGGCTTCAAGGTTCTATAATCCTTTAAGAAAATATCTTACCGCCACTTCCACGCCATTACCAATACAGGGGTAGACAGAGGTCTGAACAATGAAGTCCTTTCGACCCACCTGCCTTCACTGAAGACATTTTTGGTAAAATGTGACAGGTGGTGGGTCTCGTCTCCTTGTTTATGTCCAAGTCAACGATATAAATCGTAACGGAACCCGAAGTTACGATTTATATCGTAAAAAGTAAATGGGTCAGTGTTTCTGATTCCATAACACTAGTGTTTTTGTTTTATTGACTATAAAGAATCACGCAGGTATAGTGGTTTAGTGATCTCATTACGAAGCGGAAGACTCAGGGTTTGATCTTTTTGGAGAAACTTTGTTCTAGCAAGTTTTCGAAAGTTAAATTAGTTATTTTTTATTACTTTTTATACTTTTATTATTTAGGGGGCTAACGAGCCGCCCATGAACATTTATGGTGTCTTCTACTACAATCGCCAATTCGCTTGCCCAACTAGGCGATTATGGGAAATCCCTTACGAAGCCTATGTCCTTATCAACCTGTTATGTATAAAGTATGATTAAAATTCACGATAGTGAAATTATTGTGACTGAAACTTTGAGATTCACAACGTAGATAAAATGTTCGGAGATAGCTTATTTTAATGCATGCGCAATAAAGTTTGACTAACTGGTTCTATTTCTGATTACTTATTCCATATAAGGCTGCGTTATTACCTGTCTCTTTTAGTTATTGAACAGCGCTTATCTAAATTATTTTTGGCTTTGTATGGCTCTGCCATTTTGTAATGTAAACGAGGTTAATAAGCGGTTTATTATTTGTAGATCATGTGGTTCACTGACCTTTCAATTATAATGATTTTGATTATGGAAAATACTAATTAAGAGAGAGAAAAATTATTTTAGAGATTTTAGAGAAACCTGCGCTAAGTTCTTGTGAATTAAATAGAGATTATGTATTCTTTTTTAAACGTGACGTCTAGCTAGGTTGTTTCCTCAGTAGCCTTCCAAAACAATCACAGGAAGATAGCGGTGGTGATAAATGACACGGCAAATGTAATTATTACGGCTTAAAATAATATAATAAAAAATAATATGGATAGGGACAACATTACATACACTGCGCTGGTCCCAAAGTAAGTATTTAAAGCACTTGTATCATGGAATCTGAAACAACGAAGGTGCCACAAACACCTACGTACGTGACAATGTACGTGTCTACAATGATCACAGGACTTTAGATCTGGCGACACTACGAAAACCACCAATCTGTTATATATTTTTAAATAAAAAATAAATATCTTCACGCAATTCCCAATACAGGGGTACACAGAGGTCCAGTCTAGACAATTGAGTCCCATCGAGACCGTCGCCGTCTTTATGTCCAAGCCAACGATTCATATATGTTTTTGAAAAACATTTGTACGAGCCTGCCACCTGGGGAAAGAACTCGGGTCTCTCGACTCGAAATCCCTACTACCCAACCACACGGCTATCGTGACTTACATGTATTTTTACGTACGCGTAAAGTCCGCTAACCCGCATGCGTATCTTCTTTCGCCATTCGTAACTTTTTTCACATTTTCAGTCGTTAGTCATTTTTATTTGAAGACAAGTAGCCTCTCACGTAATCCGCACAAGAAAAAGGGTAAAGTTCTAGATCTAAAGATCTTAAGATCTATCTAAACTTGATTGCTATTTAAATTGGTTAATACGTGACGACTGTCACTCCTTCACTCTCGACTGGCATTTGTAACTGTGGTTTCCGTTGTTTAGTAATTACAGCTTACACTGTTTCTGTTCTAATTGCATACAAAATCGTTTATGTATGGGAATTTAAGAGGAATAGGATAGGGAGTAAGATTTTAAACCTACCAGTCCTTGCTGCAGATCAGTTCAATAATACAATACGTATAATCTTTTTTTATAAATATATTGTAATCTGGTACTGTAACAGCCATTCCAAATCCAATAATAATCCTTGCCAAGCGTGGCGAGTATGGCAAAACTTCTCTTACGGGAGTGGCCTAAGTCCTGCAGTGGACTTTTAGAGGTAGGATAGGCTGTAATGTTGTATATACATCATAATCAAGCAATTGGTAGTACTTCAATTGGCCGTTATGTTTTTATGTCAGCCAAGCCCCAAGCCAGTGGGCTATCGTGGCTTCAAGGTTCTATAATCCTTTAAGAAAATATCTTACCGCCACTTCCACGCCATTACCAATACAGGGGTAGACAGAGGTCTAGACAATGAAGTCCTTTCGACCCACCTTCCACTGAAGACATTTTTTGGTAAAATGTGACAGGTGGTGAGTCTCGTCTCCTTGTTTATGTCCAAGTCAACGATATAAATCGTAACGTAACCCGAAGTTACGATTTATATCGTAAAAAGTAAATGGGTCAGTGTTTCTGATTCCATAACACTAGTGTTTTTGTTTTCAATACTTTGGAAACAGGCCTACGTGTATATGATACTGTCCGCACTTTTTCTTACTGAAAAAAGTACTTACCAACAGGTGGTGGTAGGAGTTTATTTTGTTACAAGATAAGCACCGGTTCAATGAGGGTCGAAATTGTCTAGACCTCTAGCTACTCCCGCATCGGAAAAGCGTGAAGATAAAATTGAATTTTACGGATGGATTAGTACAACAGACTGACATTCCGATGTTTCGCGTTTCTCGATTGTTTGTGTTTGAAGTCGGAATTAATTATTACAACGGAGCGTTGGACGGCGCGCCGCAGAGCCTTGACTGACGGCTGCTTCATAGTCCAGGAGCGAGAGAAATAACACTTCGTTTATTAATCTTTTATACCGACTCCCAAAAAGGTGGAGGTTCTTAATTCATTTATATGTTTTTATTGTGACATTTTATTTATTTATTTGGAAAGGCTTACCTAATTATAATTAAGAAATTAAGTAAACAAATTAAACCAAAATTTAAAAAACTTAAAAATCAACAAAAAATGTTCTCAAATCAGAAAAACTAACGTAACAAAAAAATTGTTCTTTAAAATTTAAAATTACTGTCATTCTGCACGTTTACAGAGTTTGGTTATCATCATTGGTTATCAGCAGAAGGCTGGATAATCACCTCGAAAAATATAACGCCAAAACATCTGATGATCTAACTCGGGCAGCAGCGTTCGATGTGTAAGGTGTCTATTACTGCGATCGCCAATCCGCTTACCGAGCGAAGCAGTCCATGCAAACCTTCCCGCGGGAAAACGGTATGCCCAGCTATTTCAGAGCCTTATGTACGTATGTAAGTACTAATATCTAAAAAAAAAATATCTTCACGCAATTCCCAATACAGGGGTAGACAGAGGTCAAGTCTAGACAATTAAGTCCCTTTGACCCACCTTCCACTGAAGACATTTTTGGTAAAATGTGACAGGTGGTGAGTCTCGTCTCCTTGTTTATGTCCAAGTCAACGATATAAATCGTAACGGAACCCGAAGTTACGATTTATATCGTAAAAAGTAAATGGGTCAGTGTTTCTGATTCCATAACACTAGTGTTTTTGTTTTCAATACTTTGGAAACAGGCCTACGTGTATATGATACTGTCCGCACTTTTTCTTACTGAAAAAAGTACTTACCAACAGGTGGTGGTAGGAGTTTATTTTGTTACAAGATAAGCACCGGTTCAATGAGGGTCGAAATTGTCTAGACCTCTAGCTACTCCCGCATCGGAAAAGCGTGAAGATAAAATTGAATTTTACGGATGGATTATAGTACAACAGACT
Organism: Sericinus montela; assembly: GCA_029286605.1. NCBI lineage: Eukaryota > Metazoa > Arthropoda > Insecta > Lepidoptera > Papilionidae > Sericinus > Sericinus montela. The sequence continues at coordinate 8,024,103 of JAGSMR010000007.1, read as the reverse complement.
GACATTCCGATGTTTTGCGTTTCTCGATTGTTTGTGTTTGAAGTCGGAATTAATTATTACAACGGAGCGTTGGACGGCGCGCCGCAGAGCCTTGACTGACGGCTGGTTCATAGTCCAGGAGCGAGAGAAATAACAATTCGTTTATTAATCTTTTATACCGACTCCCAAAAAGGTGGAGGTTCTTAATTCATTTATATGTTTTTATTGTGACATTTTATTTATTTATTTGGAAAGGCTTACCTAATTATAATTAAGAAATTAAGTAAACAAACTAATCCAAAATTTAAAAAACTTAAAAATCAACAAAAAAATATTCTCAAATCAGAAAAACTAACGTAACAAAAAAATTGTTCTTTAAAATTTAAAATTGCTGTCATTCTGCACGTTTACAGAGTTTGGTTATCATCATTGGTTATCAGCAGAAGGCTGGATAATCACCTCGAAAAATATAACGCCAAAACATCTTATGATCTAACTCGGGCAGCAGCGTTCGATGTGTAAGGTGTCTATTACTGCGATCGCCAATCCGCTTACCGAGCGAAGCAGTCCTTGCAAACCTTCCTGCGGAAAAACGGTATGCCCAGCTATTTCAGAGCCTTATGTACGTATGTAAGTACTGATATCTAATAAAAAAAAATATCTTCACGCAATTCCCAATACAGGGGTAGACAGAGGTCAAGTCTAGACAATTAAGTCCCTTTGACCCACCTTCCACCGAAGATATTTTCAGGACAACGTGACAGGTGGTGAGCCCGTCGCCGCCTTTATGTCCAAGCCTACGATGAAATTCGTACATAAGTTTTTGAGAAACTCATTGGTACTGCCACCTGGGGATCGAACTCGGGTCCCTCGACTCGAAATTCCAACCACCCAACAACTCGGCTATCGTGACTTTAATATCTATAATAAAAAAATATCTATAATAATATTTTATATATTGTAGAACGACCTCCGTGGACAAGTGAAGTACGTACTGGTTTTCATGGTGCCAGCTCAGAGGTCCCGGGTTCGGTTCCCGGTCGGGTCAATGTATAAAACACTTTTTCTACATTTTCTCGCATCTGGGTGTTTATTATACTTTAGTTGTTTCTGATTCCATATTATATGTGCTTAAGCTGCTTACTTTGGGATCAGAGCAATGTATGTGATGTTGTCCCTATATACGTGTGTATTTATTTATTTTTATATATAATTGTAAATGTAAAAATGATTTTGTTGCAGCTCCTAGACTAGAAATGAAACATGGAATTAGATCGGTCACAGTTCAAGTACTGGTACAGGTATTGGCCAGGAGCCCGGCTTGAGTTATTTTGCGTCGCAACACTGAGTTCAAAACGTTCAGTCTCATTGACCAATGTGTTTTGCTTTGTGGGCAACTTGATCTTGATCTATGACGAAATGTACAAACATTTTGACGTATGTTTTAACATTGTCAGTCTTTGCTTCGACTCTATCTGTTGCATTGGATTTATGTTGTGGCGATTTAGACAAAACTTAACTCTCCCACATATGGTAAGAGTTGGATTTAGATATGTTTAGTTTTAGTTTTAATACTGCAATTCGATCTTATTAGATTATTTTTTTTATGTGAGATACAGGCAGGCACCGTGCCTGGATGTCTGTGTGTCTGGTCGTACTCTTTGCTATAATATCCTACATCCTATAAATTAAACACACTGGCTAAAATTCATTAGTACAAGTAATATCGCCTTAAATGCTTAAAAAGTACTATGTGACCAAAAGTTGCAATGACTTTCGACACATAGATATTCTGTTATGTTTGAAAAACAACAAGCTACATAACAGAATACTATCACGAAGCTTCTGAGATGCAAGCTTTCTGAAACCCCAATCGCCAATCCGTTTGCTGAATGTCATGCTTTGGTCTTTTTATAATGTAAACAATGAAAATATAAAACGAATAAAGCTAATGAAATAAGAACTCATTTCCTGTCATAGATTAAGTAACATCAACTTTAATGGCCACCAATGCACCTGTAGCTTCTCTGATCTTGTAGTTGTCCGTGGACGTCATCAAGTAAGCCGACCGCACGTTTTCTCCAAATCTACAAAAAAACAGCGTTTATTGTTTTACAAAATGGACCATTAAAAGCAATTTATTTTGTGTCCCATTAACGTCACCAAAGAAGTTACACTTTAATGTCGGACAAAGCTCACACAAACATAGTTTAAAATATAAACAGATATAAATTGAAGCGGTTAATGTGAGGCCACTATAGCTACTAATTGTTCGTAGCAATAATTAATGATAGGACCTAATTATTTTTTGTAAGATTTGTAACTATAGCAACTTAGATCATATTGGTACCTGGCATAATAATCTGCTCTTTCTTGTTGCTATCTATGTCAGCTTTGAAAACCATAATTGCTTCTAAAAGATGACTAGATTCATCTCGCAAACCTCCAGAGATTTTATTCTACAAGCATTTCGACCTTCACTTTCCGCAGCTTTTTTTGTCGTACACCACCTGTCATGTAGCTCTAAATGAAAGGATAAAATTTTCTAGACTTCTGTAGTATAGAAGTAGTTCTAGTATACAAAGTATGACCGTGAGCTTGTTTTTCTTTTGTCTAATCAATAGCATTTTATAATTTTAACTTTTCTGCCATTACGATGACGCAATTTATTCTTTTGTTATGTCCTATCTAATTTTCTATTGGTCTGTTTGAAGTATAAAGTGTCCGTAAGTTTTGTAAATGACTTTTTATGTTAATAAATACAGTGTAACATGAGCTATTTTGTTTTTACCGCAATAAAAGTGTCGGAATTAGACAAACTTTTAGTGTCGCGCGCGTAGGATTGGCCGTGATGTTTTTAACTAGTTTTTTTTTTTTTTATTTTAATTACATTAAAACGAGTGCGTAGCCTTTGGTAGTGTCCCTGCTTACGAAGCTGAGGGTAGGGAATTCAAATCCCGGTAGGGGAAAACATTTCTGTTATGAATGTGGATGTTTGTATTGGATTCATGGATGTTTATACGTATGTCTGTTTATTAGTCTATGTAAATATATTGTGTAGATAGTTTGGGATCTAAGACGGCGATAAGTCACCTTTAACTAAAAAAAGTAGGTCGAGTAGACTTAATTGCTAGACTATTACGTCTGCCTACCCCTGTTTTGGGAAAATGCGTGGAGATATAGAGTTATAGGCAAGCCCGATGGAATCAGTGAAACATCCATACCATTTTGTACTATATGCGATATAGGTGAATAAGGCAGCAGCGTCTTAAGTGTGGTATGGGGTACTGCGAATGCCAATGCGCTTACCAAGCTTGGTGATTATGGCAAATCGTCGCTTTCGGGTACGCCTATGTCCTGAAGTGGACTTTTATAAGCCTTTATGTATAAATGTCGTTTAACTTTATATGAAATGTTTTAATATTTAATTTCATGTGCGTCTTCCTTCCGAAGTAAGCGTCAATAGTTTAGGATGTGAAACATAAGTCGCAGGTTCGCGTCCGCTATTCGACTATTGTCGTAAAACTGTCCAAACAGTAGTAAGAATACAATCAAGTACCAAGTTATATCATGGGATTGGACATAAAGACGGCGACGGGCTCATCACCTGTCACTTAGTCCCAAAAAATATCTTCGGTGGAAGGTGCGTCGAAGGGACTTAATTGTCTAGACTACACCTCTGTCTACCCCTGTATTGGAAATTGCGTGAATGTTTTTATTACTTATTTTACCAAGTTATTTGGCACTGCTAGCATTCTATAAGAAAAGTGACGATACTTAAATATAAATTTTTATTCACATTTTTAATTCTTAAAAAAAATATCTACTCTTGAATTATAGCCCTCTAAGTCTAGTTTTTACCAGCGCTTATTTGTAACAAAGAATCCGGTGGTATGTTCTCTTTATTTTATCTTAAATCAGTATCAGTAAAGTCACGATAGCCGAGAGGTTGGGTGATCGGAATTTTAGTCACGAGACCCGAGTTCGATCCCAAGGCTCGTACCAAGGGTTTTTTTTTTAAACTTATGTACGAATTATAGCGATGGGCTCACCACCTGTCACGGTGTCTCAAAAATATCTTGGGAAATGAGACGAAGGGACTTAATTATCTCGACTAGACCTCCGTCTACCCCTCTATTGGGCATTGCGTGAAGATATTTATTGATTTGAACAAAAAGATGGCGACGGGCTCACCGCCTGTCATGTTGACCCCAAAATAGCTTCAGTGGAAGGAGGGTCAAAGGGACTGAATTGTCTAGACTAGACCTATGTCTACCCCTGTATTGGGAATTGGGTGAAGATATTTATTTATTTATTTATAAAAAAAACTCATTACCACCAGAGCGCTCCTCATGAGAATCGAATTATTGACGAGGTGTTCGTAAATTTGGTTATGAAGGCGACGAGGAGCCTAGTATACTTAAGCTCTGTGAAATTAAAGCTTTCCACGGTTGCATGGATGAAAAACATTTCACTATTGATCATTAAAAAATCCTTAACTTTAAACTATCAATTTGTTGGGTAAATGGGCATGCACAGTGAGCCCGGCAGCTAGGGTTAAGCCATTAGAGAGCATGACTCGTTGCCGCATGGGAGTAGTCCACGCCCAAGCTTACTTAATCTTATTAAAGGTAAACAGGGCCGCTCTGATAACAATCGTGGGCTCTCCGTGGTGATTAATTATAATTGGTTTGTTGAAGAGAATTAAAAAAAGTACGGGATCTCTTTTTGATTGTCATAGCTGACTGTTCAAAAAGTGAATTTTAAAAACGTAAAATTTCAAGTGTGTGATATTCTTACGCTATCATATAATTGTATTAAGAACATGTACTATAATGTGATATTATGTATCTTCAGGCTATTCCCCATTCTGGGGTAAACAGAGGTCCAGGCAATTAAGTCCTTTCACCGAAAACCTTTTTTGGAACAACCTTTTTGAGCAGATGGTGAGCATGTCGCCGTCTTCATGTCCACCAATGGTATAAATAGAACATAAGTTTTGAAAAAAATTCATTGGTGCGAGCCACACCAGTGGATCGAACTCGGCTCCCCTTGAATCGAATTCCTATCACCCAAGCAGTCGGCTATCGTAACTTCTTTATAGTTTTATTCTTCTACCGGCGTGAGTAATAAGTTCTTTTTTGGCTTGGAAGCCACTAAGATAATTTACGATCGAAGTACTAGAAGTAGGCGTATTAAACGCTGCTGTCTTTCACTAATCTGCTGAATTGTGGTCAAGTATTTTTCGACATAGTTATTACGCTTTTTGTTGGTATCCACTGATATTTTAGTCGTTTTTCCCGTATTCGCCTCTTACGACACCCGCGGGAAGAAAGAAGGCGAATGAATGAATGAATGAATGAAATACACTTTATTGCATACCAGTAAACAAAAACAAGAGAAAGATTTACATGGATAAAATGTATCAGTGTTTCAATTGGGAGCTTATCGCTATAAAGCGATCTCTTCCAGGCTACCAAGTTGCTGAGGATCTAAGCACCAGTGGTATATTCTTACGCCATAACCGCACGATCGAATAACACAAAACTAAATTACATTGATTACCTACTTTAATGATTCAATTCATTCATATATACGCGTTATAATTTTTTTACAGTACAAAGTGGATCAATAATTGAGTACATTTAAGTTCGGAGAAATAAAATTGAACTGTGGAGAATATATTAAATGCGGATTGAAATTATAGGTTTTCTGTATTAATTTTTTGCTTTAAGAGCTAGCGGAGTTAAATCTCACAATAACAAAACGATACTATATAATTATATGAACGAGTCTCTGACTGCAGATGCCCGCGATTATTTTGCTACTGAAGATACATACATTGAAGCTAAAGTGAGTTACCAATTATTTAAACACTAATTTATCACGATATCTCTAAAACTGTAATCTCTAAAATTGTTTCAAAAATGTCTTCGGTGAAAGTTGGGTAGAAAGGACTTAATTGTCTGGACCTCTGCCTACCTCAACATTGGGAATAGCGTAAACACTGTCAGCCGTTACATTTAAATAGATATTGGTACAACCGCCGGCCTTATCGCTAAAATAGCGATCTCTTCCAGGCAACCTTAGGGCAGAGGATACTATTACAAATAGTTTACAATTATATACCACAAGAATGAAAATATTTAATAACATTTACATATACTACAGTAAGTATCCACCATTTGTGTCAGAAATAAAAGACTATAATGATTTCAAAACTACACAAGAGTACAGTACGGACAGCAACAATTCATTTGTAATATAATATCAATGTTATTAATGTAAAAGTGGTAGACGTAACATTTTTTTTAGATTCACCAGCAACAAGAAATACAAGACGAAGTATCTATAATTTGCTCGGGCATGCCTAGTAAGCATTACTTACGGGGCAGTAACTTGTAATTTCTTTTGAAGAAATCGGTGAGCAGTTGGCGTGGTTGGAGCACAATCGATGCTGTAGCCTGCAATTAGGTTATTAAATGCAGGGGAGGGATAGGGGGGAGCGCGGGGACGTACGGATAATGGGCATAGTCCAGAATATACCGGGTACGTGAATTATGATTTATTGTTATCGGAAACATGTTAATTTTGTCCTAGATTTTGCTTGCTTCAGTGCCATTAAATAATTGAGCTTAGAACACATTGCACACAAAGATGAGATTAACTTTTTTTTAACTTCTGAAATATTTATTTATTAATTATTATGAAATACAATTAGTAATTTCAGAAGTTTCGAAGTATCAGTTTTTTTCAGAAAATATTCTGTCTATTCTCTACTCTAATTAAATATATTAATTATAGAAATAAAAATTTTGTCATATTTTTTTTTATAGTTTTTACATTATTTGTTAAGATCTTTTTGATTTTTCTTACATCTGTGGTAGTTATAGCTTAATATCGAATAGTAATATAGAATCGGGCTATTAAATGCAAGAAGAATTTTTCACATTTGACGAGTAATTTGAAATTGCGCGTTCAAAGAAACATACTGTTCCGCATTATTATTATAAATTAAATTAATAACTATAAGTGATATTGACCACCTCGAAGTATCGAACACATCGGTTTTCAAGATGTCGCCTGCCGTGAGGTTCCGGGTTCGAAACACTTTTTTTAAATTTTTTCGGGTCTGTGTGTTTGTGGTACCTTCGTTGTTTCTGATTCCATAATACAATCGCTTAAGCTGCTTACTATGGGATCAGAGCAGTGTTTTTACGTATTAATTATTTATGTATTTATTATCTATGTATTATTATCTACTACAAAACTCAGGTTAGTGTCGAAAAGACTAAACTGTACCGAATTCCGTCTACCATGAAAAAGAGTGAAAAATTTAAATAAATAAATTCAGAGTTGGCGTACGGTTCAAGTTACACTGTGACATGCCAAAGTTAACCGACGTCGGTAGCGTGACGCCGAAATAACGCTAATAACAATATCATCGGATCGCGCGCACTCACGAGCAGTTACCTACCAATTAATGCTCGAACCCATTCACTTTTATATCTCGGATATATCGCTCGTCATTAGATAGACGTCGGGTCTATGATCGTCTCTGATTTGTGAGACGATCGCCCGCGGCTCTGTCCGGCTTCGTGAATTCAACCTGTCAAATTGGGATGTGCGGCATTTTCAATGTTTTGATATGTAACTATGTGAACGCTCATGGCGCACGTGTAATTTTGGGTTTATCAGTTGTCAAAGTTGAGATTTGTGTGTCGTTTTGAAATTATGAATACCTACGCTTCAATGGGAAATTAGATCGGATAATCGTTATGTTTATTATTTAGTGTTTGACCACCAGATAGCTTAGTTGGTGGGGACTCTGCCTTAGAAACTGAGAGTTGCGTGTTCGTTAAATTTGAATGTGAATGTTTGAACTCGAGTCATGGAAGATTACAGGTATATTTCAATATTATCTATATACACAGATAATATTGAAATATACTATTTTTATATAATATAATATAAATATAATATCTTTGTGTACCCATTCGTAATCGAACCCTGTAGCTCAGATCTGGCGAAACTTTGGAAGCCGATGTGTATGCTATTCGATCATGGAGGACGTCTAGATTAAAGATAAATAAATTAGTTTTAAATATGAATACGTATCGATGATTGATTCTTAGAAATATGTTACTATTGTTTGTTCTTTATTATATTAAAATGTCAAATCAAAATTGACCAGACTGCTAATAATTAACATCAGGGTCTAAGTTGAAAGTTCTGGTGTTGCGATCGCCAATCAACTTGACAAGTTAATAAATACAAACATATATAGAGACAACAGTACACACATTTCTCTGTTCCCAAAGTAGTAACTTAAGCGCTTGTGTTATGAAGAAGCGCAGAAACATCTTAATCATCCTTATGGAAGAAGCTCATGCCCTGTCAGTGGAATATTACAGACCGTTATGTAAGTTTTGGATTTTTTTTTCGAAGTACTAAATACTAGCTAACCACGGTTTCAATCGACTTCAATTGGTATTCGATCTGAGGACTTTACATACTTTGATAAATTGACCGCTAAGTCAGGTTAGTCATCGCTTTTGTGTCTTATTACAACTTGCGTTAAAAATAAAATAAAATAAAATATCTTCACGCAATTCCCAATACAGGGGTAGACAGAGGTCAAGTCTAGACAATTAAGTCCCTTTGACCCACCTTCCACCGAAGATATTTTCGGGACAACGTGACAGGTGGTGAGCCCGTCGCCGCCTTTATGTCCAAGCCAACGATGAAATTCGTACATAAGTTTTTGAAAAACTCATTGGTACTGCCACCTGGGGATCGAACTCGGATCTCTCGATTCGAAATTCCGACCACCCAACAACTCGGCTATCGCGATTATATCTTATTGCAAGTTAAGATACGGAAAAATAAAATACCTTATTGAGATTGTTAATTACTCACGTTTTTCTCAGCTTCCTTATACGTGACTGTGTTATATGGGCTGTAAAATAATAATAAACATCTTCACGTAATTCCCAATACAAGGGTAGACAGAGGTCTAGTCTAGACAGTTAAGTCCCTTTGAAGATCTTTTCGGAACAACGTGACAGGTGGTGAGCCCGTCGCCGAGTATATAAGCTGTGATAATTAACAATGATGATCTATATAAAGTATCGGTGGCTACCGACAGATGGCAGGATATTCATCTCAAAAGTTCTAGACAAAATTCAGTAGGCCGGTGACGGGCAGCAAGGTTTAATGTTGTCTGTTGCTAGAGCCATGCGATGTGATTATTGCCACGCTTGGCTACAATGACATCGATGAATGATGCAATTTTATTGATTTTTAAAGTATATTTATGCTGAACTTTTATGTGATTAAATTAAAGAGAAAAAAGTTAAAATTTTAACTGACACGGGTGGGATTCGAACCCGCGACCTTCGCCGATCCGTGGCGACGCTCTTACCTCAGATACAGCGTGTCTTACACGCATTAGTTGAAATTTTAAATCTGTATTCTCTTTTACTACTTATGCCTTGTTTATTGGTATAGGCGCCATCTATTATCCCTTTTGCAAGTGAAAATTTGATATTCCTGACTTTTCAGTTAGGAATTATCAATACGATAACGCCAACTTAGTTTTTATTATGCAATTTTATTGATTTTTAAAGCATATTTATGCTGAACTTTTATGTGGTTAAATTAAAGAGAAAAAATCAATTAATTATTATGAATGAAGAAATCCTCCTTATGAGAGAGACGAACGTCCTACAGAGGACTTTAAAGGCTGTTGAATATATTTATAAATATTTACTGGTTACACAAGGATGTTTGAATTTTATGAGGCTGAATATGCATTACCTTTGAGCGAGTGGTATATTCCTTCGTCTCCGACGTATACGATCAAACCTAAATAGGATTTGTCCTCACAAGGACTCTCATAAGAGTACCTTCGTTAAATGTTTTCTAGGCGTATCTGGAATTTGGACCAGGTATTTTATTCAGGTGGAGCCAAAGTTTTGTTTTAATTTTAAACCGCGACAGGGAGAACGGTGCATCGTGATATATATACTTTCGCGGTCCCTACCAGAGTCGCAGAGTTTACGGAGTAAGGCGAATCGTAATACCAAAACCTTCTTACTTCGCGTCTCTACAATGGCTGTAGAAGGCACGGAGAGTAACATAAAGAGAATTTCATAAATACTCCCTCCAGAATTCCTCTAGGAGGGGACAGTTGAGGGTCATTTCCCGTAAACTTTGGTCATCAACGTAGGGAACTCTTGGTTCATGTGGGTTAAAGCCACGGTTACTAAGCCCCACCGTTTCTTTAAAGCAAAAACCCGTTCAGCGGTAAATCTTGGAAACCTAGTACAAGTTTGATGCTCGCTTTTTCCTTTTTTTTTTTGGTCGATTTCTTTCAGAATATTCCTTGAAAGGAAGTTGCTTTATTTATTATGGAAGTTAAGTTTTTTTTTTAAATTACTTCCTTGGTATATTTCTTGAAATGAACTTAAGTATCTATAACAATAAGACTTTCATGCAAAATAAAACTCTAATTACTATTTAGTTGTTTAATTGATCGATATATCATTATGTATTGCACTACAAGCGACGTTCGCATGTCTGTCCGTACAACGAATAAATCACGACGCCGCGGGGCAAGCAGGGGGCTGTTCTTAGTGTTAATTGTCGACGGCACGAGATCCCTTCATTAGAGTCAAAGTGTTCCGTAAGGCTTTGGACTGAAATAGAGAGTTGATTAATATGTTTTAGGTTTTTGCGTTGATTAATTTCTAAGAAAAGTTTTCTGAACAATGAATTGAATTTTACGTTAAATCCGTTTTGTGTAGATGCTGTAAATAATTTTATTTATAAGACATTATAGCCGTGATATCCGAGTGGTTGGGTAATTTGAATTTGAAATAGAAGACTGGCGTTCGATCTCCATGTACAAGGCCATGGAGTTTCTCGAGAATTATGTACTAAAGGGTAGGTGTAAAGGCACTTCTGCCGATAACACGTCGACCTCCGTTGTGTACACATCGGTTTTCATAGTGTCGCCATTTCGAGGCCCTGGGTTCGATTCCCGGTCGGGTCAATTTAAATAACCACTTTCTACTTCACATCCACAACGAAATAATATAAATATATATTTATAAATATCTTTACGCAATTCCCTATACAGGGGTAGACAGAGGTCTAGTCTAGACAATTAGGTCCCCTCGACCCACCTTCCACCGAAGATATTTTCGGGACAACGTGTCAGGTGGTGAGCCCGTCGCCGTCTTTATGTCCAAGCCAACGATATAATTCGTACATAAGTTTTTGAAAAACCCATTGGTACGAGCCTGCCAACTGGGGATCGAACTCGGGTCTCTTGACTCGAAATTCCGACCACCCACTACCACTCGGCTATAGTGACTTTTTATAACGAAATAAGATCAAAAATACCATGACATAAATATGAATATGTAAATACATAAATGTGTAACTTAAATGAAAAGACAACCTTCGTGGACGAGAAGCGTATCGATTTTTATGGTGATGGGACAATGTAGGAACCTTCTTTGTCTTTAGTCGGGGTGTATGTGGTACTTTCGTTATATAGGCTATAGTTACTTACTTTGGGATCAGAGAACAGACGATATATTGTCCCTACGTACATAGTGTGTATTTATTTATGAAAAAAAAATAGATACAATTTTTCTACACCAACCAGTGAATCCATGCCGAATAGATCGAATCGTTCTATTATCAATTCATTACTGTGAATGGCGACGTCAAGTGTACTAAACCACAACTCGATTGTATTGAGACGTCTTTCCACCGCAGGCTATTTGTTGGCCCCCATCTTGCCTTTGTCAATGACAAGTCGGAGAGCCCTTCAAAGAATATACAAGCTGAAGTTGTTGCTTACTGTTATAAGCTAAACACTTAGAAGTGGCGTTAGAATGTTTGTTTAACGTTATTTTAACGGATTGACGTATTAGAAAAATACAACCGTACAAGTAATTTTTTATAGCGAAAGAAGGAAGGGGCATTCGGTTCACTTGATGTCAAGTGATAAACAAAGCCCACGAAGCCACCAGCCGCACCAGAAGAGCTGCGTGTGCCTGTGTATGGCGGTCGATAAGGAAGGAATAAGCTTTAAAATATATTATTCTATGTGGATTACACTTGATGTTTTTTACATATTTGTAGAGCTGAACACATAACACACTAACATTTCTTTAATATGTATTTTCATATTTATTTGAAATAATAATTTATTTATTATACGTCTTTGGTTAACTTGAAAAGATTATTATGCAGAGATGCCGCTATATCGTACATTAAATTTATATTTTTTTTTACTTTGTGTTGTGCAATAACATTTATTCATTCATTTATTCATTCGTATATTCATTCATTAGAAGTCACGATAGCCGAATGGTTGGGTGGTCGGAATTTCGAGTCAAGAGACCCAAGTTCGATCCCCAGGTGGAACGCTCGTACCAATGGGTTTTTCAAAAACTAATGAACGAATTATATCGTTGGCTTGGACATGAAGACGGCGACGGGCTCACCACCTGTCACGTTGTTCCGAAAATAATTTAGGTGGAAGGTCGAAGGGACTTAATTGTCTAGACTAGACCTCTGCCTACCCCTGTATTGGGAATTACGTGAAGGTATTTATTTATTTATTTTATATATTCATTCATTTATTAATTCAGTCTTTCATTCTTACACAACTATCTGTAATAGTCTGTAATAGTCCCCTGCTGGATGTACGGCTCTCCAAGCGGAGGGGTTTCTTTAAATGCCACGCTTCGCACGCTCCTCTATTACCAAACATATTGCACCTTAGATGCAGCTGCCCGTCACCGATCTGCTTACATCGCCATCTGTCGGTAAGCATTGATATTGTCAAGGCATTTCTCTTAGTTACCTTTTGCGACACCCACTAGAAGGAAAAGGTTCTTAAGCCGTTACCATCACCGCCTGAAAACTCGCTGTCTTCTTGAGGGTATGTAGATATAGTCACTGTTCGGAAATACCGCTGGCCACAGCTGATTCCGCAAGTTTTCTATATTTGTTAGGGAAGTTAATTTACACTGCATTTCACGTTACAGAATATTAGATTAAGGCATAGTTATATATAGTTAGTGTAACTCTTTGGGGGAGGCCTATGTTCAGCAGTGGACTTTTGATAGGTTGTAAAGAAGAAGAATAAGAAGTTAAACCAGCCGTGTTGTCCAAAGATTGATAAACACAAAAATTAACATATGGGTCTAAAAAGATATGAACAGTATCTCGGCCGTGTCAGTTGAAATTTTAAAAACTTTTTTCTCTTTAATTTAATCAAGATATGTAGAGTTTTGCGACTTACAAAAAATATTTACCACTTAATTGTGAAAAAAAAAATCACAACTGTAATGAATCTAGATTAGAAAATATTTTATCGGAACAAAACTGGTGACCATGCAAACAATTCTATGTTCGAGATATGTGTGTTATACAATTTCATTATTCTATTAACAGGCGCACGCTCACTAGCATACATCTACACAGTCTTAAATTTAGTAACAGCAAACAAATTACGTTTACGAGTCTCCCGAACATAAAGACGGCGACGGGCTCACCACCTGTCACGTTGTCCCGAAAATATCTTCGGTGGAAGGTGGGTCATAGGGACTTAATTGTCTAGACTAGACCTCTGTCTACCCCTGTATGGGGAATTGCGTGAGTTTCCCGAACAAAGTATCCGCGATTAGGTACATAGGGTTGTTGTGGGTGGCAGAAAATTTCTTTATAGTCAAAGTCAAAGTATGTATTTGCTTTGAATAGGTTTTTTATTACACAATTTTATTGATTTTTAAAGCATATTTATGCTGAACTTTTATGTGTTTAAATTAAAGAGAAAAAATGTTTTAAAATTTCAACACGGGCTGTCAGTTGAAATTATAAAACATTTTTTCTCTTTTATTTAATTGAATAGGTTTTTAGTTGACCATTAAAAAAAATAGTCTAATGATTTAATTCCATTACGTCATGCTGTTTTCCGTCACTTAGCACATATTATATAAACAACGAATTCTCCTTATGATATATACCATTTGAATACAATGTTTAATGGCATTTCCAGCATTAATAATTCATATCAGCCGTGTTCTCTCGCCGCACCGATATCCCAACAAAAACCCGATTGCGCATCTCCGCGGCCCCGGACTCGAACCCGAGATGTTTTATTAATATGACGCGAGGGTCGATAGTGGACGGGCGTTAGATCAACAGATAGCCTTTAAGTTCTTAGTAACATGGTACTGTGGAGAATTTATAACTGTATTATTACTATTGAAATAAGAATTTTATAGAGGAACTAGCGGGCCCGGTTGAACGGTGCGCTGTCGGTTAAAAGAAGTTGTTAGGTTGTGTTCAAGAAGAAGTGTAAGTATGGTTTCGTTGCTGTATGGGCTTTAGGACATGCCACTCCCCTTTATTCCTTTGGGTTTCGAAAGAGACAACTAATGGAAACCTCTTAAAATATTCACCTCGAAAAAAAGAACCAGGTGAAAATAAAGCAATGGTACGTACACATGCGTAGGCTGAGGTCTACACAATGAAGTCCTTTCGGTCTAGTAACCAATAAAAAATATTTCCCGGAGTTTGTATACGCCAATCCCAATACTTGGGTAGACAGAGGTCTAGACAATGAAGTATAGTAATATTTACATTTACATTACATTATAATTAGTTATTATTTTTTTTTTATTGAAAAGGGAGGCAAACGAGCAGGTGGCTCACGTGAAGCAGATGCGTTGCCGGCCTTAGAGTGCCCCCCCCCCTCAGAATTGGGGGAGAGGGGTGTATGGGCCTCCGGTTACCTGCACTCACCAAACGAAACGCAGAAGTTTGTTAGAATTCTACTTCACGCCGGTACTATGTGAGTTCGTGGTACTTTCCCGGTCGAGCCGGCCCATTCATAAACCAACAAAAGTTGATGCGTGGCTCTACCACTGTAAAATATAGTATATATTTTGGGTCATTGTGAAAGGTGGTGAGCCCGTCGCCGACTATATGTCCAGGACTACAATATAAACCTTACACAAGTTTTGAAAAAACTGGGTTACTAGCGGGATCGAGCTCGGGGTCTCTTGACTCCAACCCAACCTCTTAGCTATCGTGACTTTATATTAAAAGTTAAATCAAAAATAATCATTATTTACACAAAAATTAGCTATAAGCCCTTCAATATAAACTTCAACTAAAAGTCACGATAGCCGAGTGGTTGGGTGGTCGGAATTTCGAGTCAATAGACCCGAGTTCGATCCCCAGTTGGTAGGCTCGTATCAATGGGTTTTTCAAAAACTTATGTACGAATATCGTTGGCTTGGACATAAAGACGGCGACGGGCTCACCACCTGTCACGTTGTCCCGAAAATATCTTCGGTGGAAGGTGGGTCGAAGGGACTTGATTGTCTAGACTCGTCCTCTGTCTACCCCTGTATTGGGAATTGCGTGAAGATATTTTTTTTTTAATATAAACTTCAGAGGCGCGATCTAAGATTGAACAGGGTCTTAATAAACTTAAGATTCGCTTATAAAATCTACGACCTAACCTCCAACTAGTATAACTATAATAAAATACTTTGACTTATCGATCTCATTATGGACTATGAACGCAGGCCGAATTGAAAAATAGTAGTTTATGTTTGTAATAAATAAACAGGACATATCCTAATGAAACGCCACGCTACTGCTCCTTAGCATTTACCTCTCACTGCAGCCATCTCTGTGCATCGGTACACTTCACGAGATAATAAATTACAAATTGACGATTTAATCCGTTACTGTACGTACTTCTATATATGCTTGTACAACCACATACCAAATGGAATACATAGTCTAGTAATGTAATTAAAAATCATTAAACTAGAACGATAATATATGTGTTATAAATAAAAACGATTATAAATAGCTTAAAAAATGAACATGAAAATTTACTGTAACAAATAATAACGTCAAGAATATAAAACATTTCTCCAAAAGGTACTTTAAAAATTATATACACTTATGTGTTTTTCTTTCAAAAAAATAATGAAAGTGAGCACGCTGACAGAGTTGCACTCGCCTGTCTCCGTTCAGTTGTCTTAGTCAGTGGTAGACAAAACAAAAGACGATCGATACATTTAATGAAATTTGATGTATTTCTTATACGGACAAACGGATGCATTTTATTTGATTTTCGATTGTAAAAGTTGAATTGATTTGACTAAAATGCAGAACATTGGCATTTATGAATATGTTGTTAAATTTATCGCAAAGGCGAGTAAACGAGCAAGTAGTTCTCGTAACGTCAAGTAGCAGACAACAAGCAAATTCAAAATGACATTAGAGCTTCGTTTACGTTGTCAGGATATAAAATTAAATTAATCGTGGAAAAGCCACAATAAGCGGCATTCTCGGGAAAATTTATAAACTCAATAGGGCGAAATACCACAAATGTATCTATTTGTTACTATAGTACCGTAATTATTATTAATCATAGTCCAACATTAAACGTTCACTAGTTTTATATTGATAGTTTTATGTTTTTATGTTAATAATTCATAAAGAGCTGCATTTACAATTCCCAACTCCGCTATAAATTGTAGCAAAAATAATACAAGTTTAGTATAAAAACGTTTTCATAATTAGAAATAAATACACCAGACTCGTTTTCCTCGACTGTCCACTGAGAATATTACAGGGAAATAAACAATTTATCGGCGCTGGCGTGCGTAAACGAGCGACAGGAATGTAGTGCTGCACCGACTCAGCCCCCCTGACATGCAATAATCGCATAAACATTCGTATAACACGTCGCTTTATAAGATTTTCGCAACAGATAGCTTTAAGCGATAATATCGATAAATATTTTTATGTTATCAATAAATTATTTTACAACACTTTTAAGATTTTAATATCCTTTGACACAGCACAAACTTTACTGGACTGCCGTAATAAGATTTTTATTTTAGGGGCTGGAAATCGAAATAAATAGCTTCCTCGGTGTTTTATACGGTGTTTTATTGAAGTTGGAGAAGTTGTCTTACCAAAGGCATTGCTGGTACAGTTATTCGATTGACATTCTTCACGCCATTACCAATATCGATCCACTTTTCACAGTGATAGATGGTGAGCCTGTCGCCATCTTTACGTACGTAAGTTTTGAAAAAAAAATTCTTCAATGGAGTTTATGTATAACATGACGCAGAATTTGGGATTTTCCTGAAGCTGTTCAGTTCATCTTGAAGGTGCTTCAGCGCTTGTTCTTCTTCAACATTACCCACGACCACCTACTGTTATTTTTATACATGACATCTCAAAAGTACCTGATAAAAATTCAGCAAAACGCTGGCGGGCAGCAGCGGATAACGGGATTTCCAAGCTGCTCGTCAAGCGTCACGGTTACGGCAAACCGTCCCATACGAAAGAGGCGTATGAAGATTGTTGAAATAATAAAAATAATAACAAAAACATACTTATATATATATGGAGAACATCATAATATATACATTGCTCTGATCCCAAAGTAAACACTTGTTTTATGGAATCAGATACAACGAAGGTACCACAAATACCCAAACCCGAGAAAATGTAGAAAAGGCATGGTCAAAATTGACTCGACCAACTACCGAACCTGGCATGTCACATCTATAAGTCCACGGAGGTCGTCAAATACATACTACATACTTAATAATACCTACTAAGTCCGTACCAAAAGCTCCTGCATAATTCCTAGAAGTCTACACAGTTTAACAGATGATTATTTAAAACATTGTTTATCCTAAATAATAATCTAGAAATGTTAGACTAATGAATGGTTATACATTTACAAATATATTTTATCGTCATTACAGTCAAGTACTATTATAAAGCGAAACACAATGCATGAAAATGCGCTGCTTTTCGAGATAAGGTTAAATGCATACCGCGGAACATTTTATGTATGAAGAAGCCTAGATGTACTTGATAACGCACAGTGTAATAATGCAGTAGGTCTAGTAAATAATCCGAATTTACTAGATAGGTTATATAGCGTATTCATCGGTATTCATGGCTTCGTCAGCTCTGAGTTTCCGGATTCGATTCCGTAGAAAACACTAAATGAAAGTGTATTTTCTGGTAGAGGTCTGTCTGATCTCACATCAAAAGTAGAATTTGAAAATGTTTTGATTTATTTTTTTTAACTGCTGCTACACGTATAAATCTTTTTATCATAATTTTGAAAAAAAAATATCTTCACGCAATTCCCAATACAGGGATAGACAGAGGTCGAGTCTAGACAATTAAGTCCCTTCGACCCACCTTCCACCGAAGATATTTTCGGGACAACGTAACAGGTGGTGAGCCCGTCGCCGTCTTTATGTCCAAGCCAACGATATTCGCACATAAGTTTTTGAAAAACCCATTGGTACGAGCCTATCAACTGGGGATCGAACTCAGGTCTATTGACTCGAAATTCCGACCACCCAACCACTCGGCTATCGTGACTTTTACATTTAATAATCCACAATCACAAGGTAGTGCTGAAAAAATTACAGATTTTTAGTAAGATCTATGTAAAAATTAAACTGACAACTCAATTAATTAAAAATAAATTAAACTGACAAATTAAGGTGACAAATCGATATTGTTAATCTTTGCCTTCAAATTCTTGTTTATTTATGAGAAAATACCTTTTCCTCATAATACATACGATATATAATTATTCCTGTTAATAGCCTAAAATAATTATGAAGTTACTTCGGCTGTACCATCTGAATAAATAGCGCGTTGATTTCTACTTGCTTTGTTTTACAGTTAATCGCTCTGCGCGACTTTCTTAACATTTTCAATTCCACGTTTTCTAAGCGCATTACAGAGTAGACTAATAGCAGATACAGAGACTCCTTTGTGCTCAGATTAGCCTGTATTGTACTCTTTAATATTCCTTGTCACGTTCGCAGAGAAAAATTATGGCCGGCGATAATCCTCGTTATTAATTTGAACCAAGCGCATCTTATGCTGACTAATTGTCACTTGTCACGTTGACTAACACGTCAGGAATGATTTAGCGATGACCGCATAAATATTGTTCTTAGCTTGTGTGTTTAGTTCATAAGGAATTATGTGTGATGTTAAAGCTCACTGTGATCATGTTGAGCAGTGATCGCCGTTCCTGACAGTAAAAAATTTGGTGATGGGTTCGAATTCTCATTGTATGTTGTAAGCTTATTGTTACCGGAGGACATGAGGATTCAATCTGAGTCATTCACATATTTTGTGTTTTTCCAAGAGCTTATTTTAATGCAGCGCTAAAGAACAGTGGAGCCTATGATGCTAAGTCTTTTACAGTGACTACCATCCCACTCACCAAGTATCCAGTACTACTTTCGGATTGTCTATATATAAAATTATACATTTTCATATGAACACATGGTGTTTTGCTCCAAATTAACCTAAACAGTTGGTAACGCAAAATCAATAGTCGCATACATATAAACAATTATTTTAGCTCTATCTATTTATTTTTGCACATAAAGACGGCGACGGGCTCACCATCAGTTTACCTCTGTTGTGGGAATAGCGTGAAGATATTTTTTATCTATTTATTTTTTCATCTAGCGAAGTTTCATCATCTAAGGTGACCTGAATTCATAACTTTTTGCTTAGATTGACCTGTGAAACACACTTAACTGTTATTGCTAGTAACAAATACACTTATATTTTAATAACAATAACCGAACTGAAGTAATTGTCAGTTTAGGTACATAAATGACTACGATTTATTCGTAGTCATTTATGTACCTAAACTGACAATTATGTGTACATAAATAAAAATAAATAATAAATATCTTCACGCAATTCCCAATGCAGAGATAGGCACAGGTCTAGTCTAGACAATTAAGTCCCTTCGACCGACTTTCTACTAATGATATTTTCGGGACAACGTGACAGGTGGTGAGCCCGTGGCTGACTTATTGTTGATCGATCTCGGATCTCTCGACTCGAAATTCCGACCACCCAACCACTCGGCTATCGTGACTTATATAGAATATAACATATGTAAAGAAAAATAAATTACAAAAATGTATTTTATAAAACCACAGGAGCACGCACATAAACAAAGTTCAAGAAAAATAATAGAAAACAACAATCGTAAATGAATCAGACAACTGTGGCGCTTTGTGGAGCTAACACTAAATACATACGAAGGTGTTCAGTCGAGCGTGTAATAGGAATAATTTTATTTGTACCAACTACGCTGGCGGGCGAGAGATAGTTGTGAGTTGAAAGATTCTAATGAGTCTGATTTGCGCGAGTCCTGCGAGGAGTTGTTTAGTGAAATTATTTATATTGGCTCTGTGTTTATCGTCGTGCCTGAAGTTGTAAGTCGCTGAGAGTTCTGAGTTTGAATTTCAGCTGAAACTGTAATATATATCTTCACGCCATTCCCAATACAGGGTTAGACAGAGGTCTAGGCATTAATTGTCATCCTTTCCTACCTCCTCCTTCTTACTCCTTTCGACCCACCTTCCACTGAAGAAGTTTTTTGGGAAAACGTGACAAGTGGTGAACCCTTCGCCCTCTTCATGTCTAAGAATTTCAAAACCGTTATCTCCTACGCAGCTAATTATAATAATAAACATCGCATTTGGATAGTATTTTAACATTGGCATCCCCCAAAGAGTTACTCCAACTATATATAACTATGTCTTAATCTAATGTTCTGTAACGTGAAATGCAGTGTAATTGTTTGTTGTTCCTAAACAAATAGAAGAAAAACCTGCGGAATCAACTGTGGCTAGCGATATTTCCGAACGGTGACTGTGGACCCTCAAGAAGACGGCTAGTTTTCAGGCCAAAGGTGTATCGGTTTAAAAATGTACCAATATTTTTCTTCTCGCAAAAGGTGACTAAGAGAAATAAATATAATAGATATATTCACGCCATTCCCAATACTCCCTGTATTGGGAATGGCATTGCATACACAGATGTCTAAACAATTAAGTCATTTCGACCCACCTTCCAAAGAAGGCATTTTTAGGTTGTCGTGTCAGGTAATGAGCCCGTCGCCGTTTTTATGTTTAAGCCAACGATGTAAATCGTACATAAGTTTTATGAAAACTCATTACTACGTTCCTACCTGGGGATCGAACTCGAGTCTCTTGACTCTGATTCCGATCACCCAACCACTCGGCTATCTTGTTTGTGTAATTTATCAAAATACTCTTTACTTGCTAAGCCGCCTATTTTTTTTTTAGACCCGAGTTCGATCGCCTGATGGCGGGCTCGTACCAAAAATAAAAAATAAAACTTACGTACGAATTATATCGTTGGCTTTGACATAAAGACGGCGACGTGCTCACCACCTGTCACGTTGTCCTGAAAATATCTTCGCTGGAAGGTGGGTCGAAGGGACTTAGTTGTCTAGACTAGACCTCTGTCTACCCGTGTATTGGGAATTGCGTGAAGATATTCATTTATTATTAACACAAGCACTACAAGCCAAACTTTTCTTTATTCTTCGATAGAATCGGTGGAAATATCCTATGACATATCCTACGATATACAATACAATACAAGCAAACCCGGAAACTAATTACTGATCGCCATTTTTAATTATTAACAGGATATGTTTCCAACCTAAGACCCAAGGTTAGAATGAATGCACTTCTAGAAACATGCCCTACAAGGAAGTAAACACACACAAGTCGGCACACAAACTCGCTTACTATATTGTAAATCAATCTAGGCACATGATGGATTTATTGTTGAATAGCTGCCCCTCGCGGCTTTGTTCGCAGTTTAACACTTTACTTAGAACCCTAATTATATTTCTTAAATAAATGTAGCCTTTGATACTCCTTATAACATTAGCTATTTCTCCGTGAATGTACCTGTTAAAATCGGTCCAGCCGTTTCAGAGATTAGCCGGAACAAACAGACATACAAACTGACAGACAGACAAAAGTTGTAAAAAAAATGTTATTTTGGTGTATATACCGCATATATGTAGTAAAATGTAGAATAAAACGGTTATTTCAATTTTACAAAAAGACACTCCAATTTTATTTATCTATACAATAGATGACCTCGTTGTCTTTCAATGTGTCGCCAGTTCTAATGTCCCGAGTTCGATACTCGGACGGGTCAATATACAAAACCACTTTTTCCATACTGCCTCCTATTTGATGTTTGTGGTACCAATTTTATTTCTGATTGCATAATAGAAATGCTTTAGGTACTTAATTTAGGATCAGAGCAATATCAGGATGTAACCCGTGTTTATATATACAAAATATCTTCACGCCAATCCCTGTACTAGGATAGACCGAGGTCTAGCCAATTCATTGCTTTCGATTCACATTTTATCGAAGACATTTATTGGTACAACTTGACTGGAGTTGAGCCTGACGCCGGACCAAGGATATTAATCGTACATAAGTTTTGAAAAAAAAAAAAAAAACCATTGGGATCTAATTCTCTTCACACTAATTCCGATCGCCTTACCATTCGGCTATCGTGACATGATTTTTTTTTTGTATTTGTTAATAATTATATTATAGTGACTATTTACATACATTTTTAATAGTGATTATTTTTATTTTATAGTGACAACACCACTTCTTATCTAACCATCCAGTGGCATGTTATCGTCGTTTACAATTACAAATGCTTAAATACGTAACTTGATCACATCAGTTAAGGTTAATTTCGCTTTCAAATGTTTATTTATTGATCATAATAGCCGACGTATCATATGATTATTACAAAACTCTGCTTCTAGCGTCATATGGTAGTAGAAATTTTTGACAATGCGTATCATACGTATTAAGTCCGTATAAATCTACTGCAGGACATAGGCCAGTCCCGCCAGGTAGATATAAATATATCTTAACGCCATTCACAATACAGGGGTAGACAGTGGTCTAGACAATTAAGCCGTTTCGACCCACCTTCCACTGATGATATTTTTGGGCCAACGTGACAGGTGGTGAGCGCGTCGCCGTCTTAATCTCCAAGCCAATGACCTTCGTACATAAGTTGTTGAAAATCCATTTATATGAGCCTGCCACCCGGGGAAGGAACTCGGGTCTCTAGACTCGAATTGCGACTACTGAACCACTCAGCTATCGATATCCGTCAGGTAGGATTTGGCATAATCGCCACACTTGGCAAGCGGATTGGCGTACTCATGAGTGGTGTTACTATCGCCAAGTATAGTTGTAGTAAACCTTCACTTACTGGAGAGTATATAGTATCGTCGTCTCGCACCGTCTGAGCTGCTGCCCATTTTCGGCCTGAATATTTTGGTCTGACATATTTAGAGGTCTGCCCATTTTCGGTCTGAATATTTTGGTCTGACATATCCCGCCATCTATCGGTTGCCATTAGGATATTCTATGCCCACGGGAAGAAAGGGAGTTGCAACATTTTTACACCATTACCACGCGACCATTATTGTATATTGCTGCTGTTATATCAGTATAAAGAAACAGTGTCAGTCTACTTCATTCAATGTCAATTCTAGTTCTTGTTTCTAAGACATAGTAATATGCTTACTTATACTGTTGTACAAAATTTTTATAACTGCGCATTCAGTCGATTATAGGATAGATTAGACATCATTCAGCGATCAAACAACGAAGTCAGCTTATAAAATTTTTGATTAATGACCATGAGTATGGTACGGTCTAACCACAGGTTAGGATGACACAGCGGATCAATTTTAGTGTCAGTAAATACATTCATAGATAGAGACAATATCACTAACATCGCTCTGACCAAAGTAAGCTGCTAAAGCACTTGTGATATAGAATTAGAAACAACGAAGATACCACAAACATCTAGATCAAAAAAACTAATATGTACTCCACTTTTCCACGGAGATCATCCTACGATATATAAAATGTTATAAGCTATAAATATATATATTAATACTTAAATACGTACATCATGCACTGAACCCCACGGGAAAAGGGTATGTTCAGCGTATGGAGTATCCAAACGCTGGACTTACCCATGAGAAAGTTAGCCAGGATTGCTTATCGGGAGTCGAACACGGGATCTGAAAGCTATACCATGAAATTCCAGGTCTACTGAGTTCGTCGAGTGTCGTCCACCATTTAATCACACAGAAGAACAAAGTATATTAATATAAGTAATTATCGATAGATGATCGGATAGTTACTCCAAGAAATAACATTACGAAATTAAGAAGACCGGTGAAGGGCAGCAGTGTCTATGGTGCGAGGTGTGTAGTTCTGCAATCACTTATTATAAGATCAATAAATGATTTGATTTGAAATAAATTATTTGATTTTACCCTCAATATGCTCGCCAAGCGCGGCAATTTTGACAAATCGTCCTAACGGGACGGGCTATTATCCAGCATGCATACATATACTGCAGGACATAGGCCTTTCCCATAGAGAGGACTTGCCATAATCGCCACGCTTGGTAAGCGGATTGGCGATCGTGGTTGCAGACCACTCGCACCTCAGACGCTGCTGCCCATCTTCGATCTGATTACTTTGGTATGATATTTGTTTTAGAGATCGCCATTTATCGTTCGTCATAACGATAGACAAGGCTGTGTCCCTTAGTCGCCTCTTACGACACCCACGGGAAGAAAGGGAGTGACAATATTCTTTCGCCGTTACCACACGGTAAAGCTAGGTGTAGCAATAGACAACTATAGGACGTTATCTACGTTGCCACCCATCAACGGTTTGATTTTATTATGGAAGCCTTTGAAATTTTCAAATGTAAAAAATGTTGACATGCTGCTTATCAATACTCTGTGTGCTGCGCAGACGCATCACACGCTGCCGTTTGATAACGAATTGTGCTCACTAATTAATTCCGAAGTCCATGAGAGCGCATTCGAAATTGCTTCATTAATTAGTTTTCGTCATTTAATAGTATTTGTATGTAATCTTTAATTTGAAGCGACCCGTTTTGTCCGCTCGAGTTCATTTTAACTATGAAATGGAACATTATTACTGATGTTGTTCAGTCTTTATACTCTTAAGATGCGCACGAGAATATATTACAGTGGTAATTAAATTAAAGAGAAAAAAAAATTTGAATTGACACGGGCGGGAATCAAACCCGCAACCTATGCCATACCGTGGCAACGCTCTTACCTCCGTGCCACCGTGTCCAACACGCAAAAGAAAAAAAAATTAAAACAATAGTTAAAATCAATAAAAATTGCATTATAAATTAGTTGGCATAACCTTATTAATATTTTCTGACTGTAAAGTCACCAATATTATGCTGTAATTTGCAAAAAGTCCAGTAGATGGCGCCGATGCTAAGAACAGGCATAAATAAATACATAATTAAATTTGTTGACCAAAAAAGAGGATGCCGAAGGAGTTTCTTTCGCCTATTTCTTTTCCGTTAGAGGAATCTCATTACGAAACGGTGGTAAATGAAATTTATTTTTGATTTTGAACAATACACATAGCAAACATACTAATAGTTCAATTCTATCCCTTTCAAATCATAAGCCCATTACGGCGAGGAATGAAGCTGTATTTCTAACTTGTTTAAAACAATAAACGCGTTCAGATACGGCTTTATTTCAAAGTGATTGACAACCTAAAGTGACATACCCGTACAAATCTTACGTACTCGAAACCGAGATATGATTAGAGCATGTCCATGTAAAAGGCGCAAGTGGGAACTAATCTAATTGCAATGAATAAATAATTACAAGTCTGTAACTTTAACGCATCATTAGCAACACCATTTTTTATAAATGAATATCTAAATATCTTCACGTAATTCCCAATACATGGGGTAGACAGAGGCCTGGTCTAGACAATTAAATCCCTTTGACCCACCTTCCACCGAAGATATTTTCGGGACAACGTGACCGGTGGTGCGCCGTCGCCGTCTTTTTTTTATAGAAAAGGGAGGCAAACGAGCAGGTGGCTCACGTAATGGTAAGTACCCCCCAGAATTGGTGGAAGGGGGTGTGTCGGCCACCGGTTACCTGCACTCACCAGACGAAACGCAAGACTTATACTTCACGCCGGAATTCTGTGTGGTCGTGGTATGTCCCCGGTCGAGCCGGCCTATTCATGCAACAACAAAAGCTGATGCGTGGCTCTACCAATGTTAAAATTTATGTCCAAGCCAACGATATAATTCCTACAATAGTTTTTGAAAAACCCATTCCTACGAGCCCGCTACCTGGGGATCGAACTCGGGTCTTTTGACACGAAATTCCGATCACCCAATCACTCGGCGATCGTGACTCTTATATACACTATTCGTTGAGGCCATTTAATTGATTTCGAATAAAACTTAATTTTAAACGAGTACAAACTTTTTCTCCTCTTTCATTGCTTGTGACTTCTCTTTAAACTTTCTCGATTTTTAATGTTTAGGAGTTTCAAAGGTTTTTTATTACAAAGTACTTACCTAATTTATGTTATAAATTCAAATACAATTCTATAGTCTTATTTGTAGATTCTAAGTAAAAGTCTTGATTGTAGGTTGTCAGTCTAGATTGTTGGAGGGGTCACCGCCTGTCACACTGTCCCGAAAGTATCTCCGATGGAAGGTGGGTCAAAGGGACTTTAATTGTCTAGACTAGACCTCTGTCTACCCCTGTACTGGGAATTGCGTGAAGATATTTATTTATTTATTTTTGAATAGTGTATTAATGTATAGACCGCTACCGCTTACCTCTTGCTACTGTATTGTACGTCTAAAATAAGTAAAGCAGCGGCGTTTGGGGGAGGGGCGGATGTTGTTGCCAGCCTCAATGGCGTCCGTTCACAGGTTAATTAAAATCATAATGCGCACATTCGAGAGCTTTTAGTTCAGAGATCTGTATCTTAAAAGCTTTGATTGCGCGAGACATGTAGCCGTGTTGAATTTTTTATTTACATCGATAAAGTACGCCAGTGAATTCTTATCTGTGGAATCTGAGCTTACAGTTTTTTGTATAATGAACATTCAAACTAGTTAAACACGAGTTAGTACTAAACGTATTAAAGGTGTCTACATTTATAACGATAGAATCTGAAAGAGACAGACAGGATTCAAATATTATGATACATATAATTCTGTGTTACTAAATTTTATTTTGTTCTTCAGGTCGTAAATCATTGAACCCATAGCTTTTAACCTTTGCTTTTAAATATCTTACAGTGTATCTTGCACTGATGTTATCCCTGTTAGTGAACCTTAATTAATAAATAAACGCGATTTCCCCCTGAACATGTGTGTTCATACATTAGGTTCATACATATTCTTCTTACATAAGTCACGATACTAAAGCCTGACTGTAGACACTGGACTCATTACTCCGAATCAGCGCGAGGTGGAGTGAGCGAATTAAACTTTTCCGAAGACTCATTAAATATTTCTCCAAATGTTGAAAAGAGCTTGAAGTCTGCATAGTCGAGTGGTTGGGTGATCGGAATTCGAGTCAATAGACCCGAGTTCGATCCCCAGATGGCTGGCTCGAACCAAATGTTTTGTTTCAAAAACTTATATACGATTTATATAGTAGGCTTGGATATCAAGACGGCGACAGACTCACCACCTTGTTGTCCCAAAGATGTCTTCGGTGGAAGTTGGATGGAGAGGAGATAATTGTCTAGACCTCTGTCTACCCCAGCGTTGTGAACATATTTTTTTTAACTTAGCTCTGTTACAGGTTGTTAAGCGCACCTTCAACAGGATTGATTCGTATCACGACCGACAATAGCGAGGTATTTGTGTAAGAAGCGATGCCTAATAAATTATCATCTGACCGATGCAGCTGAGAGCTGAGATGATTGATGATCTTTGCGATATCAGTTCGAAAGTCGGATTCCGAATCGAGATACGTTCAACAAAAGCTTCAAGACGATTTATCTAACCTTTTTTTAAATATAAATAAACCGTGGCAAATGTAACGTTTAGACTAAGTGTACAGTCAGACAATATTAAATGTAGCGTGCTGTTAGTGGAATGGAAAGAAATGTGATTATTATTATTAAATGCAATAAATGAATTAATCATTAATATGTATGTTTATTAGTAGGACTGTGTGGACGTCAACAAAATACTAAACTATATTTTACAAGATGTGTATTAAATTTAATGAATCTGTCCTGTATAAAATACTCTTCTGGAAATGGAACAGACAACCTGACAGCTGGGATAAGCCCTCTAATGCTATACTATGAATACTTAAAATGATAACTAACGTTTTTGGGAATTGCCTTCCAGCCTTCAGCCATGTATTAAATATTTAACAGTACACCTCCCCACAGAGGTCGACAATGCGCAAACATGTCTCTCATACACAAAATAAAAAAAAACGTAAATGTCTAAAGTTTGACAAACCGCATCGGAGCAGCATGGTGGAAGTTCCATTGCTCTAATCTCTCTTCCTCGCCTTCACCTAGGAGTGAGCATTCACAAAATCGTACCTTACATCATCTCCATTACTACTGATGTTAATTGGCCTCGAAAATTCATTACTGTAATGATATAAAACCATAAATTTTAAATTGCTCTTCGTCTATACTTGATCATAATTAACAAGATATTGTTGGTAACATTTGATTATGAGTATAATTAATAGACATCATTGAAGTAATCTCATTTAACTGGCAGTTTATAGGAGGATGTAATGAAATTTTATTGTTTATATTGATACCAACCGTTTGGAATTAGCGTAAGAATATACGATCTCCTTTCTACCTGTGGTTATTACATACCTGTGGGTATTGTGTTTGTGGCGCCTTCGTTGTTTTCGATTCCCATACCACAAGTGCTTAAGCATCTTACGTTGGGATCGGAGCATGTTGGATGTTGTCCTCATCTATATACTTATTTATTATTATTATTATTTCATATTGTATTGGCTACCGTCAGACGGTATTACCATATCGAAAAGTACTAGCCTTACAGTTGCGAGTTTATTCGAATTTCGATCGTCCCATCAATTAGCTATCACGAATAAAGGGAATATTGGAAATTCAATTGGCTACCGAGAGACGGCGGGATAACCCTCTCGATCACCACCGAAACAAAATTCCAGCCAATCTGCTTTCTAAGCATGGCGATTATGGCAAACCTTACGGGCGAGACTACACACACACAAAATGTCAAACTTCTCTGTTAAAAAGGGAGTGTAGTTTTCTCTTCATGCACAGCAGATTTTGTGGTTTTGTTAGATTTTTTCCTATATTAACTATATTTCGCCCTTCCCTTTAATCATTCATACGGAAGAATTTACTAAATAGTGCTTGGCTACAAATTGTAAGGTTTTTAGGCTTTTAAAGTTGAAGTGTTCCTTTGGGAAAGGTATTGAGATACATCAGCATATTGGCCTTTAATAAATTTGTATCTTAATTAATAAAAAATTGAGGTATTACCTCTTAATCCATGGATGGCAACAAATCTACGTTCATACCGCATGAATATAGACACTTTGCTACTTACAATTAGATGAACTCGTTTCTACTCATTCGAAAATCGCCCAACCTGCCTAAAGAAGTTTTCATTTCAAAAACTAAGTTCATTATTGCGTTTATAATATAGAGACTATTTCCATAAGTAGTTTCATTTAATTAATTTACAATGAAAATAACTTCTTCAAAGAGCAGTCGGCATTTCGCCCTCAGATCTTTTTGAAGTTACAAGCAATTCATTACGTAATTAGGTAGCTCCATAATGAAGCAAACTTTTATACGAGACGGATATGAATTCGTATAATTATAATTATGAAACTAAAGAAAGAAAAAGACCGATGGAGTGGTTATATCTATTATTGAGCTTCTAACAATTTTCAATTACCAATTTATAGATATTAATATTACTGCCTCGGATGTATAATAAAATATATTTTTTTTAAATTACGACTGTCCGTCGGTATATACGATCTTCGCACAGGTAAAGTATGGACGGTTATTGTAATGGTTTCTATCAGGAGTATGTCAACGTAAGATGTTATTTATTACGTTTCGTTTGGAACGCATCGTGCAATTACGTTGGGTGCTCCGGATATAGTTTATAATTAAATAGTGTTTAGCGCGGGCGTGGGTAAATCCGAGCGCTATTTTGTCGTCGAGTCAGGAACGGCGAGCGGTTAAATAGATATTATCATAGAATGTTTTCAAGTGAAACTGTCTAAAGAGACACTGCATGAATTCTTTCGATGGGGACAAAGAAGTTTGAAGCTATGAATTGTGCTTCTTTTCTTCAGGTTTTACTTCTGTTTCGTTGACTTACACGCACCTTTTTGCTGTAGGTGTTATAGTATTAGTATGTAATTACGATAGCCGAGTGCTAGGGTAACTTAAGATTCGAGTTGTAAGACCCGAGTTCGATTTACAGAAGGAAGGCACTTGTAAAGATGTCCAGAACAAGCTCCTGTGAATGTAAGTGCTGAAATCAAATTGTCTGTGACTAAACGTAGTACTGAGAGAAGAGTGTATAACAAACGAGTAATACGGTGATAGGGTCATCTAAGTTTCTAGGAGACCTGAGTTCGATTTACAGGAGGAAGGTTACACTGTGTCCCGTGCAAGCTCCAGTAAAGGTGGATGAAAAGGACTAAATATTCCAAAACAATCACTAGAGTTAGTCAGAAATCTAGCTCTGACCAAAGCCAGTATTGGGAAAAGGAATGAAAGAAAGAAAGAAAGGTTTATTCTCCAAAATGGACGCCATCATAGATAGCATAAAAAAACAGATAATTTACAAATAACACTTGGCTTTACAATACAAATTACAACATACTACATAATACAAACTAAACAATACCCATACTCGTATGTGTCAAGGCGACATCTGGGAACTGGAGCACACTCAGCATAATGCCATGAAAATTTTTTTTTCCATGGCGTTGATTTTCAGTGTGTCCAACTAGTGACTTGCCGAAATCAGTGCTATATGTATACTCATTATCTTTGCAAATGCAAAACAATCGGTTACCTTCATGTTAAATACGACAGATGCATATTTTCAAAAAAGCACCCGAGCTTCCACAGGTGTTTTTCCTTCCATTAATAAAGGAATTGATAAAACGTAAGGAGAAGAGGGAAAAGAATGTGATAAGGGATGTGAACCTCCGGTTACAGGCTATTAAATATAAGAGTTTAATACAAATTTGTTGTGGATCGCCAATCTCTCATCACTTGGAACACAGTTTCATACATAGTCAAGTTTTCATGTCGTAACATCAACCCAATTATCCCCACACATTAAACGGCGCACTTTCTCCCGACCTCACTAAATAACTGGTTCAATTCGCCTCATCACGCGACATGCTACCATTTGGTTTATAACACTATTAAACATAAAGTCGGCGCTTTGATTTTCCTCTTAAATATCTTAAAAATTTAATATCACTCGATAAATAGAAAACGTATTATTTTCGTTGTTTGGTAATTGGTAAAATTCCATCTAGTAAAGTGGATCGTATTCCGTCTGATATGTTTGGATTTATTACAAAAATGGTATTTAATAATTTTTTTAACTTTACATTGACTGGGGTAGCCTGTTTGTCTATCAGTCTTAATGTCTAAGCCCACGATACTATGCAGGTCTGTTTGTTTAATGTTGACGCTAAAACTACTGAACATATTTTTGTTTCCATATTTCAATTTCTTGTTTTCCAATTTAAAAACTGATACAAGATTTGAAATTATATACATTTTTATTATAAAATTTCATAATTTTTTACTATTAAAAAATTCTACACTATTAAAAAATAAATGGTGTCTGTTACATGGTCGAAAGAGCAGACGCACAACCTCCTTCACTCCTACAGTTGTGTGTAACTGCAAAATTAGTGGACGCATCTGTGAGGGGCATCGGTTATGGCATACCCTTCCTTATAGAAGAAGCAGCCTACTCGCCGAAGTGATCGTTTACAGGCCGTTGTGTGTATATACAAACATTCATAACAGGAGTACAATCGTTCGTACATATATACATACCCGTAGATAGGGCCAACATCACATTGCACAAGCAATTGTATTATGGAATCGGAATTAATGAAGGCACCACAAACACTAAAAAATTAAAAAAAAATGTCTTCACGCCAAGTGTTTCCGACCCATCTTCCACTGGAGACATTTTTTGGAACGACGTGACAGGTGGTGAGCCCGTCTTTATGTTCAAGCGAACGATATAATACCTTCATAAGTTTTTGAGAAAACCCCTTGGTACGAGTCTGCCACTTGGGGATCGAACTCGGATCTCTTGACTCGACTATTGTAACTGTTATGTTATGAGCATATTATCAAGTTAGTGTTGCATTTTATACACAGAAAAATATTATATACTTAATGTATTTCTTAGTACTATGTGTATAGTATATTTATTTAATGTTGGAATTCAGGTTATAGTCAATTTAAACGAGACGGCAATCTGGCTACTATGGCGGACCTCAAAAAAGTAGATATCTGATAAAAGATTAAGAAGACTTGTGAGAAATCAACTACTGGCTCACGATTGATAAGATACTGACAATTGACAAACAATTTTACACGAAAGCCTCTCCTATATAGAAATAAGCTTCCATGAGAAACATAAGATCATATACTTAGATCGTATACAAATACATTTCAGATAATTTCCATCAACTTTACAAAATGTATTACTCAACTTACCTATTCATAATATTTAATACTTCAACTTCTCACTAGCATGTAAACTTTAAGGTTTACATGCTAGTGAGAACCACCACCTTGCTAAAGAACCAGACTTAATGTTTGCAAATTAAGCATAAATTACTGAGTTCAGTGGCTAAGATGTTACTAACGCAATTGCGTTTGTAACATCTTAGCCACGGCTTTGCCCCCCACGGCTTTGCCCGCCGTTTAACTCTTAATCGGAACCATAATTATTCTTCTAAAACAAAAGTAGCCTAAGTTACACCTTATAATATCAGCTATCGGCCAGTGAGAGTACCATTAACATCGGTCCAGCCGTTTCAGAAATTAGCCGGAACAAACACATAAACTGACAGGCGGACAGACTGACAGACAAAAATTGTATAAAAATGTTATTTTGGTTATATACCGTATATATATTCATATACATGTAGTAAAAGTGGTAATTTCAATATCACAAACAGACACTTCAATTTTATTTATATGTATAGATAAAGCGTAGATTATCGAATAGCTGAAACGAAACTATCGAAACATACAGACACTATTTTTTTGTTATTTGAAATTTGTAGACTCTTGACCTTTACTCATGAGAAATCTGTGTACTCGCACCGTGAGAGACAAGACTAGACATACATACATACATACATCACATAACTTTAATATGAGCTTGTACTCACATAACACACAACACATACACAAACGGTTACAGATAAGAATTTGTATCAGTAGTCATTCATAAAAAATTATAGTTATATTCGCATTAAGTAAAGCTTTGATTGAAACTGTGGAAAGAATAAAAAAAAGTCTTTTTCTACTATGTATTTAACATTCAGGTTTCATTACATACATTTCAGTACATTGAAAAGGAATGTTTAGATCTCTAGGATTTAGAAAAGATTGGCAAAGCCTCTACACCTATGTTCTGCAATGGACTTTTACAGGTCGTAAGTTAAGCATGACCAGGTATGAAAATTACCTTTCATCTTTAATATTGAATTTCGATTTTGTCCTATATCTAGGTAGGTAGAAGTTAATCTTAAAATCTAACCTTGTTCTAATCTAATAGATTTAATTTCATTTTGGAAATCATATGACTCCGAAGTAAGTAGCTAAAGTACTAGTGTTACTAACGTTAAGTTAAAGTTACCACAAAAACCCATATCTGAGAAAATATATAAAACAATGTTTTTTCTTATTGAAATGTGTTGTCATCGAACCCGGGACCTCATAAACCGGTGTATACGCTACTAGACCAAGATCGTCATTTATCGGAAACAATGTCTTCAGCCATTTTTCGTACAGATCGTGACAATTAGGGCTGTTACACACCTCGGTGGAGCGCGGCCTGCTTGTAATTGAACGCGTGTCGCGTGACGTCACGCAGACCGCGACATGCGACATGCGCGGCTCATTAGCGGACGCGACACGGAGCTAAGAACACGGCCGAGACATGAATCCACATTAGCGTTGAAAAACCAACGTGCCGCTCGGATTCATTGACCCGTGTCGATTGTTGATAGGGTAGTCAGGTGACCATGAAAAGACCAAAGAAGTATTAACGACATACAAAAGTCATAGATTTCTTCCGAATTATATGAATCGTTGCTTTACTGGCTGTAAAAGTCTAACGCAGAAAATCACTGACGATCTTCGTGGAAGAGACATATCGGTTTTCATGGTGTAATAATAAAATGTAATTTATATGTGTGTTTTTATAAGTCACGATAGCCGAGTGGTTGGGTGGTCGGAATTTCGAGTCAATAGACCCGAGTTCGATCCCCAGTTGGTAGGCTCGTACCAATGAGTTTTTCAAAAACTTATGTACGAATATCGTTGGCTTGGACATAAAGGCGGCGATGGGCTCACCACCTGTCACGTTGTCCCGAAAATATCTTCGGTGAAAGGTGGGTCGAAGGGACTTAATTGTCTAGACTCGACCTCTGTCTACCCCTGTATTGGGAATTGCGTGAAGATATTTATTTATTTTATTTTTATTTATTTTTATGTAGGTAAATAGGTTAGTTGATAAGCGTCCACCTTACCACCAGATCCAGTAGGCTTAGACTTTTTTTTGGTTAGTTATTTGCTTTCAGCCATTAAGGATCGCCAACACGCAGCCGTTTCAACCTCCATTAGAAAAGAGGTTTATTCTTACGTCGAAAAGATGCAGTATAATAGTTGTGGTGGTGACACGAATTTATCAAATTCAGGCGAGCCAAGCATGGTCACTCTTAGATTGACCATGCATGGCTCTAAAAAATCTATTTGTATTGCAAGTAAAGTGGTGTCAACCACGTTTATTCACACATACATAATCAACATGAAAAGTAGTTTTAAATTCTATTGATTTAAAACTTGTATTGTTAAATATTGACCTTTATGTGATAAGTTTGTAAATCGTAAAACGGAACATAGTGATTATTTTAAAACCAATTAGATTTAATTAATATTATTAAAATCATTTAGACGAAGATTGCTTTTCGTACCCGGCGAGAACATTTAAACCACTCACTTCAGTGAAAATAAATTGTAACAATTTATTTTTACTAAATTCGTAACTCAACTTACAAAAATCATTCTTAAAAGCTTTCTCTGTATGTCTCTCTCTCTCTCTCTCTCTCTGTGTGTGTGTGTGTGTGTGTGTGTGTGTGAGTGTGTGTGTGTGTGTGCGTGCGTGCGCGTGCGTGCGTGCGTGCGTGCGTGCGCGCGTGCGTGCGTGCGTGCGTGCGTGCGTGTGTGTGTGTGCGTGTGTGTGTGTGTATGTGTGTGTGTGTGTGTGTGTGTGTGTGTGTGTGTGTGTGTGTGTGTGTGTGTGTGTATCTGAGCTACTACAAAATATCGATCAAATCCGTGATCAAATTCCGGACGAATTTCAACTTTTGAACTAGCCACTCATATTTTATCTGTATCCAAGATATTTTATATGCCGGTACTAAAATAGAATAATCTTATCGCTTCGTTAGATAGATACGCTTGTATTTCTGAATTCCGCGGTAACAAAGTACTTATATATTTTTTTATTTACAATTTTTTTTTTAATTTACAATTGTGATTGTACTCCGCAATTATTAAGACTGGCTGCGAACAAAATTGCAACATTAGTGACTAAAACCTCACTACAGTAATTTTCTCCTTTAACCACATAATAAGAATTAGTAAAGGTATACAGTATTCCATGTTGTAGTAATAATGCAAAGGCAAAGGTTTTACACCGTACAGCCATAACAAATGTTAATTCAGGTTTATTAAGGTTCTATCGTGTAATATCGCTATAAGAATATGCTATCTTTTTACTTCTTGTGGTTGGCGTAATTAGCGACTAAGGGAAATGAAAATGCGAAATATTTAAATATTTTTTAAATATTTTGCATTTTCTCAATACTGTGGTAAACCGAGGTCTAAGCTTTTTTGACCCTCTTTATCGATGCCTATTTAGATAACGAGATAGGTGGTTAGCCTGTCGACATCTTAGAGTCCAACCCAACTGTTCAATATACTTATATAAAATTAATTTAAACAGAAAATATATTTATCACATAAATATTTACCCTTAGTGGGACTTGAATCTGCACCCACGATATTAAAGACAGTATCGCTGCCAACTAGACTGTCAGGTAGTCATGATAACTATTTCAAATTATGCCAGACCAAAACTACGCTGATCGGTGAAGAGAATCCGTACAAATTACGGTCAAAGGTACAAAGGGTACTAAATAAATCTTCCTGGCAGTAGATATTATAATATTCCTAGATGCCTATTATCTACAATAAACTTATACAGCTAAGACTGGTTTTGTGTTGAATGGGGTGAATTTGGAATAGACCGAGGTTTAGATATTTAAGTCCTTTATCGACCTTTATCAATGCCTTTTTGGGATTACGTGACTTTATCGTTGTTAAATAGATGGTGCTAAGATAAAACTGTCTCTTTTAATATATATTAAACCAACTTTTTCACCACCGCACTCACCATCACCACCAGTTTCCACCTATCTAAATAAACATGGATTTTAAACAATACTTATACACAAAATATTAACTAATTCTTAGTTATTCTACTTCTCGGATATTATTACTACTAATAATATCGGAGATATGCTTATGTTTATTTATTTTATACTAGATTTTGACCGCGGCTTCGCCTGCACGAAAAGAGTATTTTACG
Organism: Sericinus montela; assembly: GCA_029286605.1. Lineage (NCBI taxonomy): Eukaryota > Metazoa > Arthropoda > Insecta > Lepidoptera > Papilionidae > Sericinus > Sericinus montela. The sequence continues at coordinate 7,987,350 of JAGSMR010000007.1, read as the reverse complement.
GGGTCTCATCTGTCTTAATACCGAAATTCATTAAATCGGTTGATCGGTTCTAGCGTAAAAGCGTCACACAAAAACTTTCACATTCATAATATTAGACAATATTAAGTCAAGTATAAGGACTTGGATTGTGAGTTTGTATTTAAATGAGATATTGATAAAGTATGCAAAATTTTTAATTCAATAAGAATTGAATCAAATGTTAGTAACTTTAGCTACACTTGTTATCTCCCGTATGGTCTAGTGGCTAGGATACCTGGCTTTCACCCAGGAGGCTCGGGTTCGATTCCCGGTACGGGAAGTAGCTTTTTGTGATTATTTTATATTTTTCTGTAACCTGTATTATTTTTATCTTTTTTCTTTATATTAATCACATATTTATCATACCAAATAACTGGTTCTATATAATTAAAATATTTTAGGTTTAATATTGCAACTGATCTGAACCTATTCTATTTTATATGAATAGTTTTATAAAATATTGCTCAAAACTAAAGAAAAACAATTTTTTATTTATTTAATTATTTCTACGGCACAATTTATTTAATTACACATGAGAAAAATAAAATATTTATAGTAAAATATATAAAAATGCAAATAAAAATATGAATAATGATTTCGGTGTACGTGAATACTACTCATTTAAAATAAAACAACTATTTACAGATTTAATCGGATTTTTATTTACCGGAAATTAAAAAAGTTTAAAAATTAAATAAAAACGCAGCGACCACGCCTGGCTTAATTGCAGCGGTGGATAAGATAGTGCGAATAAATTTTGATAATTTATTCAAAAATTAATAAATACATAAAGATAATATCACATACATTGCTCTGATTCCAAAGTAAGCAGCTAAAGCACTTGTATTATGAAATCGAAAACAAGGCAACGAAAAATGAATGGGGTAAGTAGCTAAAATATGAGTATTTCAAGGGAGAAAATATATTTTTTCATAAAAAATATCTTCACGCCTTCCCAATACAGGGGTAGACAGAGGTCACAGACGGCAGGACAGAGTATAATTAAGTCCTTTCGACCCACTTTCCACTGAAGACAGTATTTTTTGTGGCAACGTGACACGTGGTCTGCACATCCCGGTCTTCATGTCCAAGACAACGATATAAATCGTACTTAAGCTTTTTGTAAAAACCATTGGCATCCCTCTACATATTTTCTTGATTTGTCGTATCAGCCTGTGAGGTCCTCGCGCGATGCAGTTTCTGAAGGAATTATATCCGCTACTGGCCGCTGTTGACAAGAGGGCTGGTACTTTTTGCGCAGCATTCTTTACCTAATTTAGTATTGTAAATTTGTATGCTGTAAATATGCAGTTAGTATTAATTAATTTTCTTAGTAATATAAAAACCATTTGCTTTAACTTTGGTATAAACCTTAGCGTCCTAAGAAAAGCAGTCCTACACAAATCGTATAAGTGTTTCGAGTAATCTCATCGATACCAAACTTCCAACTGGGTTCTCCCAACTTCTTTTCCTTTATTAGAATTTCAATCACCTCAACCACAGCTACTGCCCTTTCTATATTAAACGGCGAAATGTTATTTTAAAACTAATTTCATGTGTCAGGTAAAAGTAAATTGAGCCGTGAAAATTACTTATACATGAATACATACATAACGGCCTTTAATAGTGGTGAACAAAGATCTATTCCGTGCGAGGTTATGCCACTTACGCCACCCTCGGCGAGCTGATTGGGGATTGCAGTACCAGATATCTTGATCCTTAGACGCTGCTACCCGTCACTAGTTTCATTTTGGTCTGGTATTTTTTTCGAGATGGTTATCACGCCATTTTCAGGTAAACATTGATATTATCAAGGCTTTTCTTTTCGCCTCCTACGAAATCCACGATAAGGAAGAAGACAACAATACTCAACAATAATTTTATACGCAGCCATTGAAATCCTTAATTATGAACGTTAAATTGATAGAAATTACTAAAATTGAAAGTTATCGTCCATTGTCATGGTAGAGGTAAACGATATTTAATTATTTATGTAATTCGATTACTGTTCCCCTTTTTAATGAGCCGTTATCCGCTGATGGGAGCTCTGTTCTATACGCTGTAACAACAAACCATTAGAATACGGCTTTAAATTTTACCTCAAGGCATTTAAATGGCCAGATATAATTGCTAGATGAAATATGAATTAAAATTTACCGAGAGCAAAGTGTGTGAAAGAGGTCATTGGCTACCGTACGAGAAATTAAAGCATTTCATCCACGAAAACGAATTATACCTTATCGTCATTGTATAGAATAGAAAATCGTGGGACGATTAAAAGCGTTTTTAATTCGTGTTAAACGTTCCATACAAGTCGCTCGTTATAGCTTTATGTTCAAACTCGGGGCATAGAACAGCACTAATTAAAATAGTTTTATTAACGTCTTTTTTTAAATTCATTTTAATGTTTACCTCTTTCAAACGACCTTCCTAGTTGCTAGTTACCCCGCCTTTGTAGCTAAGGGTTTAGAAGCCAGTTAGTGTAAATATTTGTATGATAATTGTGAATGTTTGTACTCGTAATATTTATTTTCGAAAATATTAGATACATTTTCGAACATAATTATTTGGAAAGTGATAAATACATGCTTAATTGTTTTTTCATACAATGTTTTACCAATGGCATTAAAATTAATTCTAATTGCATTCCCAGGTGATTTGAACATAGACCACTCGCGATCACGTAAGCGGTATGAGCATTGGGGTATCGAGGCTCGTTATAAAGATAAGAATCTCGTTATAAAGAAAGGTTTTAAAAATATCAATGAGACTGGCAATGTACTGAAAGTAAAAGTATAGGTCTGTAGCCATGATAGGCTAGGGTGCTTACTTTTGACTCGAATGACTCCCGAGTTGACACCAGCATAATTGTTAAAAAAAATCGTTCGTCAACAACTTTTATAAAATTAAAATAGTCTAAGTTACTCCTTATAACATCTGCTATCTGCGAGTGAAAGTCCCGTTAAAATCGCTTCAGCCGTTTCAGACAATACCCAAAAATTTTAGAAGCTTATCGTTTTTGGAAGTACCGTATATACTTACATATGCATTTAGTAAAGAGCTGTTAATTTGGAATTCCAAACAGGTACTTCAATTTTGATAGAATATTATTAATTATATTAAATTTTACTAATTATTTATTAATGACTGTAACCCCCGGGAATGAGTTGATTGTTTCCAAATTGTTTCTAGAAAAAATCACATCATATTTTTTTTGTAATATTAAAAAAATTATCAAAAAAGTAACAGGACAACTGCAGACTTTCTTTCGCCTATTTCTTCTCCGTTAGAGGAACAACAAAACGCTTATCACTAAACAATTAAGTCCTTCGACCCACTTTTTTGGGAGCAGTATTTTTGTGGCAACGTGACACGTGGTCTGCACATCCCGGTCTTCATGTCCAAGACAACGATATAAATCGTACTTAAGCTTTTTGTAAAAACCATTGGCATCCCTCTACATATTTTCTTGATTTGTCGTATCAGCCTGTGAGGTCCTCGCGCGATGCAGTTTCTGAAGGAATTATATCCGCTACTGGCCGCTGTTGACAAGAGGGCTGGTACTTTTTGCGCAGCATTCTTTACCTAATTTAGTATTGTAAATTTGTATGCTGTAAATATGCAGTTAGTATTAATTAATTTTCTTAGTAATATAAAAACCATTTGCTTTAACTTTGGTATAAACCTTAGCGTCCTAAGAAAAGCAGTCCTACACAAATCGTATAAGTGTTTCGAGTAATCTCATCGATACCAAACTTCCAACTGGGTTCTCCCAACTTCTTTTCCTTTATTAGAATTTCAATCACCTCAACCACAGCTACTGCCCTTTCTATATTAAACGGCGAAATGTTATTTTAAAACTAATTTCATGTGTCAGGTAAAAGTAAATTGAGCCGTGAAAATTACTTATACATGAATACATACATAACGGCCTTTAATAGTGGTGAACAAAGATCTGCGAGGTTATGCCACTTACGCCACCCTCGGCGAGCTGATTGGGGATTGCAGTACCAATCTCGTTATAAAGATAAGAATCTCGTTATAAAGATAAGAATCTCGTTATAAAGATAAGAATCTCGTTATAAAGATAAGAATCTCGTTATAAAGATAAGAATCTCGTTATAAAGATAAGAATCTCGTTATAAAGATAAGAATCTCGTTATAAAGATAAGAATCTCGTTATAAAGATAAGAATCTCGTTATAAAGATAAGAATCTCGTTATAAAGATAAGAATCTCGTTATAAAGATAAGAATCTCGTTATAAAGATAAGAATCTCGTTATAAAGATAAGAATCTCGTTATAAAGATAAGAATCTCGTTATAAAGATAAGAATCTCGTTATAAAGATAAGAATCTCGTTATAAAGATAAGAATCTCGTTATAAAGATAAGAATCTCGTTATAAAGATAAGAATCTCGTTATAAAGATAAGAATCTCGTTATAAAGATAAGAATCTCGTTATAAAGATAAGAATCTCGTTATAAAGATAAGAATCTCGTTATAAAGATAAGAATCTCGTTATAAAGATAAGAATCTCGTTATAAAGATAAGAATCTCGTTATAAAGATAAGAATCTCGTTATAAAGATAAGAATCTCGTTATAAAGATAAGAATCTCGTTATAAAGATAAGAATCTCGTTATAAAGATAAGAATCTCGTTATAAAGATAAGAATCTCGTTATAAAGATAAGAATCTCGTTATAAAGATAAGAATCTCGTTATAAAGATAAGAATCTCGTTATAAAGATAAGAATCTCGTTATAAAGATAAGAATCTCGTTATAAAGATAAGAATCTCGTTATAAAGATAAGAATCTCGTTATAAAGATAAGAATCTCGTTATAAAGATAAGAATCTCGTTATAAAGATAAGAATCTCGTTATAAAGATAAGAATCTCGTTATAAAGATAAGAATCTCGTTATAAAGATAAGAATCTCGTTATAAAGATAAGAATCTCGTTATAAAGAAAGGTTTTAAAAATATCAATGAGACTGGCAATGTACTGAAAGTAAAAGTATAGGTCTGTAGCCATGATAGGCTAGGGTGCTTACTTTTGACTCGAATGACTCCCGAGTTGACACCAGCATAATTGTTAAAAAAATCGTTCGTCAACAACTTTATAAAATTAAAATAGTCTAAGTTACTCCTTATAACATCTGCTATCTGCGAGTGAAAGTCCCGTTAAAATCGCTTCAGCCGTTTCAGACAATACCCAAAAATTTTAGAAGCTTATCGTTTTTGAAGTACCGTATATACTTACATATGCATTTAGTAAAGAGCTGTTAATTTGGAATTCCAAACAGGTACTTCAATTTTGATAGAATATTATTAATTATATTAAATTTTACTAATTATTTATTAATGACTGTAACCCCGGAATGAGTTGATTGTTTCCAAATTGTTTCTAGAAAAATCACATCATATTTTTTTTTGTAATATTAAAAAATATCAATGAGACTGGCAATGTACTGAAAGTAAAAGTATAGGTCTGTAGCCATGATAGGCTAGGGTGCTTACTTTTGACTCGAATGACTCCCGAGTTGACACCAGCATAATTGTTAAAAAAATCGTTCGTCAACAACTTTATAAAATTAAAATAGTCTAAGTTACTCCTTATAACATCTGCTATCTGCGAGTGAAAGTCCCGTTAAAATCGCTTCAGCCGTTTCAGACAATACCCAAAAATTTTAGAAGCTTATCGTTTTGGAAGTACCGTATATACTTACATATGCATTTAGTAAAGAGCTGTTAATTTGGAATTCCAAACAGGTACTTCAATTTTGATAGAATATTATTAATTATATTAAATTTTACTAATTATTTATTAATGACTGTAACCCCGGAATGAGTTGATTGTTTCCAAATTGTTTCTAGAAAAATCACATCATATTTTTTTTTGTAATATTAAAAAATTATCAAAAAGTAACAGGACAACTGCAGACTTTCTTTCGCCTCCTACGAAATCCACGATAAGGAAGAAGATAAGAATCTCGTTATAAAGATAAGAATCTCGTTATAAAGATAAGAATCTCGTTATAAAGATAAGAATCTCGTTATAAAGATAAGAATCTCGTTATAAAGATAAGAATCTCGTTATAAAGATAAGAATCTCGTTATAAAGATAAGAATCTCGTTATAAAGATAAGAATCTCGTTATAAAGATAAGAATCTCGTTATAAAGATAAGAATCTCGTTATAAAGATAAGAATCTCGTTATAAAGATAAGAATCTCGTTATAAAGATAAGAATCTCGTTATAAAGATAAGAATCTCGTTATAAAGATAAGAATCTCGTTATAAAGATAAGAATCTCGTTATAAAGATAAGAATCTCGTTATAAAGATAAGAATCTCGTTATAAAGATAAGAATCTCGTTATAAAGATAAGAATCTCGTTATAAAGATAAGAATCTCGTTATAAAGATAAGAATCTCGTTATAAAGATAAGAATCTCGTTATAAAGATAAGAATCTCGTTATAAAGATAAGAATCTCGTTATAAAGATAAGAATCTCGTTATAAAGATAAGAATCTCGTTATAAAGATAAGAATCTCGTTATAAAGATAAGAATCTCGTTATAAAGATAAGAATCTCGTTATAAAGATAAGAATCTCGTTATAAAGATAAGAATCTCGTTATAAAGATAAGAATCTCGTTATAAAGATAAGAATCTCGTTATAAAGATAAGAATCTCGTTATAAAGATAAGAATCTCGTTATAAAGATAAGAATCTCGTTATAAAGATAAGAATCTCGTTATAAAGATAAGAATCTCGTTATAAAGATAAGAATCTCGTTATAAAGATAAGAATCTCGTTATAAAGATAAGAATCTCGTTATAAAGATAAGAATCTCGTTATAAAGATAAGAATCTCGTTATAAAGATAAGAATCTCGTTATAAAGATAAGAATCTCGTTATAAAGATAAGAATCTCGTTATAAAGAAAGGTTTTAAAAATATCAATGAGACTGGCAATGTACTGAAAGTAAAAGTATAGGTCTGTAGCCATGATAGGCTAGGGTGCTTACTTTTGACTCGAATGACTCCCGAGTTGACACCAGCATAATTGTTAAAAAATCGTTCGTCAACAACTTTTATAAAATTAAAATAGTCTAAGTTACTCCTTATAACATCTGCTATCTGCAGTGAAAGTCCCGTTAAAATCGCTTCAGCCGTTTCAGACAATACCCAAAAATTTTAGAAGCTTATCGTTTTGGAAGTACCGTATATACTTACATATGCATTTAGTAAAGAGCTGTTAATTTGGAATTCCAAACAGGTACTTCAATTTTGATAGAATATTATTAATTATATTAAATTTTACTAATTATTT